>CM068831.1:95384010-95984010 GCA_028554795.2 Sinohyriopsis cumingii
AATGCTACATTCTAATACCTGACATTTGAATAATTTAGTAAAGCAAGAATGAAGCACACAGCTGAAAAGTCTTTCGTGGCAAGATCAAAGGCGTAAATAAAGCTCCTTACTAGCCTCTGTTTTAAAACACTTGCATAATGGTACTATTATTTTTTCTACTTGAATATGAAACCTTTTTTTTTTAACAAACATATTGGCCCCTAAATAATCTTTACTTGTATGCATTATCGTGTCGTAATTTCTTAAAGTGTATACGGTTATGTTTTTACCTCGAGTTCTCGTAAAGTCCAAACGGTTTTCAGTCATTATGATCTATCTATCCTGCTATTACTTCCCAAAGGATTTATTCTTTGAAAAAAGAAAATCTAGCATTCTATGAACCATTCTGCTCTCTACAACATAACATAAAACTTATTTCAATAAACCACAGTGGATGTTGTCAATAAGGTAACATTATTTTAGTAGATCTTCTGTCGCAGCACAGTGTATGCACGATTAATAAAATGAGATTAGACCTCTTACGTCGATTTATGCCTGAAAGCTGTTGAATAAATTCAGTAACTGGGCTCCAATAAGTGCTTTTATTTTTAAAGGAAAATGTTGATGACAGAAAAGTTATCATAACATGACACTGTCCGGGAAAACAGGTTATAACTGATTTTTTATTGGTTGTTAGTATAAAAAGGGTTGATTACGGTTATAATGACACCATAGCAACCAACGTAATCAGACAGTCTCCAGAGGCAGCCGAATAATAGATGCAACAGTTCATGGAAGTGAAACTGTGTAAGAAAACAACATGTAAACTAACTCGACAAAAGTGAAACTGAGACCAATGCAATAAATGAAACATATAAGTTTACTTACGGCATCTCATAGACTCAGAATCGATCATTTCTCACAGTCCTTAATTATATGGTAATTTTCTAAAACCTTGCAGCAGCTTATATAGGCGAGATTTTTAGATTGGCTAATTTGAATCCCTCTAAAGGCAACTAATTTGATCCTTTATTATTTATTTGTAAAAGATAGTGATGCACACCTTAATATCTGCACAAATGCACTTGGTGAACTCACATCCCACATAACTGACTTACAAACAGCGACATGGTCGTAGTGACAGAATATATTACGGTGGAAAAATTCACTGGATTTTAGGGTTAAAAGTGTTTGTGTGAAGAAATACCTACCATATATAAGACCTAGAAACCTAGAAATGATTTTAATAGAAGATTTGTCTCTATTTAACTATAATTGTTTCTACTAAGAATTGGCAACAAAATAAAGAAATTATATTACTGGTATCTTTCTGATGGGTTACGGTTTTATACGTGCTCTATGAGCATCTGCTATTTCTCTCTATGTCAATGTGCCTTTAATGCTATTAGAACTACTATATTCTGATACAAATATATTCTACATTTGTTAACCACTTTAATTTGTTAAAGATTATATTGATATCTGGGTTAAAAATAGATGATGGTGGTGGCGGTGTGTAGATTTTGACTGTAAACTATAGAGAAAAACAAGTCATATAAGACTGGTTTAGACATGGTTGAGAAGGAATGGACGAGTACAGGTGTGACTTGTTTAGATATGGTTGACATTGGTAGGACAAGTATAAATTTGTCGTTTATAGAATAGTTTTATTTATCTCTGTAAAAGAGACAGACAAAGAAATATGGAAAAATTGTAAATTATGCTCGTAACATTTGCAGTGAATATCACAGTATTATTGAAATTGTGATTAGCTGAACGTTTAAGAATAGCAACGTAAAATGCATGAATATCTATACAAATGTACAATACCGTCGTCCCTAAAGCGCAATATCATGGTTATCTGTTCTTGGAGAATGTCTAGGTGAAGTCTCGGATTCAAGGCAAGTATACTGATTGGATTTCAACACTTAAAACACCTTAAAGCAACTTATGATGTTTTCATGATGTTAAATGCCTTTATAGTATAACATTTGTTTATTATGTACATTTAAGTGTTAAACTGTGTCGGTGTCAGAAATTGTGTGCAGCAAGTCAATATAGAAACACGAGAAAAGTCAATTTGCTGAACATATCTTTTAAAAAATACTCACACAATTTTTTCTTAATCACAAAAGTTTGGTAACATATAAAAACAAAAAGAAATGAGATATGACACCATAATAAAACGTCAGTACAGTTTACCACATCAATTATTTTTAAAACTAATTTATCGAATCATGGTTTAAAATAAAACCGAACTTTATGTAACTGAACTCACATTACTAGCAGTCAAGTATGGGGGGGGGGGATTAAGATCGTATTAGATATTTTAGGTCGTGTTGTAGCTGCACACTTTCTGTGATATATACAACATACCTGTCCAGCATTTTAAGTTCAAATGCGGTAAATTCCATTTTACACCATGTCAAAATCGAATTTCCGGATATATATATATATATATATATATATATATATATATATATATATATATATATATATATGTCCTAGCAAAAATGATGAAGGAAAAACACCAAACTTTATGCTGCTGTTCATGAACGCACCGATTCACTGTACAGAGTACAGCGCAATTGAAGAGCCACCAATAGTTCTTAATGATTACTGTGACAGTACCAGACTATGAACTTGCAGTTAGAACATTAAAGCTTTATACGTGATCAAGACGTCCAAATTTTGTGCATGATGTAAAAAATATATAACTATGATAAGGTCAATACCCAACCAGGGATTTCAGCAAGATATCCTCGACTGAGTAAATATTTTTGACACAAGTTAGTTCTTACAATAAACTGGCAGCTATCACAGAAGTGCGCAGACAAGTGGCATAATTATAGTGCAAAGAAAGCTGACGATAACAGCAGGGTAAGACTGTGATAATTCAACGTTCAGACTAACTACGGGAGAGTGAAAAGGAAGCTATATTACCTGCATCATAACCATAGTTATATGTTACAGGCATCTAATCTGTATTATGCGACTGACCTTCGTCCATAATTGAGTCTAGGTCTTTGGACCTAGCGGACTTTCATTTGTAAACAACATTGTTATTATTATTATTATTATTATTATTGTTATTGTGAGTAAATACGTCTGCTTGGATTCGTGTTCAGAACATCGGTTTTCCGCTTCAGAATTCCTGCTGTACCTGATAGTTGCCATGTTCTTTACCAAACCTTTTGAATCAGATCTGATCTTGTTGACAACTTAGAATGTTCAGAAAATGAACTTTTGGACATCGTTATGGTCCTCGTATTGTGTCCTAGGTTTATATATTATGGTTGTTTACATTATGATTACTTCTCCCTATAAGACCATCTGAAGTAGAATCGGTCTTTCAGTTGTGTTGATTTAATATTTGAGATAATTTATTTAAATTATTCATTGGAATTACAAGGTGCTAATTCATACTTTCGGACTGAATCGTTTTTTTTTTTTTAAATTATTGTGAATTCATTTAGAGACATTTTGAATTATATTGAGATGAATTAAGACTGTTAACTCATCAACAATATTCCAGGTTATTGGTAGAACAGCACATTCAATGTTTGAATTCATTCGGAACACTACTGGAATTTTTTCGAAATGCTCTATACATTTGGACTTGAGGTATAATTTCTAGGACGGCTTGGGAATTAATTTTACAATACTGTAAGTTCTTTCAAATTTACACTTTGTATTCTAAGGAAATACATTATTTGTTGAATTTTACTAAACTTGTAGGTTCACTACTTGAGGTAGACCACTTGTTATCTGCGCCTACTGCTATCTTCCCTTTCGATTTTCCTAACTAAATATTACACAATGTACATTCGGTAAGTACAGATCTTCTTCGCAATCGAAACACTACATGTGCCACTAAATTTAGAAGGTATTTCATTGCTTATGGTTTTGTTTTGGGTGATTTCAAAGGTAATCATACACTAAGTAATTGTATCTCATGAAGCATGAGCTGAATGTTTCATAAATCCGTCAGGTAGTTAACAACATATCACTTTACATCTTCCTGGAACAACAGAACCTCACGCATTCATAATGTCTGCCGAAGTCTTCTTTATTGCAATATTCTTCTTCATTGAGTCAATTTAGAATAGAGTTTACTTAAAGACACAAATTGAAGCACTTCATAATTGTACAAAATGTTTCAAACAAGAAAAGGAAATAATTATTGGAGAAAATTAGCTGTGATGGACACATATTCAGATTATCACATCAATCATTTTAATCCTGGTTAAGCAAAGTAAATGTAAACCTTACAACTTGACATATATGTTTGGGTTTCAGAGCTCAATAAAACTTACAGCTACAACATTCCATCCATCATCGACAATATGTTTGATCATGTTATACCTGCATACGTTCTAGCTGATATGTATAATAGTAGAACCTTGTCTGCATTCTAAGTCTTTCCAGAACACAGAGCAATTGTTTGGTCTCGAATATTTATTTGATTTTCACAACAATCCAAAATGGATGATATTGTATACTGACTTTCGAAACACTCTAAATAAGCACCATAATTTTTGAACACCTGTTGAAGTCGAATAGATGTAAGTCTCTAATATTGGTATAAGCATGATTGTGCAATGGGTAGTAGTGCATAAAAGACACTAATACACCGGTTAGTATCTTCTGGTAGTTTTCTTCTTTTCAGAGGCTCGGAAGTTTCAAACTTTCCAACGATTATTTCAAGCTGATAAGATTAATATCTATAGGGAAAATGCTCTCGAAGTGCGATGATAAAATGTATGATTGTTGTATCGTCTTTGCTATAGTTTGACAGGCATTTAATATATTTTGTGATCATAGTGGCTTTAGAAACGCTGCACACAGTACTTTTACGTCTAATTGAAAGAATCAGTTCACACTTTTAGAACTACTAAATCAGAGGAACACATAAACAGGAACAAGTTAGCTGTAAACCATACTTTGACTGATAATCATAAACACAACAAACAGTATATCTCGCTTATTATATTTATTTTATTCAGAATGATGTATATAGAAACAAACACTATTTAAGGAATAACTTATGATTGGGAATTGATGCTTGATTACATCTCCGAAGCAAAAGGATTCACCTCTAGACATTACAGACGACCTTCTTTCCGCCAACAAAAAATATCGCATGACATCCACCGCAATAGTTCGCACTGAAAGAAAAACAATCAAGTTTCAAATAAATTATTTTGCAGATTAACTCCTAACATAACTGAGGTTACAATATTACCATCAATACAAATATTCTTGTTTTAAAAACGAATATGTTTCTTCAACATCGATGTAGAATTGCGATCTTTAGCTATGTTTAACAACTTCATGCATAATGTCCGTATTGAAAAGTAATAAGGTTCACTGTAATTATGGCATCAATAAAACGAATATCACCAAAGAATGTGTAGAAATTTTAAAGTTTATAAGCTAGAAACTTAAATTTCAAATCTGTAAAGCCAAGTCGACATTTGATAATACTACAATTAATGTTCGTTTTCGAGCGATAAGTTTATACATTACAGAAATATGAACAAAGTCAGAGCAGAGAAAGAGAACTGATTAAAAAGCTGGTCATTAAAGAACTCGGATTATATTTAAAATAATAATAATCAAAAATTCTCCTTTAGGCGTACGTATCACCTTTCATTGAAATATGTAGAAAACTATTGAGGAAGAATACTTCAGAGTTATCTAAAAAGCTTTCAATTCGTGCAAAACCTATGTCTGGAAGTCAGTTGAACCTTCAAGCCCACACTCAATTTCTCGTTTCAATAAAGAAAATCACTGCAACTACTCACATACATATTGCTTCCGGGTGCGCAGGACAATCTATAACGTCGCATGGATTAACTATGCAGTGAACTTTTCTGGACCCATCAGGGCATAGAGGTCCTGAAAGAAAGAATATATATATATATATATATATATATATATATATATATATATATATATATATCGTTGGATAAATAGTTGCTGTGAGGATCAAATAGTAATTCCTCTACAACCTCATTATGAACAGATTAGTAGAAAATGATACAAAATTCAGAGTACATTTAGTTCACTCACCAATCTCATTCCCTGCATTTTGCACACCGATTCCTTATCAAAATTGCACATTGTGTCCTTGAAGATATCACAGATAAAACGAGCACAGTTAGCCAGTATGAATTTAATTGATTTATTCAACTTGCTCGGTAACAGTAAAAGAGGTAAAGAGTGTTTAAACAAAAACTCGTGCTCTGGACACTTTGGCACCAGGGTTCTGAATTAAGAAAATTGTAATCTAATGCCTCGTATTATTTTTACAGTACTGAGGTTAAATTGAAGGGCTTCCTGTTGCGGACAATTTGTGACAACATTCAAAACGAAAACGAAACTGTGATTATTGACAGCCAAAACCATGCGCGCACACACCAATAGATAGACAGACAGACAGATAGATAGATAGGTAGGTAGGTAGGTAGGTAGAGAGATTAAAAATTTGATTAGATTCAATTACCTAGCGAAAGTGAAATACTGTTGCTTTGAACATAATATCAACTGAACAATATATCATACTAAGTTTCAAATCCATCTTAACGTTTGTAAATTAATTTGCTTTAATTATACAAAATTGCAGTAATAATGGTTGGGGGAATATGGGAATCATCGAATACTGAACAATCATTTTGATGTATTGACATAAATTATATATTATCAATTCTTCAGTCATGCCTTTGATTACATTTCTGTCGACAGGTTGGCGAGATTTAAGCATGAAATCTTGTATCCATAATAATTATATGCTTTGATGTATGCACTGCTGATTGAAATGCTGGGAGATATTGACAGAATTCTTAATGTTTTATACTATTCTTCAGCTTATGTAAGTGTGTACATTTGTTATATTATTACTAACAAAAGGTGTGTCTCACCTAATGGTCTCATACATTGATAGCCACACCCGTTAAAGCAGCATTTGAAACCTTTTCTGCACTGAAAGTCTGTTTTACATTTTACTCCACATGTTCCACCCACAGGAATGGGACAAACACCTGAATCAATATACACGGTATACAGGTAAGATATGTTGATGCATAATAAAACTGAGGTATGAAATAAACAGTGTGTCAAAATTTGAACAGATCTGTGGAAAACACGACTCCATAGATGTAAGTAAAACTACCGAACTTGAAATAGAGATAGTAATACTTTCAAAGTTCAAAGCTTTTAAAGTAACTTCGATGGCTTGCTTGTAAAGGTAGCTTTAGAATAAACTAAAAATGTAAAGCAATTAAGCAATACCTTGATCAAAATTAAATAACGTCATATTTTACATATCTTAATGGAGAGAGTAGATAGGAAAAATAAATGTGAGATTAATTATGTCTGAAACTGATGTTAGGTGCAACTGCTCTATCCACACGCGATTTGGCAGCACGATTGAAATTAGACTGATAAATCCACCCCACCCCAAGAAATGATATTTATTTCATAATAGTCGCTTTAGGGACAGATAAGATCACATATATCTGTCTTTGGAAAATTAGGTCAAATCTGGTTTGCAATCTGTATCGGGTGATTATATATATATATATATATATATATATATATATATATATATATATATATATATATATATATAGTTGACAAATCACACTCACAGAGGTCAGACATTTTTTCTATTCAACCATAACTCACCTTCCGCCATCTTTATATGATTGATCACCTCACCCCACCTCATCCTGCCTCCCAATGATAGTGTACAATTAGAGAATGTCCGTTTTGACTCATAAGTCTAGCAGGGAGCAAGTCAAGTTTCCACTTCCCTGATTGAGCCTTAATGTTGACGTTGACATCACTTTACACGAGAATGGTTCTAGTGGTTGATTCTGTTTGGTCTTTCGTTGTCAGATTTTATGAATCTACAACTATTGAGAACAAAGCTAAAGTTTGTCAGCCTGTTGACATTAGTTATAATTAAGTACAGGATGCAATACTTTTTACTTTACACAGAATTACAGCGAAAGCAGCTGAGTGCCACTAACGCCGATTAGAACTGGCATTAGCATTGTTCTTAACTAAACTTCCGTAATTCCTCAATATCAGAAATAAGAATAATAACATCAATACAAATGACCCAAACATTGCTTAAAACGCGAAAAGTTACATGGCGACTAAACGTTTATTGTTATACAAGTCATTCGTTAGTGGAATAAAAAATAAAATTAAAAGTACAAAACCGGTAGTTGACAGAAAATTACAAGATGTAATATTTGTTACATCTTGACATTTCCAAGAGAAAAATTCTAAATATCGATTGAAAAATTAAGAGCAAAAGAGCTTATAAAATAACGTACAAAAATGGAAACGTTTCTAAAAATATCAAGGGCTTTTGTCATTTAAACTAATTTGAAAAATCCATACAAAACACGCTAAGTGATGAAAACGGAGACACTGTCTATCAGATGGAAAAGTCAGTTGTGAAATACATGTATTTAACCCTCTTCGTTTTAATTTGATGTCTCTAATACATTATTTTTATCAATGAGCTTTTAATGTCATCGTTAATACTTTCATTACAGAAATATCAGTCAAGATCATGTTTTCTCAAAATAAGTCACTATTTAAATAACATCAAGCAGAAACCATGTTAATTATTATGTGTGTTATTTATATGCGTTTCTAGAAGGACAAAGATAAATACAAGTAGACAAAATGAATTTGGATGAGATTTATTTTACATATATTAATGGCAGACGCGTATCATATCTGTAAAATGTCGTTTATCATTTGTATCGCATTAATATGTCATGCATGAATAACTGCTTTCATTGAAAACATGTCTCTTGAATCGAGTAACAATGATCTTAACCATGTTTAAGAAGGCGTTAGCTTATTCATCCATACAGCTATCTGTTCATCCATTCAGTAAATCCTAATGGTTAGAGCACAAACACAACAACATAAAGATGTACATTTTTAACTATGATGGAACAAGTAAGGTAACAACAAATTAATTTGTTAGTTTAGAAGTATGTAATAAACGCGTCTTATCGTATCAATACATAATTGAATAAGGGATACATAGCAGGGCGATTGTGTTTCTTCCCTTCATATCTGTAAAGAAAGGCGAGGAGGGAGGGTTGAATTTTGTCATTTTCCTTACCCGTTTCTGATTGCACATTTAAGTCGATGCTTCTGGTAATTAGAGCTGAAGTAAGGAGAATAAATGTCACTGCAAGCAAAGCCATCTTTCTCCTCTCGTCCAGTATGTATATTACTCAAAATCTGAAATAAAAGCACGTGTCAACAGTTAGTGCTAGATTCTAGGTACATTCTTCATATGCATGTTCCTTAGAAAATAGTACAATGCATAATCCTAGATGTGTAGACAAATGAAACGGTGATAAGTTCAGATTGCCTCTCAACTGCATAGGTCCTAGATCCAACATACACTTTATATTTAAAACCCGTCTGTATATAATTGTTCAATAAATATATGTTGAGCTTGAGAGAGAATCGAGAAAGCTTCTTGATTCCAAATAATAAAAAAATATTAGTAAGAAACGGAGTACTATATAAACAGCGATATCAAAAGAGGACGTGAATGAAGTTTTCCACAAAACAGGAAATCTGTTTCTGGCAATGCTGTAATTGTCTTGCCCCTTGTGTAGGTGCCACATAATCGTTAATCACAAACTGTTTGAAGACGGACGAAGATGAGTTGTATAGTCAATGTTTTATTATCCATGTACAATAGCAATGAACCTTGTTCATGATTAGGACAGGACATCAATGAAGACAGAAATCCGCCAAACTTTAATACCTGCTGCTCATGGCCAATAGCATTAGCAGTGCAAAGGAATAAAACATTGAACACTGAATGAAGGTACCAAATTGATTGCTAAGGCAGCGCATAGTTAGCAAGGGCACGCATGATACAAAATCAATACACCTCGACAATGTGCCAAATGTATAATTGTAAATATGAGATGGTCAATGCCTGACCATCCAGTATAACAAGTTAGTGCCATGTGTGTAGAAGGTTTGATACAACAAAAGAAACCGTTACATTATAACTGGCAGCTGTATTATGCATATGATGTAAGATTCACATACACGTCGCAGGATCATAAGGCAGATCAAGTTAAGCAGAGAAAAATTATTGTAATTCAACAGACAAACGCGACAACAGCCATTGAAAAGAAAGTCAGACATACTTAATCACAAGGCGTGTAAATGTAAATGCATAAAAACAATCATGCTAGTTTAAATCAGCGTCGAATGTAAGGGACAAGGACAATGATATGGCCATAGAAGGAGGAAAGATCGCACAAAAACACCAGAGGTAGTAGCGATTCTAGTAAATCTCTAAGATAACGCTGTACAAACTAAAAGACAGTCGGAGTAACTGATACCCACGTACTGCAGGAGTCACATCTAGTGATGGTGTAATAGGAGCCACATCTAGGGATGGTGAAGTAGGAGCCACATCTAGGGATGGTGTAGTAGGAGTCACATATAGGGATGGTGTAGTAGGAGCCACATCTAGGCTTGGTAAAACTACTATGCAAAATGTTTGAAATTTAAGAAGACGGGAATCGAATTAACCTTAACCTTACAGTCATATTGACTGTAAAATTGGATACTATAGCTACGGTTACAACCACTATCAATTATACTTACCCCGTCACAAAATCTCAAATACAGATCTTCGGGTTCTTTAACTGATATCGCTTTACTGGTCCTGAGACTATGCGCGAAGGATACTCCAGGATGTAATACTATTGCTTTGACCTACGAAACAGGACTTTCATATATTTGTTTCTACATGTACCGGATATTTTAGTCTGACCGTGAAATAGTTAAGAATGATTCAATTAATATTATATCTGCTTCAGAACCTAGAACAGTCAAAACAATGTTACTATTTACTATCTTTGCAATACCACTCTCCAAAAAATAATTTGAATAACAATTTCGGAAACATAGTTTTTCAAATATAGTCATTATTTACTTTTCACGAATTCGACTTCATTGAAAGAGAGACCCGAACAACCAGATGTGACACGTGCACGTGCAAATATAATCTCATAAAACAGTAGGAAACGACGAAAGATGTTAAGATATTTAATACTGAATATAACATGGTTTGCACTTTAAAAAAAAATGTTAATCATGCACTGTTACGTATCAATAATGCAGTTGTTTATTTAGGGCACATGGTATATAAACTAAGAAGTAGCATGACAGAACACAAATAGAAAACAAGAACTGAAGAATCAGATTATTATTAAACATTAATACAGTTCCAAATAACTGTTCACAATGTTACTTCAAAGTCGTTTTCTTCTCTAAATTATGACCTCATAACAATTCAAGAGAAGAAAATGAAGTTTATTTCACGCCCACATTGCAAAAACAACTTCATAAGTGTTCGAAAAACATAAAAAATAAAAATAGGATGATTTGTTCATTCTATTGATACACTAATATATTTTCATAACATGACCATAGAAAACATATACTTTTTAATATGTATGGTCTACCTTAATATAATGTATGACTACATCGATGCACTTTCATAATATCCTGAATTGGGCCTATATTGAGCGACTGTCAGTCAATGTGTTTCAAAATTTTAAAACATTTTGTTTTTACGTATTTTATCTTTTAACTTGTTACCAAGGACAGGAAAGGCTTTTAATGACTTCGATCGCCTTGCAAATGAGTTTGTATTCATCAAATGGTGCTGCGACGTTGAAAAAAACTTAAACACGTGTATCGCATGAATCGATTATCATAAGGTACGCGACACAATTCCCAACACAATTCTCAGCAGATCGACCATGTAATGCTTGAAGTGCTCCTAACAGAAAAAATAAATGTGAAGATTCAGCGGAAAACATTTGTATTGGAGAAACTGTGTCACCGATGGTAAGAAGCCCAAAATGGACTATCCTCGATGCAGAATAACTGTCAACCCAGTTGTTCGGAGTTGTACCTATTTGTCAAATTAACGTTGATAAGGCATCAGAAGACAGTATATACATGAATTAAGAGCTACACCAAACTTAAATAATCGCTGTTCATGAGCACTGCACTAACGTACAGTAAGAATTAGTGAGGGTCCTAAAGTGATTACTAAGGCAGAAGACCGGGCACTCGGGGTTAGCAATTGGAGTAGGGTATGGTGTCTGAGCATTGTGTATAATACATAATAGTAAAGACGAGATGGATAATACCTGACCAGTTAGTTGAACAAGCGAGTCGCGTGTGTGTATAAGATTTGGTACGGCACATCACCCCTTGCAATACACTGGTAGCTATCAGAAATCTCGGGTGAGATGAGACATGTGACCCGATCATAATACACATAAAAGTTATGGGAGCAGCTGCGTTAAACTTTGACGGTTTGCTAGCAGATGTTGCTTCCCTGTTCCCAAGACTTTATGCGATGGATACAGGGATACTCCTTTATTTATTATCGCTACTTATTATCACGCTGACATTAAGAAACCAGTTTTCATGTATATATTTTATATTTTCCGGATATTTCAAAGTGGTAGTGTAGGGGTTAACTACATATCACTTTAATTCATATCCTATCTACACGAGAAAGTAGAAGATTCGCAACGTCCTGAATCGTTCTCCATATTGTAATACTGTTCTTTAATAGACGAATATTTGTCTTCATTTTCAAAAGCATATGTTTTAAGCAAAATCATTAATGTATCTTATTTTGATGCAGATACCTGGTATACAAATTATGATTAATTATAGATATTTGCTTTACCATTCACTACGTGGATCAAGCGTCCGCCTCGGATGCGGAAGGTCGCGAGTTCGGACTCGAGCCGAGTCATACCAAAATTGGCACTAGTAGCTGCGTTGCTTGGCGTGATAAAGCATGTATTTGTGTCATTTGGATTTCTAACATAGCTTTAACAATTTTTTATCATATTGCTTCGATGTCTGCAGTGTGACAGTTTTATAGTGATTTTTAGTACTGGGGCATCATGCCGCAGACATGTTGCATTTTGTCTCGCCCAGTCACATTATCCTGACACCAGGTCGGCCAGTCCTAACACTAACTTCTTAAGGCTGAGCGCCTAGCGAGGCAGCTATTAGTAACATATTTATATTTGGTATGCCTCGGCCGGGGTTCGAACCGCATCCAAGGAGGACGCTCTAACTGCTAGTACACCAGATTGGTCGAATGCATTTATATGAAACATTTTACGCAGCTGTGTTAAAAAGTAAACTCGGATTATAATGTGTAATATTGCTGTAGCTTCTAATTTTTTTTGCAAGTACTCTTAGTATGGCTAGGTCCTTTTCAAAGCTAACTAGTACTGATTTTTTCCGGTTTTGAAAAGACAAAATAAACAAAAAAGCTAACAAAATATGTGCAAATGAAAATATATTAAAGCTAACAAATATAGAAGGCACAAATTGTTTTTGTAATTCTTTGTATGATTATATGTACGTTAAAATGTTTCCAAAATCTTTTTTTTGTGCATCTGCCATATGTGGTTTTGTTGCATCTTTTTTCACACACTGTGCACAATTAACTAAAATTTTGATTTCATTCTTGTAGATCAAAACCATGTACGCTAAAGTATTACAAGTTTCGATTTCTGTTTTCTGAGAATGTGTGTTAGTATCAGTTTGTTTCGTTGTTGCTGTACCTTTACCATTATGCATTGCAGACCTAAGACGCTTTTTTCTGGTCACTACTTACCTCTGTGCCTTTATCGCCAGAGGTGTCTCGTGGGTGACAACTGTACACGTTGTAAAAAATACTAAAGATACTATGAAAAGTAAAATTAATATTTTGATTTCTTACGGGGTTTTGGTTTTGGTATGCATTTTTCAGTTCATACATCTCAATCACTATTTTTTATTTTTTGTCTCTTGTCTTTATTTTTGAGGGCGGGTGTATCTGTTTATCATGAAATGTAATCCTTCACATGATTTGCATAGCTTTGTTGATCTGCCACATAGTTGGTCCATTCTCCTTTGCTCATAGTTTGCATCTTGTATTTTGAATTTAAAAATTAATCTTGCGCAGTCACTGTATTCGCGAAACGCGCTGTATCATTATACTTATTTTTAATTAAATGTTCCTCATCCGTTAAAATTTGTCTTTGATTACTTGTATTCTCTGTGATTTCTTTTGACTCTGTCTATTTTACTTTGTGCTCATTTTTTCCTTAACATTTATATATTATACCTTGCTGATGTGATATAATTTCTCTCTCTTCCATTTATCTTTCAACTTTGTTGCTTGTTTGAAAATCTCAGATTTATGTCGCATGCCTTCTTGATTCTGTAATTAGTTGTTACAGAAGCTCATGCTTTGTAAAAGGGCTTCATTACCAATCAATACTTTCAACATAATGAAAACCTGTTTGTCGCTGAAGTTTTAACTTGTACACGCTTATTCCCGCACCATTTAGACTTTCCGATTCTCACTATTGCTGTCAACTTTTCTTTCCGTATTTCTCCTTCTATTGACGATGCAGAACCAAATATGCAGACTGCATGTATCAATCTAGAGCACATTTAAACAGGTAAATTATAATGCACGCTATCATGATAAAAAGATCGAGTCTTGATTCCATCGACGTGGACCATGAAAAATGCGTGCATGTTGTACCTGAATAACTACAAACTGAGGATTATATGAGAGGGCAGCAACACCAGAAAATGAGTATGAATGATAATGACAAACCGTTGTTTTCACGTGACGTCAAAAAATGTGTGTACTTCCATATCAGCCATTTTGATTCTCGAACCACACAAACCGGCACCTTACAACATTGTTCATCCCACATACTTATGAAGGCATATCTCATTTTATGCGCAAGGATATAATATAATTTCACATTATGTTTCGCATATCAACTGCACAACCAATGCATGACTTTTCTCCTTTTGTCTTCAAGTAAAGCATTGAAATTTCAACCATCTTTTTTATTATTTCACAAACAATAGATCAATTCAATAAACATAGGCATAAGCACATGGATACACAAACAAGTAGAAACATATAATGATTTTCAATTTCCATGGGCTGAAATCAATCATTTGATTATGGTTCAAGTTAAAAACCAATTGCTAATATATATTTTCATATTTTATAAAGTATTTCAAGAATAATCGGTTTTGACATTCGGTACAAAGTCATGCTCCGTTAGACAAATGTTTCGTTTTAATACACTTAAGACGAAATTTCTTTGAAAGGTTACCGCTTACATTCAGTATCATCATAAGTCCATAATCTCCACCACAAATACAATATTTGACCATACATATTAAAACTGCTTTTTCTGATGTCTTTGACACATGCACGTGTTTGCGAAAAGCATTTGTACTTAAAACTTCTGGCATAATAATACTAATAATAATGATAACTTTGTTTAGCGCCTAATCTTTAGAAGCTCTAAGCGCTTTACAACATTAGACAACACCTATAACATAATAAACATATAATGATATTATTACACACAAAAAAAACACCATCAAATTACAAAACATAAAACACATGCTGAAAATATTTAAGGTAGGGAACATTATTAGGTCTTTAAGTTTGTTCTTGCAGTCAAAATAAGTGAGTTTTGAGAGCCCTCTTGAATGTGATCACTGTGTTTTTGTGTCTAAGTTCAGTAGGAATTCATTCCACGTTGCTGGACCTTGGCATGCAAAAGAACACTGTCCATATGACTTTGTTTTATAGTGGTAATAATGAGTATACGGTTGTCAGAAGAGGAGCGTAAGTATCTTGCTGGTATATACACTGGGTGAGGTCGGATAGGTATGTTGGACTAGAGTCCGACAGTGAAACGTAGCACAGATAACAAATTTTGTGTTTGATTCTGGATCGAATGGATAGCCAGTATAGGGTACAGAGCAGCGGGGAGTTGTGCTCTGATCGTGGTACTCTAAGTATGATCCGAGCAGCTGTGGTTTGAACTTTTTGAAGTTTCTGGAGCAGATATTGAGATGAAACAGACAGAATTGAGTTACAATAGTCCAGTCGTGAAAGTACTAATGAACACACAAGTGTTTTACTGGCATCAAATGAAAGATATTTGCGAATTGAGCTGATGCGTCTCAGCTCAAGATATGCAGCCTTGCCATCTATCTATACTGTATCTAAGTGGTATCTAACGTATCGCTCGATAAAAATATAAAGAGTGGATTTAATAAAGCAATTCGTAGGTTCCCTAACTAACCATACAGACTAGTATATTTGTCAAGCGAACACCAGAGTATCGTTGAGGCTTATCGGAGTCTCATTCAAGCTTCACAGGAAGATTTGCGAGCGAAGTTAGTTAATATTAATTTAACTTTTTTTTCAATTACCTTTTCATAGAATTTTGTTCGATAACATTCGTTGTGGCAAGCATTGTTTAAAAGAAAACGTGTTGCAAGTTTTAGGTATTAGAATACTATTTTATAGATTTTCGTGCACCATATTTTAAATTTGTAAATTGCTGCAGAATTTAAATATAACATATGTTTCAATGATGTAAGTACTTGATTAATATAAAATGCAGTGTTGAGATTCAATTGAAAGTTAGCCTGTGACAGCCTGGTCATATTACGAATGGTAGAAAAATCTACATATTTACATAGTAACAGAAAATATGGCTAACACACACACACACACACACACACACACACACACATATATATATATATATATATATATATATATATATATATATATATATATATATATATATATATACTCATGAATATTAAACAATCATTTCACCTATTCATTTAAATTATCTATTAATATTTCTTCAGTCAAACCTTTCCTTACATTGATATGTACAGATTGAATGAAACATAAACAACCAGTGTAACATGATGCATAGAACTATACATTGTTCATCTTCCTATTAGAACGTAATTATGAATTTCAATCTTCATTTTTGTGGCACTTCTTTTGGGATCACGTAATTGTATCAATAGTACGGACAAAGGTGTATCTCACCAGAAAATCTCATTCATTATTGGCCACATCCGTTCAACAAGCACTTTGAGTTTTCTGCACTGAAAGGTGTTCTTACATTTTCTTGCACATGGTATACATACATGAATGGAGCATAACATGAATAAATTACTGACAAGGTGAACATGAAAAGTTAAGTTTAAAATAATAAACACTGAGTTACATAAATTAATCTACAGTTCAAACTCTTACATGGTATGTACCAATCACTACTTTGACATTTCTATGACATTACTGTGTTCAAAATAGAGAAATATTTATAAACCCGTCCAACTGGTTAGAGTTGTTTATTAGTATATCTTGCTTTAGAAAGTATCTTTAGAATTGCCAGATGATATGAATCATTTAAAGAATAACGAGAGCAACAACGAAAAAGAACTTACTGTATGTATGTTAACAGAGAAAGTATGTATGTATAATAATCGATATCAGATGAATAATGTATGACGTTCATATTGAATCCTCACATTTTATTATGATGGAATTTATCAAGACAACAAAAGGTATTCATACTGATGATCCAAAACAGTATATTGATAGTTCTCACACTATGTTGTGCTTGAAACCATATTTACAAAGACAAGTGTTTGGTCGTAAGATAACTATTATTTTACAAATTAGATTCCTTCGCGCCAAAAAGTCAAAACGTTATAGATGTAATAAGTCATGGCAAACACAGATTCGGGAGCGGACCGCATGGTCTTTTTTCAGTTACAAAGGTGTTTAGTGAGATCTAAATTGGAATATGGCCTAACTGTGTACCGATCAGTTTATACATATTGCCTGTAGATTCTTTATCCAATGCACAGTAAGAGACGTAAACTTTGGAAGCATTGGTAACATCCCGTTCAGAAAACCTCTATGCTGACTTCAAATCAAACACCCTGCGTTTTAGCGGAAATTGTACAGAATGTACAACCATACCTCAATAAAATCAACATGGAAAACATTAAATGATATTAAATTTTATTAAACTGTCATCTTTCTAATATTGTATCATTGTTCAATAACATGGCGTAGATGCCGAATCACATGTTATGATGAATATTGAATCTGAATGACTATGTACGACAGAACGCTAACCAATATATAAATGGAAATTTGACTTACTTCGAATAGATTACGAATAATAGATCAGTGACTTTGTTTCATAGACTCCTTAATACATCTGCAAATTACTTTGATAAATTCTCATTTCCTCTCCTCTGGAATTTTATGTCACATATCATAAAATATACTAACTGAAAGAAGAAAAAAGAAACTTGTACAAAACAACTTTAAAGTGACTTGGGTAATCAGCGCACAGTTGAAAGGAAAACGATTTTAAAAAGTAGTAAAAAATACAAGTCTTTTAGTACAGGTGCTTCAAAGTAAACCTGATATATCACGTAGAATCAATAGCAATTACAGATTGAAAAGCGTGTGGTACAATACTGTTTCAGGTTTTATACTTTGCATATGATCATTATTTTAACAAAAGTCGGGGGATAAACTCTGTTAGGCTAAACGCTGCCTGAATTTAAATTCGTCTAATATAACTCTATCTGTTCCTAAAATTGCATAGGGTGTAGTCAGGCAGGAAGAGTAATTGCCAAGTTATATTAAACATGTGTTAACAAATCTGTGCAATAAACATAATAAATTCCTACATTACACCATCCATGCAAATACTTTTGTAGGATTTTTGTCTTGTTTTGTATTTTTTATACTGTTAACACATGCATCTACATTCATGTCTTTTTATACTGTTAACACATGCATCTACATTGGTGTCTTTTTTATACTTTTAACACATGCATCTACATTCATGTCTTTTTATACTGTTAACATATGCATCTACATTCATGTCTTTTTTATACTGTTAACACATGCATCTACATTCATGTCTTTTTATACTTTTAACACATGCATCTACATTCATGATTTAAGTCTATCAATAATGGAACCTAAACTTGTTAAAAACTATTTTTATCAAAACAAAATGATAAATTGAAAGGTCAGATCTCTTGACAATTCGAAATTGTAAGCGAGTGTCAAGATTATGTTTCCAGAGAACATTTGACCTTTTCTCCATTTACAAAGAAGTCAGCATTACAGCCTCCGCAGTAGTTCGCCCTGTTGACGAAAAGAAAGTAAACAATAGTAAATTGAAAATGACTTCAGGCCGAAATGAATGGCGACTCCTGTTCGTTTAGATATAGAATTTGCACATTCATCACGACGTGAACCACACTGTACTGATGAACTTATTTTTTCTTTCGTGGTAAATTGTGATTCCAAACAATTTAAAGGATTTCTTCACTTGACAAATAACCTGTCAAATTATATCATTTGATTGCTGGGACGATAAAGGTGATGTATACTAGTACACAATGATTGACCTTGAAAAAAACCCAGAAATTACAGATCACGTTTATTAACAGAGAATGCAACTATTTTAAAATCAGATCCATATCTAGAAAAACTATATAATTCAGAACATGTTAATAAGGTTTAAATGATTTATGTTTATTTTTTCTACAAACCAATTGTTAGTTAGAAAGACTGTTTGTGATGCATTCAAACTTCGTTTTCTTTTGATCATATTCACTGACTAGAAACAAAGACCGAAAAAAGTCTTTGATGGTGCATTGTAAACGCGTAGTTACGGTCGATAAACCATCATGGTTACTTACAAACAAGTTGCATTAGAGTAAGCCTGGCAATACATAAAATATAATGATTACTTACAAACAAGTCGCATTAGGGTAAGCCTGGCAATCAGTGATATCACAAGGATTCTTTAGACACTGGACTAGACTCGAACCCTCAGGACACGTCGTATCTGTAAACACATATATGGCATTCCGATTTATCACGTACATCTTCATTCTCGCATGACTGATTAGCGCTCAATACCATTTTCAATCAGACTGGGGGCATGACTGGTGTAGCGTTCAATACCATTTCCAGTCAGACTGGGGTCATGACAAATTAGAGCTCAATACTATTTTCAATCAGACTGAGGGCATGACTGGTGTAGCGTTCAATACTATTTTCAATCAGACTGAGGGCATGACTGGTGTAGCGTTCAATACTATTTTCAACTAGACTGGGGCCATGACTGGAACTATTTAAGGATTTTTTCACTTAAGTTCACGAGTCAATATTCTTAGAGGTATCGAATGGAATTTTTACAAGTCTCGTTTTGTTTTGAATTCCACTCTGGCGGTACAGCTAAATATATTTGCAAAGTATTATAAACAGGGTATGTAATAAATACTTGAAACCCTAGTCCATGTATTGTTCAGTGAAGGAGAAAAGAACAAGTTTGATATAGTTCATAACTACATCTTGTTCTTTTCGGTTTCGACTTTTTCCAACGTTCAGTATCATAATGGTTCTTTCTGACAACTTGGAACATAACATGCATGAAATTTTGTATACGTATCATACATATATCTGCAGCTTTGTGTACATATCATACCTATAACTGCAGTTTTGTGTACGTATCATACCTGCAACTGTAGCTTTTGTACGTATCATACATTTAACGGCAACTTTGTGTACTTATCATACATATAACAGTTGCTTTGTGTACGTATCATCCCTATAACTGTACTTTTTGTACGTATCATACCTACAACTGTAGTTTTGTGTACGTATCATAACAATACATGTAGTTTTGTGTACATATCATAACTTTAAATGTAGTGTTGTGTACGAATCATACCTATCACTATAGTTTTGTGTATGTGTCATACCTATCACTAAAGTTTTGTGTATGTATCATACATATAACTGTAGTTTTCTGTACTTATCTTGCCTATATCTGTAGTTTTGGGTACAGATTATACCTGTAACTGTAGTTTTTTGTACGTACAATAATATAACGGTAACTTTGTGTATGTATCATAACTATAACTTTAGCTTTGTGCATGCATCATACCTATGACTATACTTTTGTGTACGTATCATACCAATAACTAGTTTTGTGTATGTATCATAACTATAACTGTAACTTTGTGTAAGTATCATACATATAACTGTCGTTTTACCTATAACTGTAACTTTGTGTAAGTATCATACATATAACTGTCGTTTTACCTATAACTGTAACTTTGTGTAAGTATCATACATATAACTGTCGTTTTACCTATAACTGTAACTTTGTGTAAGTATCATACATATAACTGTCGTTTTACCTGTAACTGTAACTTTGTGTACGTATGATAACCATTACTGTCGTTTTGTGTACGTGCCATATATATAACTGTCGTTTTGTTTACATATCATAACTATAACTGTAATTTTGTGTATGTCTCATAAATATGGCTGTGGTTTTGTGAATGTATCATATCTATAACTAGTTTTGTATACGTATCAACATATAACTGTCGTTTTGTTTATGTATCATACCTATAATTGCGAATAGACTTAATCGTATTCAGTCGTACTAATAGTTCCATCATACCAGTCACCCTTACTTAGGACTTTCCGACAAGAGGATTACAGGAGAGATATCATAAAATAACTTTGAGACTTTATAAAACGATAAAGTATTTATTTAATGTATCAAAATCTGAAAAGTCGCAAAAAATGTATAATTTTTAACTTTTGAATTTCATAAATGAAACGTTTTGTCAAACAGTCTAAGATGGAAGGGGCTTCTGGCAAATGATGGAACCATAAATTCTATGGAAATGGACAAAAACAAAAACAACGCTTCTAATTTGTTGAAGATTCAAAAACGATTAAAAAAAAAACAAACATAAGTGCATTTTCCTGGATACTCAACTGCAGCTTTTCTCCATTACAGTTCAACGCAAAACATCTATTTCATCATGATATTCCGTCTTCAGGTGATGCATTTTGCTATTTACTAAGCAAGAAGTGTTTTCATTTTTTATCAAGTATTATTCTCTCCAACATAAACTCGGCGCCACATGCTGTGCTTCATCAAGTACAGCATTAAAAATTCCTTGCCAGGCGCAGGTAATTATTTTATTTACTAGATCTGTCAATGCTGTTTCCTTTGTCATAAGGTTCACTCATTGCCACACGGGAGCTTTTCAACACAACATCAGCACTATCAAGAAGAAGAAGAAGAAGAAGAAGATTGTTGTTGTTGTAGCGTTTAACGCCATTTTTCAGCACACGATAGGCTATACATGGCGGCCAGTATTAATGGTGGAGGAAGAACCCGAGAAAACCCCGGAAAGAACCACCGACCCTCGAGAAGCTACTGGCAAGCTTTCTCACATATCCACACGGGAGCTTTTCAACACAACATCAGCACTATTAAGAAGAAGAAGAAGAAGAAAAAGAAGAAGAAGAATAAGAAGAAGAAGAAGAAGAAGAAGAAGAAGACGAAGAAGAAGAAGAAGAAGAAGAAGAAGAAGAAGAAGAAGAAGAAAAAGAAGAAGAATAATGATAAGAAGAACAAGATGATGATGATGATGAAATAAGATCATTAAAGAAAGAATGACAAATTCTTACTGGATGCTTTAGCACATTCGTATCCGCATCCATTGAAGCAACACTTTGAATGTTCACCGCACTCCAGGTCATTGGTACAGTTTCTTTCACATCTGCCGCCAGCGGGTAAGGGACAAAAACCTGAAAAGTACGGAATAATCGCCGTCACAGGAGTATGAATAGTACACATTCTTCCTCAATAAACATCAAATGATGGGTGAAATTCTGATCGTCATAAAAATTCCGTTATAAAATGCAAATTTCCTAACATTAAGCAATCGTAAAGCCTTTTTATCTGTTGCAACCATATTATCATGTTTATGCAACGAGTATTTGCCAGTATGAGCTATGCCAATTAACTTGGTTACACCATACAGAAGGAATTCAAAGCAATAAATGAAATTAGATACTCATATAATTAGACTAAAACAAAAATATTTAATGTTGCCATGCATTTAGTATGGGTCGTAATTTAGCTAATTCATGAGTTATTGCTGCATTCTAAATAGTAATCCTTTGTTTTACCTTCATGCTCCAAGCACGACGTCCCTCCACACCAGTTTGGACAACACATCTGAAATTCTCCACAGTCTTCATCGGAGTTACACACATGGATGCATGGCCTCAAGATCATGTATTTAGGATGGTAGAGTTTAAACTTTGGACAACGTGCATGGCGTCCTGTTGTCAAGGAAAATATACCGTTAGATTTGTTTCTTTATAAATATTAGCAATTCATTTTCATCATTTCAGCTCATTGGTAATATAAGATCAAGCACAGTACTATTTCATAATAAATATATTTTGAATTTTTATATCCCTCCTTTGCTAACCCAATTTCTGCTAATCGATCCATTGATAAATCCATCCAATTATGCGTCCACCCTATTACACACACACACACACACACACACACACACACACACGTAAGTACGTACGTACGTACATACATACATACATCACATACATACATATTCTAATCATAAGTGTGACAAAGATTTAGAGGAAAAGTGTAATGTTCATTACATGACATACCAACTTTTGCTCCGCTTGCAGAGATCGGAAGAAGTAACAAAGAAAGGAGACATAATTTACAGGCGCTCTCTAACATCGTCTAAGTCCTGTAGAATAAGTTATGTTTTATGAGAGGATCTTTCTCGCCGTTATGGAATGATCCAGCTAAACAAGCTTTTATGCGACATTTGGTGTGATAAGATATAAGTCTCAATTGCTATTGGTTATTTCAAGATAGAAAACGATAGTAGTAAGGTGGGCCACCATAGGGACAATGGGAATTAGCATTACAGACCCCCCCCCCCCGGGCCACTATAGGGACAATGGAAATTTGACATGGAGAAAAACGCTGGGCCACTTTAGGGACAATGGGAATTTAACATAGAGTTTGGGCTTGTTTAGGGACAAGGGAAATTAACATGAGGAATAGAGTTTGGGCTTGTCTAGGGACAAGGGGAATTGAACATGGGAATAAATCGTGGGTCAATATACGTACAAGGGGAATTTAACATGGGGAATAGAGTTTGGGGTTGTTTAGGGGAATTGAATATGGGACTTTTTTTTTTTTTTAAATTTTTTTAAAAAAAAAAAGGGGTAGGCAATTGAAAAGTCATTCTCTTTTCGAGAAATATGGCTGGCCCCGAAAAGGGCCTTTGGGTTTTTCTTCTTCTTCTAACTTCTTAACTTCTTCCACCATCCTCTTATTTTGTCCATCATTCCTTTCTTCTTCTTTTCTGTTTCCGGCATCCAGTCCGGGTGACCCATGGCCCGGAACTTCTCTTGGATTTTCATCCAGTTTGCGTTTAGTTTTTCTAGTTCTTCCTTTTTTTTCTATTTTCTTCTTCTTTTCTTTCCTTTGACCACTTTTCTTTGATCTTCTTGACCTCTTCGGTCAGCACATTCCTCATTACTTCTTCCGCTTTCTTAAGTTTGTCTAACCCCCACTTCGCGAAAGACCAATCTGTCCATTCTACAATGTCTTCTAGAAAGCACCTTGCACTCGTCACATGAACTATCGCTTCTTTTAACTTACCCACTTTCACGTACGGTGGGTTAATTAAACCTCTGATTCTCTTCTCCTCATCCTCTATCATTTCTTTTACAATATTTACGGATAAGTGGAGGCTGGTTACTTGTCTTGAGACGAAGTCTTTTGTCACTGCATACCTCCATTCCTGTTCAACCCTTTCTGCTACACTCAATCCATCCACCATCCAATACCAACTTCCCATAAGATCGTTGTATAAAGCTGAAGCTGCTGGCATCTTCTTGTTTGCTTATTCCGTAGAATGGGCTCCAATGGCCAACACTGTTAGTTTTATACTGAAAGCGCGGACGTGATGGAAAACATCCCCTAAAAAACATAAAATTGATCTTACCTAGATCATGACCAAACAACACGCGGACGTGAAGGAAAACACCCCCTCACTTTTTCTCATTTCATATAATAAAACCCAAACTATATTCTCCACATACGCTAAGAAACAATAAAGAAACTACTATTCACACAATCTTTACTTGAACATTTACAAACACAAACACAAACACACAAACACATACACTCTCACTATGAAAAAAGAGTTAGTGTTTATATTCACACTACTCTACCTACACACATTGGCAAATGGATCGTTATTTCTTTTCTAGAGTATTGGGTAGCCCTGAAAAGGGCTGTTTTTTTTGGAACTTCATGGACACCTGGTTAATGGTGACACCTTCCAGGCCTGGCGCCACATACACATCTTGTCCCCCAATTACTTTTTACCTTTTGGGGGGAGAGAGCAGAGGCAGGATATGTGGCTTCAGAATCCCAATTTTAGCTTTCTGGGATTCTGAAATTTTTTCTTCTTCTCTCCTTTTCCTCCTCCTCTTCTTTGTATCTTCTCTCCTCCTCTTTGTATCTTCTTTCCTCTTCTTCTTTATATCTTCTCTCCTCCTCTTCTTTGTTTCTTCTTTCCTCCTCCTCTTTTATCCTTCCCTCTTCCACAATGGCTTCCGCGGCCAGTTCATTTAATATGCGCCTGGCATATTCCAGATGCACATGAAGTTCCAACAGTTTAGACAGTCTCGTGTTCATTTTTGGTGTTGATCAATCAACAAGGGTAGCTAGACTGCCGAACGAGTTTCAATTTATAGTGAAAGCGCGGACGTGAAGGAAAACATCCCCTAAAAAACATAAAATTGATCTTACCTAGATCATGACCAAAAAAAAAACAACACGCGGACCTAAAAGAAACACTCACTCACTTTTTTATGCTACCCATCACTATTTTAAATTTTTTTATAAATCACTTCAATAGACTATCCACATACGCAAAGCAATCCAATCTAACTCCAAATATACACCTCAAACACCAAAAAAGACATCATTTTAATCTACTATCCATACCAACTTACTTAAGCTCTTACAAACACAAACACATACCCTCACACAATGAAAAAAGAGTTAGTGTTTATATTCACACTACTCTACCTACACACATTGGCAAATGGATCGTTATTTCTTTTCTAGAGTATTGGGTAGCCCTGAAAAGGGATGTTTTTTTGTTTGCTATGGCAATCTTTTTTAGTTTCTAAGAATGCGATGTCCTCTGAGAAGAAGAACTCTTTGGTGTCGATACGACAATCGACAAAGCCTCTGTCAGATTCAGGTTGCTGCTGCTGCTGCTGTTGTTGTTGTTGTTGCTGCTGTTGCTGCTGTCTCTGAAGTCTGTACTTCTCTGTCCATTCTTCTTTTTACCTGTTCATTTCTTCTCTGAAGAGCTCTTCTATCAGGTCTTCAGTGACTTTTAACATTCTCACATTCTCTATTTCTTCTGGCTTCGGTATCAGACTGTGTCTGACCCTATGCAAATTCACGTAGGCTTCGTTGAGCTTAGCTAGTTTGGACCACATCTTCGTAGGAGGATGAGTCGACAATGGATGGTTAGACTGGAAACAACCTCCGGTTCTTAAAGTCAAAGCGCGGACGTGAAGGAAAACATCCCCCACACGGTTTTCGAGCCGCAACGTTCAGTGAGTGTCATGAGAGGGATAGTAAGAAATGAAAGAGCATCAATCCAACATTCTTATAGCTAAACAAAAGACAAAGGCTTTTTTTTCAAAACACAACATTTTTTATTCAAAAATCACTTAACACTAAACAACAACTCTAACATTTTTAACAATAATCCAACACTATAACATCAAACAATTTTTTCAAATCACAAACATTTTTTTTCTCAATTGACAATCTACTTTAAACAGGGCTGACAACGTCGTGAATGAAATTGTGATTTCCACAGTTGGAAATCATTAGGCCATTGATGGACACTACGTTTCCTAGCTTGAGACGAAAGATAAGCATAATGGTCACAAAACCATCGATCTACTTTCACATCATTTCTAGAAGAAGAACGAGGATCAAAATGAGTCACTAAATGTTCTAAGGAATAGCCCAGGCTGCGATGATGCAGAAAATACACACAGTACTGTCCACACACCAAGGAATCTGTGCCTTGTAATTTCACATTATTGAATCGGGTGGTTTGAGCATTTCTTCTCATAAAGTCAATGATATCGTTTTCCAAAGGGGGCAATCCATACGAATCGAAATATTCCACACATCCTTCTTGAGGAAAGTAGACGGCTACCCAGTGGGTTAATGGGAGATGACTGTCGTCCGTGTTGATCACGTAAGCTTGATGGTCTTTAGGTTTGCGATGAGGGAGTTCATCTTTAGCACAGACGACAGGATTCCAAGAAGCCGTATACGAACTGTGGTTTAAAAGGTAATAAAGTTCCCAGGTATCCATTGATTTGTGTGTGTTTTTTTCTTCTTCTTCACAGGTAATAATAAGTCGTCAATTCGATCCTGACTTTTTGCTTGAAAATGTCTGACGAATAAACGGTTATTCGTTCTGTTTCCTCACTCTGATTCAGGAGAGCTTCGATACGATGGATCTCTTGAGTGGTTAATGGAGGACAAGAATGTTCACGCAAGTCTTTATACCACTGGTGCAACACGTCTTTGTTCGAGATGAGACTCCAAGCTTCGTCCAGATACTCGTCCAATTTTTCTTCTTGACTTAACATTAGGCATTTATCGTGTTGAATTTGACTGGGATGATCGTTTTGACATTCATAACAATTTTTCTTGATCAATTCCGTCATTTTTTCGACCAAGTGTTTGGCAAAACAGGAGACTAAATGGGCTTCTTGTTCTGGCCATCTCGATTTCATCATGATCACTTCTTCTTCTTTTTCCACGGTCTCCTCACATTCTATCTTTAAAGTTTCTCCACTAGGTAAAGAGGGATAACAGTCTTGCATGGCTTCTAATAATCTAGAATGACTTCTCTCAAACTGTTGATTTCTATGGTATTATCGAATTCTGCATACAGGATGACGTTCACTGTCTCGTCCAGTGGCTTTGTAAACTGAAGTTCCACACGAATCTGGCCGGATTTTATAGGGTGGAAATGTCCCTCGTCGCTGCCTTGGTCTGGAGTGAAATCGAAAGCCCACAAAGCATAGCCTCCTGCATACTCGTCGTACGTAATGCCGTGACTGGTGTTGGTTCCTAACTGGCCGGTGGCTTCGTACAGGGACAAGTACGATCTCAAGTAATTCATCTTCTTGTCACTAAAGTCAGGTTCGAAAGGTCGGGTACACAAGGTCTTGCCATCGCGACTGACTTCGATTTTCTTCACGTTGAAGTGTTGAAAGTTGAAAGGATTTTTTTTGAAGGCTCCGTTGAAGGCTTCATTCTCGACCATACCAAGGATTAAACGTTTGGGTAACTGTCCTTGAAACAGGAATGATGGTTAGCAGGAATGGTGAACGTTTTCACTTCCACACGTCGTATGGGATACTTGGCGGTCGTTCTGCTCAACGTTTGACTGATTTCGTTCTTTAGGTAACACTTCCACGCGTCGTACGTAGAGTTTGGCCTCCTCGATTTTGCTTTTGGGATTGCCACCAGTAGTAGCATCACTATCAGCCAACAAATGGAAAGCGGTACTGCTACGATTCAGTCTCAAGCGAACATTGACCCCGTTCAGCAAATATTTCTCTTGCAACCACATGTCCAAATGCAAACGATCCATCAGTTCTAAACTGTGTTCACCTACGATTTTCTTTTGTCTTTCCCCAAAGCCGTTATTGTCTTTATCTAGTTCGTCAAACTCCTTCGCTTCGTCAGGTTCCCACAGCACGCAAGCATTGAGATGAGTATCCTTGGCATCTATTCCGTACGTCAAGAGATTTTCCAAGTGGGCACGGTAAGGGTAAGTATCCATGCTGCTGCTGACCAGTTTGTTATTCAAGTACAAGTCCACTGAGCTGAACAAGGAATGCATGAAATTGTTGACGGGAGCTATATTCTCAGCGTCATCTACTTTATCATTATTCTTATCTAGAACTTTGACTTTCAGGTACAAGTAACTGCTATTCAGATCGATGTAATCTTCGGGCTGTCCTTTGATTTCAAACTCGATGGGAGCGGAATCGGTCAATGAGGAGACGGGGCGAAATTCCACCCACTGGGATTCTTGCATCGTCATCATGGTGGGGGGCATGGCAAACAGATCCAGTTCTGTCTTGGAACAAGCGCAAGACTCTCGGTGCATCATTTTTTTCTGTGTTTCAATAATCGAAAACGTCTAAGTCTCGAACGGTTCTTCTTTTCTTGGCTTTTGTCGCTTGAAGTCTGGTGAAAGGGTGTTTTCTTCGTCGTCTCTTTCTGCCTTGTCCTTGCTGAATGCCTGACTCGGTAGCGTGCAGGGCATTTATAGGTGTGTCTCGTCGGCCTAAAATGTCTTTGCCCGTTTGCAGCAAGACATTTTTGCCAGCCCTCATGAAGGCTTCTTTAGGGTTTTGTTTGTCGATGATGACATTTTGGAGAAATTCTTTGCCTTGCGTCAGTGCCGCATCTTTCAAGGCGTGCAATCCGCGTGTCACCATCGGTTTCAACACCGGGGCCACCGAACGAAAGGTCGATTTTAACATGTCTCCTAAACCGTGTCCTCGCTGTCGAGCAACCACTCGGTACACTGGATACATGACTTACTTACGAGTAGTGAGAAAACCGTTTTCGAAAATGGAGTTTCACCGTGACTTTTCCTTTGGTGAATGGAATATTTTGTCCCAAATCTCCTTTTATAGTAATGTTGACCGTGTCCAAATACGACTTGCTGACCGGCAAATAGTGAGGATGGACAAATTCGCGGTGGACGTGGTAAGTGTTTCCACCTTCCTCGTCAGCGTTCGTGGCAGAATCCACTTTGAAAGGAATGACACGCAGTAACGGCACGGAGGTGTGTCCCACCACGTTGTACTCCACCACATCGGAGTACACGAACATCAAATTCAGTCCTTGGTTCAGTTCTACCGGGGAACGATAATACTGGGCAAAAGAATCGTTGTCAAAAATGACTGTTAATTCGGGTTTTTGTTTTTGTTCTAATTTCTTCCTCAGCTCCATGTCACCGCCCAACATGTCATACAATTCAGGACAAAATAAAATGGACACGATTTTACTCGGCTCAATTTTCATCAAGAAGCGACGAGCTGCTTTGTGGTACTCCATGGTGACCTTTTTTTGTTGGGCACTTTCCAACGCTTTCCCAAACACGGCATTAAACTTGGAGCTTATGGTGCTGACCAAATGTTGACCACTAAAATCAAAATCTTGTAGGTCCACGTTCGAGTTGTTTCATCATATTTTTTGAGATCATATCTGACATCACTCAAGTTCTTTTGCAATTGATCGTCATGAACTTCCACCGTAAAAAAATTTTGATTGGGAAGGACATTGAGGACTTGGGTCGGGTGAATCATTTCTACTAAAGCCACTTCCCAATGGACTTCGTGATCTAAGGGGATGGCCTGAGGTAATTTGGCCGTGTAACAGCACAACGTGTTGTTGGGAAACACCTCCATGGAACTGTCACTGGGTAAGGTTAAGTAAAATTGGTTTTCGTGACTCATAATTCCAGAGTTCTGTGGCTGTCCGAGGGGATATTACTGGACGTCAGAGGCGTGTCTCCGCCCAAAATGGGGTTCTGGTTGTGGTTGTTGTTGTTGGAGTGGTGACTGACACTGGCACTGGACACAAGGTTCCCGTTGGAAGAGAATTTCAGGGAGGGATTGGGAAACAGGTAACCGATGCAACTGCTCCATAAAATGGTTCACAATTGTTTGTCTCCTTGTTGCAAACTCAAATTGGCGATGGCTGCCCCGATGACACAATACACCACGAAGATTTGGCAGAAAAAGACGATTTGCGTTTTAGGCACACGTTCTCCGCACCACACCCACAAAGGTTGTTTTTGTAAATCTTGCACAGACGAACTGGGTGAAGGAGGAGTGGTCGACGTAGATGCGTCTGCTGTGTGAAAGGGCATGATGGTCACTTCTTTTTATAGTCGATGACTTGCGAAGCGTCGATCCAAGAATCAAAACTGGGTGGATATCCTTTCCAACGTACTTTCACTTCTTTGACACGTCGTTTGCCCACTTTACGGGTTCTGCGTTCGAGAATGCTTTCGATGTCGTACACGTCGTCTTCGTTTTTGGTGACACGTTGTAACTCGGGCAAATAAAACGTTCCTTTGAGCACTTCTCCGTTCATGTCTTCCAATTTATAGACGACAGGATGACGGCCATGCACTCGTCCAGTGACACGAAACAATTCGGTCGTCCAGTTAGGTAAGTAACCTTTGTCGAAAGTGCGTTTGGTTTTGCCAATGCGCACCCAATCTCCTACGACCAACTCTCCACTTTTCTTGGGGACAGCCCTCGTCGGGGACGTACCAAACAGGCGCTCAAACACCAGCACTTCGTTGTCGGGAGTCACGTCTTGCGGAGCACGTCCGATGCTTCGATGGTAAGATTGGTTGTACGCTTGCACCAGGTGCGGTAAGATGTCGATGTACTTCAGAGTGTGGTGATGCGTAAAATATTTCCACATGCGTTCTTTCAAAGTGCGTTGAAAACGTTCCACGATGCTGGCTTTGGTTTCGGGATTCTCGGTGGTAAAAAAATGAATGTCACGTTTCTTTAATTCTTTTTGGAAAGCTTGGTTCAGAAATTCGGTGCCTTTGTCCGTTTGCCATCGAAGAGGGTGACGACCGCTTTGTTTCAACACCCGTTGCAGGGCTCGCACTAACTCGCTGCTCGATTTGGAAGTCAAGGGCACGACCCAGGCAAATTTGGAAAAGACGTCGATGACACAAAACAAATATTTGTAGCCACGATTGTAGCTGGCCAAATGAGAGACATCGGCTAAATCGGCTTGCCATTGATGATCGATGCCTTCCACTCGGGTGCGACTTCTGGCAAACTTGCGTCGAATGGGTTTGTGTAAAGTGTAGGTAGCTTGTTCTTGTAACCATCGTTGCACTTGAGGTAAACGGAGACTTTTCAGTCGCGTTTTGGCAGCACGATACAATTTTTGAACTCCTGCGTAACCTGCAGGATGCGAGGGATCGTAGTAAATGCTGGCTAAGACTTTTTCCATTTTTTTTGTGTTTGTGTGTTAATAAGGCACCCACTCTTGGAGGATGCTACTCTTTTTCTCTTGGGGTATTTTCTTGGATTGCAATGCTTTGCGTGTGCGACCGGCAATAGGTGTCGAAGAGGAGGATGTCTGAGCGGGGGATATCGGTTCTTGTTTCACTTCTGTCTTCACTTTCTTTTTCTCTTGTGATGAAGAAGGGGTGGCCATCATCTTTTTAATCCATCCAATTCTGGAGGAAGGTGGTGTTGTTAACTTGCGTACTTTTTCTGGTGGAGTTTGAAACCCTTCTTCTTCTTCTTCTTTTCCTTTTTCTGTCTTGGTCACTGGTACTGGTGGTACTGGTACTGGTACTGGTACTGGTGATGGTGCTGGATATTTCATCAAGGTCTTAAAATCTTTCAAAGTGGGTAGAGCTGTTTCGTCTAAAGCTTTCTGGTGAAAGAGTTGCAGTCATTGCAAGAGTTGACCGTACTTTTGCGATTTTTCTGTTTCGGACAAATCTTGGCGATCCATCAAGGACTGCAATTCGTGTTGTAACTGGCACATCTCGCTCAAATTGGGATTGGGAGGTAAATGCGGGATGCGTTGTTCTTGCCAACGATGGTATTCCATCCATCGTTTGTAAGGCACTAAAGCTAGTTTTCGTCCTTCCATGGGGTTGTCAGCGGTCGATTCTGAGATCTTGGGACTTCCGAGGGCCTTTTTATCTTGCTCCCACCAGTCCTCCCAACATGGTTCCCAAGACTCCTTTCAGTATGGGGCCTAATAAGAGAGGCAAAATGCCTCCACGTTGGACCAACATCTTTTTTTGACGAATGGGAATTTTCTTTTGAACCATTTGGCGAAGAACGTGACGATGTTTGCCTAAGCATTGTTTCTGGTGTTTGGACAAAGGGATCGTGCCTTTCAAAACGTTCAAACAACATTCGCACACGGTATCGATGACCTCTTTGGAGGCCGTTTGAATGAGTTTTTTTCGTAGGGGTGGAGAAGCTTTGGACAGGACAGATAACATGTCCCCATGTTTGGCTAAACGTGGTGGCAGTCCTTTCCTTTTCTTTCCTTGGGGTTTTCTGGAGGGTGACATCTTTGAGTCTTCAGGAGCACCAAAAAAACACTGATACCCTACTCGGTCACAGGCCTTTTTTATACTGGAACGCGTCGCCACTGATTGTCTTTACGTCGTATCAGTTTGAGGACAGGCATGACACGTCGTGCAGGGGTACGCAACGGACTAAATCGAGCCAGTTCTTGCTTGGACAAATCCAGTAAACTTTGTAACATGCCCGATCTTTCATGGACTTTGATTTTGGGAGAAGGTACTTTGTGAGCAGCAGCCACTGCCGCTAAATTGGAGGGTCCTGCCACTGGGGAAGTTCTTTTGGGGGTCATCAACGGAGAAGTTCTTGGTGTGATCAACGTCTCCAAGTACTCTTCAGTTCTGGGTGTCATTAACGGAGAAGTGGATAAACGTGAGGCTGCCGGAGACGCAGTCACCGCTGTGGCAGGTCGTGGTTTGCGAGTGTAAGGTTGCGTCCTGGCCGAAGTGCCTCTCTTGCGACTAGTTTTCTTCTGTGGACTTTTCTTTTTCTGGGGACTTTTTTCTGTTTCTTTTTCTGAGGGCTTCTTTTCTTTTTCCGGGGTGGTGGTGTCTGGCCAGAGGAGGGTCCTGCCACTGGAGAAGTTCTCCTTGGGGACCTTTTTTTTTTCTTTTTCTTCTTGGGGCTTCGTTGGACTTTTGTCTTGGGGATAACTTTGGGGGCATTAGGATCCCATCTTAAGAGAGAGCCAATGATGACCCCTCCTAGAGTACCGCTCCCTCCAGGTTTCAAAATGATTTGTTTTTTGGTTTGAGTGTCGATGCGGGTATCGGCCAGTTGGACCAAAGCGACTTTGTTTTGATCGGAAAAGCGTTGGGTTTGATGAGGAATCTGAATGATTCCTTGGAGTATTTGACGTGCCGTCACCGTGAACCATCGTAAGACTTCTTTGAGACTAGCTTCTAAGACACGAGCTCGTGTTTGTGGATTTTTGTCTCGACTGATGCCATACAAGGCACGAATCAATTTGACGGGAAGATGCGACTGAAGGGAAGTCATGTTCAAACTGTGTGAGAAAGACGAAAAGTGTCTGAGGTTTTTATAGATTTTTTTGTTGAGTGAAGTTAAGTCGAGGACGGAGACGTGTACAGGACAGGCCCTCCGTCTTGGCACCAGTGGTGAAACAAGTGGGTACGAAATCGCAAATCCTCGGGGGTCGTATGTTTCAAATCGACGAGTAAATAGGCGTGTGGAGTTTGAGTGGCATCGTCGTACGCCTGAGTCAGCCAAGGCGTTCCTAACTGTTTGGCTAAGACTTGCACTTGCGATTTATCTCGTGGGCTTTTAAACAAGACCACGTAATGCGCATTGAGACTGATGGTGCGATGGGCTTTACTTTGTTGAAACAAATTTTGGGTGATGTAAACGACACTGGCATTACGGTCATGCACTTTGCGCGTGAACCACAATTTAATTTCTTCTTCGTCTTCTCCTAACATGTCGTCGAAAATGACCAAATGGGTTTGACGGGAGTCAGAGACGATGCTGTCGTCGTCTTTAGGAATGCCTTCCACAAACACGATGGAATCGCCTTGACTTTCTCGCAAGAGGTTGTACGCCGATTGCCACTCTTTGTAACACCACACGATCCGTTGAGGTGGCCGATCGATCAAATGATGTTTATGTTCGATCAAACGTTTGACGAATTCGGTTTTGCCTGAACCGCTAGGTCCAGCAATGAGCATGTTAAAGGGATGGCGAAGATACAAAGCCTCCCAACTGGCACGATCTAAGTGTTCGTCGATGCCTTTGACAGTAGAGGAAGAGGGAGCAGAGACAGCAGAGGTAGCCATTGTGTGAGAAATGTCACTTGTGACACGAAAACAAACAAGACAAGAGTTTATATACTTTTTCAGAACACGTTTATTGAATGTTTTTTTCAAACATGAATACGAAAGACAAAAATACATAAAAGCCAAAGGCTTAAGTACAAGGATAAAAGGCACATGATAACCATTAACGTGGAATAAAAACAAGTGTCTGTACAACATGTTTTGGGTAATGTTCTAACCAGTTCTATAGTAGGGGGTAAGGTCACACAAGTGTCCTCCCGAAAGGGTCTTTCAGGTCTGTCCACGACAGTCCTGTCCTGGGTGACGTGTTCTTCTGGCACCGTCACTAACACGGGTTGAAAAGTAACTTTTTTCCTTGAACAACTCTCGTGCATACTGGGCCACTTCTTGGGTCCAAGCCTCAAAACCCCATTCTTTCCAGGCACGGACATCTGTCCAATGGGGATGTAAGTCACAAGCTACACACACATCGTCATACACGTCTTGGGTAGCTAAAAGTTGACGAATCTTTTTTTCCTGTTGAGGTCGAGAAGTATCCAGATGAAAACGCAAGGCTTTGAGCAAAAGGAGTTTTTCGTGACCATTTAAGGCCATTGAGGTGGTAAGTACTGATGGTAAAGAGTCCACAAAGAATCGGCTGGTAAACGAAATCCCAGAAAACAAGTCACTAAGACACACACCACTTGTCGTCCCAAATTGAATGGATACAGTTCTTGTAATAATCGATGGTAATGATCCACGGTTTGAATATGGTCATTGAGTACCTTCCACGGAATCTGTTCAATGATATGTGACATAATCCGTGGCATGGCAACTTGATTTTATAGTGTCCTTGTTTCGGAAGCAATAAAGGTAATTTCTAAGCAAACATGTTCGTTCTCCAGTAGGGAATTTAAATGTTACATACTGTAACTGAAACGTCAGAGTTTGTCTAGATGTTTCGTCTTTTTCTAAGCAGATTCCATGTAACAAATGTTGGTAATCCTTTAACTCGTCTTCCTCATTACGTTGCAGTAAGTGAATCTCGAAGTAACCAAAATTACGAACGTCTGGTCCATCATCATCCCCAAACTGAAAGTGTTCAACAAGGTCTGACCACTGAAAAAATTTCTGACTAATCAGTCCTCTTATACCATTCAGGTACCAGTGGTTAAAGATCTGGTGACGTAACGGATGCAATTGTTCTTTACGTTTCACTTGTATTTTCACCAGCTCTCGGTAAATCCTTTCTCTCAACTCCACAGGCAAGCCCAAAATGTTCTCTTGTAAAGTATCCATAAGTATATACACTGTTTTTGGAATCCTTGGGTGGTGGCCAATAGCCTCGTTTAACTTTGTGCCTGATGTAATATCCACTAATAATCAGTCTTCTTGTACTTTGGAACAGAGCATAATTTAAAAACGGATGAATCACTTTGAGTTTGCGTTTCACTTGTATTTTGATCAGTTCTCGGTAAATGCGTTCTCTCAACTCCACAGGCAAAGCACGAATGTTCTCTAGCAAAGTATCCATGAATAGGTCATACTAAATCCTCTTTGGTCTGACACAAGAAATGTACTGTTTGCACAAACATGGTTTTACTTCAGTGTCGAATTTAAATCGTTCAGTCACTAATCTACACATTACAATTCGTTCAGAAGTTTCCTCTTTCACCAAGTTGACATTGTGTTCAAGATGTTGGTAATTCGTTAACTCTTCCTCTGGAATTCGATGCAGTAAGTTTACAATGATGTAGGTAGAATCGTCCATACCAAACCAATCCTTTTTAAAACTAGAGGATCGTTCATCAATGTCTGTCCGATGGAACACTTTCAATTGAATCAATCCTTGTATAGCCTTCAGGTACCAGTGGTTCAAACACGGGTGACGTAACGGATGCAATTGTTCTTTACGTTTCACTTGTATTTTGACCAGTTCTCGGTAAATGCGTTCTCTCAACTCCACAGGCAAAGCACGAATGTTCTCTTGTAAAGTATCCATGAACAGATTATGGTAAGAAGTTACTTCAATGTCTCGGTCCCACTAGGGGTAAGTAATGACAATTCGGTGACCATCGAGCATGTTCTACGTAGGCCGAATCTTGCGGTTCCCAGTGGTGAAGAAACACACCGCAACTGAAGCACTTGACTTTATCTCCTTCGCCCAAGTAGAAAAATCCGGCTCTGGCTAATTCTTCGGGGGTCGGTCCTCCCAGATACTTAGGCCATTTTCCTTTGAACGATTGAAGACGATTTTCAAAGTCTCAGTATTCCTTTCAAACGCACAGGAAACGAATATTCGTCTTTCACAGGTTCGTTTCGATGAGGGTTGGGTGACATGAACAGGAGTTTGCTCAAGGCTGGATGACATCCGTAGGGGGGTAGACGTGAAGGTGAACATTCCCCTTTAAACCCAGTAAAGTGTCCAAGAGGACGAGCGGCATCACTTTCGCATCCCACAGGTTTGACACGCACAGCATCCCTTTCCATGATAGGGGTAGTGACACTAAAGTTCCCATGATGCTTTACGGCATCGCTAAGGTCACAGCGTACAGCATCGTACCCATCGCAAGGCTCACAATCGCATTCCACTTCCGAAGCCTCACACTTGAATTGTGCCTTTCTAAACAACTTGTTCTGTGTTTCTCTGAAAGTATTCATCTTGTTCGCTCGGTCTTGGTAGTCACAATGAACTATCGATCTTGACCATAGCCCCTTTTATACTAGTCGCAATGCAGTCTCCAGCTTGTACATCTTTCCTTTTTTACGTTTTTTATGTCCTGTTCCGGAAGGTACCGTCTCTAAGGTACCGTCAACATTGTACCGTAGTGTGATGGGTGGAAAGGCCATATAAAGGTAAGGGCAGTGCGGAGACCATCGAGTATGTTCCAGAATAGCTGAATCTTTATAGATACATAGATCCATTCGTAACTTCAGTCCGCAAGCGAAACACTGTACCTATTATCCCAATCCTGACTCAGGTCCCAAGTAGACAAATCCTGTTCTAGCTAAAACATGCGAAGAATGTAATCCTTCCCTATCCGTAGGCCATTTCTGAAACGTGTCCAATCGACGGGCACAATCACAATAGTCAGGGAAGAAGACTGGAAAATGGTAGGGTTTGAACTTGGAGTTCTCATCGGGTTTCTCACTCGATTCTTGCTGTGGCGAAGTCATCTTTCTGGTGGGGTAACTATCCTCTTACAACCAATGTTTTATACCAACGTGTCCATACGGTAAGGTGAAATGATTGGGAAGTCGAACTCGCTTCTGGTACACGATTTGATAGACTTTTTCCAAGGGCCGACTGACGATGTGATGAGTGGGTAAACGTACAATCTTGTTCGGTTGATAGGTGGTCACTTTAAAGTTTCCATCCTCTCCTGATTGCAAGGCTTCTTTCAATACCCCAAAGTTGACCACTCGACTGGTACGATGATTCAGAGTCAGTCCTTTCACTTTGCACGTCGTGTGCACTTCTCCTTGTTTGTCACGGTATTCGTAGCCGTAATTTTTGGGACCACCACTGACGAAACTTAGAATCTTGTCGTCGGGATGCTCGTCTGTCCAGGCTCCTAAACGGTCTCCTTCGATGTCAGGGTGCTGTTGACTCGGGTGATGGATGTAAATGCAACTGTCCGTGTCAAAGTACAGGACGCGTTCTTCTAACAGTTCTAAAGCTTAGTACAATTTTAAGCGAGCATGAGCTGTCACGTAAGCCGCAATGATGACATTTCCAAAAGGGTCGTCTTGTACAAAGTCCAGATCTTCTTCGTAATTGACCAAGATCAAATCCTCTCGAACGACGTCCACGTGTTTCATGTATTTGGTTTTGTCGTGAATCATCTGGAGGTAGCGGGAAGGTTCTGTCAAATATTCCGTCTTGGTTAAACACGGGCGTTGTGCCATTTTACCCCACAAGCAATTTAACATCACTTTGGCAAACGATCGCCTGCCTTCGTTTTTCTCGATGTGGTCTAAAGTGATGCCTTCTTGTTCGTAGTATTTCTCTTTGAATTGTATTTGGTCTTCGGGAGTGTGACACCAGGAAAGATAGCCGCTAGATTCTTGTTTCAGTTTCAAAAAGGCATCCACGTAGTCGGCGAAAATGCCTTTCTGACTGGGATCACCCTTGTGGTATTGTTGTGTCTTGGGAAAGTGGCAAATTTCGTACACTTCTAACAGTTGGTATCCCATGTCCAGAGCTTTGAACAATTCTACGCTGACCCAGGTTCCCGTCAAGGCACGTTCTTCCTGGCTGTGCTGACAAGGTTGGTCTTGGTTGCACGTTTCGGCACAAGTACGGCACAAGGGAAACATCAGTTTGCCTTGACAATGGTGAGGTAAGACGGGATGGTATAGGTTCGTGGGAGGCAAAACTTTGCACTTGATCAAGCCTTCGTATTGTCGAATGTTTTTGAGGTCGATGTGTTCCGTCAGCAATTGTGGGTGCCCTACAGGAAAGCGACAATATTTGCACACGTAGGGATACAGCGAACACACGTCCAAGTATTTGATTTCTTCTCCTTTCTCTTCGTCGGCTTGGTACAGCAAACAGGTGGCATTGGTCCTTCCTCCGTACAAACTATCCCTCGGGTTCAGCGGGTCCATGAACTGGTAACTTTCCACGAGGCGTTTAAACTCGGGATCGGTTTTCATACGGTGATCGTACTCGTGTTCCCACATTTCCACCACTTGGTATCCTTGCTGTTCTAATTTTAGGCGCCGCTGACAAGTGTCCTGGTACAAGTCTTCCATGGTTCGTTGCAAAAACTGATTTTTAGTGCCACGGTCAGGGTAACAGACGGGACATCCGTGAAATAAGCAACCGTTAAACTCGTACACGATCTTGGGGTTTTCTAAGTCCCAACCATCGACCGAATACGTTCCGATGGTCTTTTCGCCCCCTCCGTTGCGGGCATGCTGAATCAACTTGTCTTCCTTGTCGCAAAAGTAATGTAACCAACGTAGGGCTTTGACCGAGTATTGACGTTTGACAAAGTGGGTCGTTTGAGGACTGATGACAGCCACGGTGTTTTCAGGCATGAATCGTTGTCGATACACTAAGGAACACGCTTTGGCAATGGTGCAAGCTTCTTTCAAAGGATCGACCCCTCCGTGTTCCATGAACAGTTCTCGAAATTTTCCACAGCAACGCCGTAAAATGTCCACGTCGGAACGACAATACTTTAGCATTTCTTCCTGAAAGTCGAAAGGGTCCGAGGCGTGAGCCTGGTACCAAGCGTAGAAAGCTTCTCGTTGTTCGGTACGCATGTTGTCGGGGTCGTAATAGTGAGCCTCAGGCAAATAGGGTAGAACGGCGTGTTGATTGGCTTCCGTATTGAAAAAGTGTGGAAAGTACCCTTTAGCCATTTCTGTCATTCCAAACGTTTTAGGCATTCGACTCAAAGGCATAGCCAAATAGCTCATCGAATCTTTAAACTGTGCTTGTCCCACTTGCATGAAAATGATTTTGGCTCCGTTCAAAGTCACTTTAGGACGTTCGGTGCCTTGTTCCGTATAGTACCTCAAAAGAAACTGTCCATCGTATCCGGAGAAATTGTGAGCCATCACCGTGGCATGACGATGACAATCTCCGTAACGTTCGATGTCCTCTTGGCTCCACGTCTTGTCGATGGGGTCTAAGACCCATTGGGCAAAATCGGCTAGCGTGTTCGGTCCCCGAAAGATTTTTTCACGCCCTCCAGGAATCTTGCTGCAGTGAGGACAATGACTGAAGATAGGTTCTTGAATGCACTTCTCGCACGCTCGATGAGCCACGCAAAAATTAGGAATGTGAATGCCGGTCTCTTGCATGCATTCGAAATCGAAAAAGATGAAATTGCCTTTCTTCTTGTGACCGTCCTCTTTCTCTGGTTGGGGTTGGTATTTTTGCACGTAGCATTGGTGTTCCAAGTCCACGATGTGGTGACAAATGTGACATTTTTTCTTTCCTTGACATACGTGTGCCTTGGCATTATTGGTAAGTATGCCTTGTCCACACGTAGGGCACAATCTCAGGAGTTGACAAGCACATTTCTTCTGTGAACGTTGTGTTTTCAAATGTTGTTGGTAACAGGTAGGACTGACAAACGTGCGCAGACAAGTTGAACAAGGCACTGGTTCTTCGCTCAGACAGGGTGGAGAGGCCAAACATCCTGGGCATTTCATTCCACAATGCTTGTGTTGCTCTCGATTATTATAACCATAATCACATTTCTCACAGTAATATCTGTATCCCAGGAATCCGGTGATACTGGTAATGGTATCGAAATGGTCATCGTGATAATAGACATGAATGTATTTTCCATCCTTAAAATCTTGGCCTCGAAACAACAGAGGCTCGCGCACTTCTTGAGGGTGAACTTTCAAGGTGTAGCGTGGAGCTAGGGCATCTTGCAATTTTTGCATCTCAGGAATGCCACAGGGTGTGTCTTTGGACAAGCCAACTTGTTGCAACAGGAGTTCTGCTTCGTTTCGTTGTTTGGTTCGGTTCGATTTTCGAATGTTCTCCCAGGTTCTTTTCCATTCTACCGTGTCGTTCTTGTTGGCATAGGTTCGTCCCACCACGATGGCACGGGCTAAACACATCTGGTCTCGAGGGTTGTTAATTCGGACGAGACTCTTTTTGGTGCTGCGAAGATCGTCCACCAATAACATCTTTTTGCGTCCAGTCCCTTGAGGAGGAGAGACGTGGGCCATTTTCAGTGTGGCTTTACCATCGGTGATGTCAAACTGATCATTAGATTGTTGTACGTGTTGAATCTTGTCCATGACTTTGGAAGGGGTTAGTTCTGCGGGTCTGCTAAACTCGATCCAAACAGGGGATTTCAAACCGTCGTGATCTATGGATAGTGTCAAGCGATCGTCTTCTTTGGGTTGACATTGTCGCTTGAGTGCGGTGAGCAAAGAATCCCACATCTCGGTAATGAACCCTTCTGCTTTCTCTAAGGGTACGTAAGCCTTGAAATCTTTAAACTTCATTGTGTAGGTGTAAGCCGTGGTTCTAAATTTTCTAGAGGAGCGCTTTTCCGTCTCTCGAATCGAATAGTATTTTTCAGGGTTGACTAAGGGTGGTGAACTTGGTTTAGAGGGTTCGGATTCTGGTTCACTCATGTCCTCTTCAAAATCACTGGCATGAATTTGTGCCAAGATTTCAGCCCTGGTACGAGGCGATAGATCACGTTTCTGCCTCTTACTTTCTTCTTCTTTCTTCTCGAATGAATAGGATCGTTTCATCTTGAGTGCAAAACGTCAAATGTCTCAAGTTTAAACACCATAGACTAATTTATAGTCATGGCAGACCAGCGTATATAAAAGGGTGTGTGTCTTGTCCTTTCACTATTCATTTCACTCTCAAACTGAGCACAACGATGGAAGAGACTAACCAAATCGAACGTTTCGTCAGAGCTTTGCGAGGGGTCATTAGAAAATTCTCTTCAGACCAGCCTACGGACTACTCTCCTTCCTTTCGAGATAAAAGTCAAGATACTTGCTATATCTGTCAGAAGAAAGGGCATTGGTCTTCAGAGTGTCCAGACCGTCAAAAAAGAACAAAAACAGGGACTAAAAAAGACAAAAGTCAAGATACCTGTTATTATTGTAAAGAAAAAGGACATTGGTCTCCAGATTGCCCAAAAAGGAAACAAGAGGAGTCAGAAGAAAAGAAGGATTCTTCAGAAGAAGAGAGGGATTCTTCGGAAGAAGAAGAGAGGGATTCTTCAGAGGAAGAAGAGGAAGAAAGAAGACAATTCTATTTACAAGAGGCAAAGAAACAGAAGAAAAGAAGAAGGGAAGAAAATGAGGAAAAGACGGTGAAGACATTTAAAAAACAGAGAGACTAAAGAAGAAGGAAGAAGAAGTCAATGAACTTTTTATTAAAGTGTTCTGTTGTGAATTGTGAATTGGATTGTAACAATGGATAAAAGAATAAATTAATGATATAAGGTAAATGTCTGAGTTTTGATTTTAAAATAAGAAGCTACACTCACGCACTCATACACAGACACGTACTATAGGGGTAAAATGGGTTGTTTTGTTTGAGTTATTGGCAAATTGAAATTGTATTTCTTTTCGAGAAATGTGGGTGGCCCTGAAAAGGGCCTTTTATTGGTGTAGGGGTGAGTTTAAGCAATCAACTTTAACTGCCTTAAGCCTTTGCCACGGCCAAGGCCAACTTCTGGACTGCGTAATGTTGATGATGATTGGGTTGAAATCACTAAGGGTGGTATGGTAGGCTTAGTCACAGGGTTGACGTGTTTAGCTCGGGAAGGTCGTATTCTCTTCGGTCGTAATAAAGAAGTCTGATACATTTGTTTCAGACTTCTTATCTCCGCTAAAATGTCCAACAGTACCGTGACCGTTTGATTTTCACCCTCTTGTTTCTTTGCTGCTGCTACTTCTTCTTGCTGTTGTTTTTTTCTTACCTCTTCTTCTTGCTGCTGTTGCTGTAGGAGAAAAGCTTGTTCCGCTTCCTTTTGTCGTTGTATAAATTTCTCCAGTTCTTCTTTCTGTTTCTGTCTAAAATTCTCCACTTGCGGTAATGAAGAAGGTAACGAAGGTTCCGGAACAAATTCTTGCGAGGAGAGAAAATCCACAAAATCCCAATTCACCTCTTCTGAAAGTAAGTCCGGGTTCCCTTGGGCAGTCTCCCCTGTTGGTGCACCCCAATGGATCGTTTTCTGAATTTCTGTCATGTTGAATCACTGTCGCATAGATTGACTGCACACAAGCGCTAGCGAATCTATATAGACTACATGACGTCACAGACTGCTCTCTTCGGATTGGATGCGGGCTGACTGAATTTTGTAACGCGTGTTCGGATTGGTGAATGAACTCAATCCATTTCAATCCTTCCTCTACCTATAAATAAGCGCAGTTCACTGCATTGATTCACCTGTTCTCGTCGCTTCAAGATGTGGACCGATGTGCAATCTTCTACGCTTGTGTCTTCCATGATGTTCCGGACGGACATACCCATGTATGTCCGATCCAAGTGGACCGTTGTCCACAGGACAGACACCAGTCTGTGGATACGTAGGATCTACGTAGAAAGACAAGGATGCCTCAAAAGAGTCCTGATTTACGGGCCAACAGTGAGACGCAGCCTAAGGACAAGAAGAAGACCAATGCGGTGCCCTTTATGTTAATGGATACATTAACATAAACCCAAAAGCCCTTTTCAGGGCCAGCCATATTTCTCGAAAAGAGAATAACTTTTCAATTGCCTACCCTTTTTTAAAAAATTAAAAAAAAAAAAAAAAAATCCCATGTTCAATTCTCTTTGTCCCTAGACAAGCCCAAACTCTATTCCTCATGTTAATTTCCCTTGTCCCTAAACAAGCCCAAACTATATGTTAAATTCCCATTGTCCCTAAAGTGGCCCAGCGTTTTTCTCCATGTTAAATTTCCATTGTCCCTATAGTGGCCCAAGGGGGGGGGGGTCTGTAATGCTAATTCCCATTGTCCCTATGGTGGCCCACCTTACTACTAACGATATGAATCAATTTAGCGCATGACTTCATACTAAATAAACTCTGTTATACCAGCCTGGCTGTAAAAATGCCTTCCGGCATCGCAATTTGAATGACATATAACGATATTGAGATTTATATATTGTAAGGTTCAACATGCAATTCATACATACACACATAGACACACGTATGTATGAATGTATATGTGTGTGTGTGTATGTATGTATGTATGTATTTATGTATGTATGCATGTATGTATGTAAATATATGTGTGTGTGTCTGTTTGTGCCTGTATGTGTGTATGTAAATATGTATGTGTATGTGTGTCTGTGTGTGCCTGTGTGTGTGTGTGTGTGTGTGTGTGTGTGTGTGTGAGTGTGTGTGTGTGTGTGTGTGTGTGTGTGTGTGTGTGTGTCAGTGGGTAGAGCGTAGGACTCGTAATACAATGGTTTACTTCCAGATTCCGTTTTGATACACTTCCGTTTTCTCCATTATCAAAATAACAACCAAATGATGTTCTGTCGACTATGAAAACTTCCGACAGGCACAAGGTGGTTAGTTAAGCTATCTCTTCAAAAGTATTGTCTTGCCTTGGTTCAATTTTGATTGTAGAGGCTTGAAATTGATATCATGAGTAACAACGGTGTAATTAAAACCAAAGGAGATGCATGTGTCTTGTCACTCTCATTATAACGGGCATCACATTATTAAGGACGCTGTGTCATTCCATCTGCTCTGTTCCGCGGTAATGCTGTCCTGACGAACGAAATCTATTATATTATTGTTAAGATACAGTAAACAGGATATTCACGTTGAATCATGAGTGCTTTACGTTATCTTCCTGAAAGAAAGAAATCAACTGCGGTTGAATAGTACTTACATTTACAGGGCAATAAGAAACCTATTGTTATGAAGAGCTCTATCGAAGACACACACACCCATGCGGCTAGTAGAAAATACACAAGTGTGTGTGTGTGTGTGTGTGTGTGTGTGTGTGTGTGTGTGTGTGTACGATAAAGTAGTACAAATCATACGGAAGCTGTCGCTAGCATATTTTATTAATTTTTTTGACTCATTTCCTATTCATGCATGAATACCTTTTCCTGGTCCAGGTTCGTATGGTTTAAAGAGAAATGTGTTTTTAAAAAATCTTTACATACTTTTTTTAAAGAAAGTTTATTGCTAAACATTGCACACTGTGCACTTATTGTGCAGCAAATTTTACTGGGATTAAAGATTGAAATGCATCAAAAGTTACCTCCTTTCAGAAAACAGTGTACGAGTTTGATCAGTTATTTAAGTATATAAACTCGTCATAAAAATCCTCTGTATACAAATTTTAAGACAATTCCTAAGGTAAAGTTTAAGGACATATATAATATAAATAATGGTTGCAGTTTTGCTCGCAGATGAGTTTATGTTCCAAAACCAGAATTCTGTTTTAGAATATTTTTAAAACAATGATTACTATTAGCCGTTAATGTTTAGTCGAAATTGAAAATTGTAAGGCGTATTGCTAGCATTTGGTGAAAAAGCTGGAAAAATAAATTAAATATTTACATTTATTCTCCAAAAACATTTAAACAAGGTTAAAACCAGGATTTTCTCATTACAAAAAGCAATTTATTCGTTTACTTCATAAGCAAGAAATTATCATGACGCACAGAGGTACATTAATAACGTGAAGATTCAGGTGGGCGATATGTATCATACATTGTCAGACAATAAGCTACAAGGATGACAATTTGACAATTCTTCTGTTGCTGCTGCTGATGATGATACCGCATTTTATAGCAAAAACTAATCCCAAATGATGCAAAATGATCTATTTACTGATAACTAAGACAAAGCCTGGTAAAGATTCTCTCCGTCATGTTGAAGTCAAGTCGATTTGTGTATTTTACGCGGCCTCAATGAATACAATGTTAGCCACATATATATGATATATGACCACCAGATAGTTGTCGATCAATTATTCCAAATTGAAACAAGTAGAACGTGCCATTCAGCAGCACACGTTCTTTTGCTTTTCAATCTGGAACATCACTTTTAATTTGAGTCCCATGACTCTAAGAGAAAGTTTGTCTGTATGTGTGCTTGTTGTTTTTTATGTCAATTAAATATAACAATACACATAACTTTGCTGATGGTATCACACAATATATATATATATATATATATATATATATATATATATATATATATATATATATATATATATATATATATATATATATATATATATATATATATATATATATATATAAGTTTATATGATGCTTATCTCATGACCTTCCAAATAATAACCTAGGGGTACGTCCCTGAGAACATTGCTGTTCCCAAGAGTAAACGTCAACTTCATAATTGAATTCGTGCTTCAAGGCTGATGAAACAATACGAACATGATGGTCAACAACATATTTAAACTATAACACGAAGTGAAAGGAAAGAGCCAAAAGCTAATCCAGCTGAAATGTTTATGAGCGTGAGAGAGAAAGAGAGTGAGAATGTTCGATTTCTATATCGCATCCACCTGTGTTTCCTCAATCTGAGAAAAAGTTGTAAAGTAATCGGAAATTCCTAGTTAATTATATCAGATATTTCTAAAATGACCAAACTCAATTCCTTTGCTAATTAACCCATATTCTCCACATTTATTATGTGTGTATTCTTGCTTTGACCATGTATAAATCAAGTGTAATGGAAACGTTGAAAAAACAGATGTATTTAAAATGCCATATATCCAGTGGTATAGATTCTGGCAAACTGTTGCAGCATTTTTTCCTTTCTCACGTATACCAAATAGAAATAGAATTTAAGATGGGTGAAAGAACTTTCTGGCCTGCGGTTACAAACCGTTTCAAATATATGGAAAGTCTTTTTTTAAAAAATATGTGGAATATTCTTTTCTGATATGCTAAATGATTTATCCCGTATGTGCAATTATTGTCCACATATAATAATCATATAAAGCATTTTCATGTGTTAAATACCTTTTTTTATACAAATTTGGAAAGGATTTTGATCTTTGTATAAAAGAGTTGCACATTTATGAAATAAAGCTCTTTTACATTAGTAAGGTGCGTTTTGTCATATATATACAATCAGGTAGTCGCTTCTATAATGTGTTGGTGATTATGAACCTTTACTTTAACATTTCATGGAATCTAATGCAACCAAGAATTGTGGACCAGTATGTTATACCATCTTCGCTAGCCATGGCTCCGATGTGTTAATCCTATCTACACCTTGGCAAATTGATCATATTTAAGTGCTTTGTCATAACGACATCGTCTGGGATTTCACGAGTTGTCTCCCTTAGTATGCAGTGCCAACTAGCCAATAGAGTTGATAGCGGTGCATTGTTTCATTGTCTATCGGCCGAAAGTAGTGGAGTAAATTGACCTCAAAAGGATACTTTTTAAGTTTATAGTCGAAAGTATGACTACATATCACAGATAAGACATCACATATATATTTAAGGGAACGGATGTATTTGTACAAACACGGACCGGCAGTGGAAAACTGTTTATACATTAGTCCATTCCAGTTGTGTGCTCACCTTGTATCGATCTTGTAGGAACAGTGTTCAAATTTGAACAACTTGATTTTGATTGGATGTAGTGGATTCACAGACCCGTAGCACTGAATTATCTGATCTATCCGCCAATGTGCAGATATGGTTAACACATCGGAACCTTGGCTAGTGAAGATGCTATTATACTACCCCTATTTTGTCGTTGTTGTTAAACTTTCTTTGACTATTACAATATTAGTTTATAATCGATGCACTGGCTAGACGATTTAGATACTACTACTGCTGCTATTAGTACAACAACTATTACTAACCAATGTACTCTTTGCAAGTCTCACCAAAAAGCAGTTATAAATACCTTAAAGTAAAATGTCTAAACGTACTGGCTCTATTCGTTTCAATGAGAAACGGGGTTCTGTCCCGAAAATAGAGAAAAGATGTGAACGGTTGTTTTAACAGTCGTTGTAATAAAATTCATTATGGGTGGATATTTTTGTTGAATTGGAATCAAACCAGAAAACCGAATTTTGATAAACAATGGTGAATGAAAGATAACATTGATAGACGGTTAGAAGCGGAAAGAAATTGGAAGGGTACGACAGTTGTTTCAAACGACTTTACGGAATGAGCACGGTGTATCGCTGTAAGTCAAAATAGCTACAAAGGACGCAACAAATACTGAATCACTCTATAAACTAAAGTTGCAGAACACGTTTGCCGAATCAATTGCAATGCTTTCGCGCCGGCTTCGCGCGGATTAATTCTCTTACTAAGGACTTTGACATTAGTCAAGCCAGTTTCCCGCTGGGGTCGAAAGGGATTGTCTTTTCTACTGTAAGGATTTTAAAAATTTATTTCCGTAGAATACCAAGTGAAAAATTAAGAACTTACAGCATTGTGATTTAAATTACAAATAGTCCAAACGGTTCGATCAGAAGTCCAAAATTATAGAGTATTCAGGATGAACTTCAGATGAGTCCCGAATTTATTCCTGATGGGGTCAGTAGTCTTGAATGTACTAATTTACCACTCAGCTACCCTGAGCATCCAGTTGCAATATAATTTATATATATATATATATATATATATATATATATATATATATATATATATATATATATATATATATATATATATATATTAAATGAGCAGATCAGGGCTTCAAATTTCAAAGTTTGTTTCGAAGATTTTATTACAATTGCAAAAATATACACAATTTTGGAAGAATCGGCTATTTCACATATGTTGGAACTATTAAACCTCAAATTCATAATGGCATTTTTATTTTAACTATTCTTCCAATATACTCCATAAATGATTTACTGTTGTGCATTTAAATAATGTTCAATAGACTCCGTCTCCGAATGATGATAATTACAATTATTTTTATTTAAACGTTTAATTTTGTATCAGAATGATAGTATCACCTTTCTCGTATAAATTTTAGGAAATCACATCTCAGAACTATTGTCAATATGAACCCAGGGATGTCTAGTTTTCTTTCGGTTTTCGAGAGAAATGTCATATGTTATTCGGATTTCTTAAATTACCCCCCTCCCCCCCCCACACAAGAAACCCAAGCAAAACCATTTTTTGTATATTTAATCATTAAGTCATCTAAAGCATTGTTAATTATATTCGCAATAAATCTTGAAGAAATGTTATGCACCATATTTATGCGTACATTGGTCTCCCCTAGTGGTCTAAAGCGCTTACTGATTATTGCTATCTAACCTCTGTCTGCTTGGATTCGATTCTCGGGTTCGTCCAATGTGGGCGTGCGAGAAAGCTTTCCAGTAGTTTCTCGTGGGTTGGTGGTTCTTTCTGGGGTTTTCCAGGGTTCTTCCTCCACAATTTATACTGGCCGCCATGTATCTCCTATCTTGTGCTGAAAATGGCGTTAAGCCCTACAACAACAACAACAACACTGATTTTCATTTAATCCAGAATAGCCTGTATTTAATTTGGTTTATTTATAAAACTTATAATACCCTACTTCTGGGTAGCAATATTTCCATGGCATATCTATAATTGGTAGATATATTCCACATTCTTCTTTTTGAAACAAAACACAATACATAACACTTGTCTAAACCCATCGAGATTATGGCTTTTTATATTTTTGTCATTTTATTCTTGAAAAATTTATTTGCTCCATAATTTATGAGATAATTGACTTTTATTCAGAGGCACTTGTGGGCAAAATGAGAAAATATCAGGATTGCCCCATAGAGCCTCTTTTGGAAACATATGAAGCATAAAGGAAATCTAATTAAGCGGCACATTGATACATTGCTCGCCAGTATCTTTACATACTTACCAGTATCATAACTAATGACCAGTGCAGACATATAAACCGACCAGGACCTGTACGTACTTATAGTATCCACCTCTACTGATAAAAAATGCCGCCTGACTGAACATCACCGATACCTTCTGACCAACACCCACACGTACTAACCAATACGCCGTACAACTGATCAACATTCACCTCTACTGACAAACATCCATTTCTACTGGTGGGGTGTAAGAAGAGAAATTTAAATTCAACCATAAGCATACACATACTAATATGCCATCATGCCCTCACACAATTCATAATAATGGAGAGGGGATGTAAATTTTAGTTGTGAAAGAGAAAATCAAAGGGAAAAGAAATGCACAAATAAAGCATACACAATTTTGGTAGTGGTTTCGTAATATATGTGTATCTGATACACCTTGATGACTCTGAAAATGCCTCGGTGGTTATTGTTCAGGATCGTTGATATTATTTTTATCCCGGAGAACTGCATCTCTTAGATCAGTCTACGCAAGTGTCAAACGTATGATCCCATGTTTTCTCCCAACCAAGGGTTAAAATTGCATACAGGGAAAGTGAGGATGGTTAACCTCACTTTCCCAGTCCTCATTTCTTATGAATGAGGGGCTCCGGTTCTTACTGTGGATACTGACGTTGCAGTTGTTATTTCCTGCCACTGTTGAATGTGGGTCTTCACTACTCTGTCAATCCTATTTATTTCCTGATAAACCTCCTTTGTTGCTTCTATTCCATCCTTCATTGTTGATACCACAAGCTGTTTGGCCATTTTGAAATGAGTGGTCCCCTATTCATAAGTCTCCCTGCCTGTATGCCGTTGCAGCCATTTCACTTGCCACAGGAGATATTGTACATACTGCAAGTGAACTTAGTCCTTCGTTCATAGTCTGGCTTGTTTTTCTTAGTGGACCCATGGCCGGTGAATGGCAAAACTGCCGAAAACCATCCCTCAGAGTTAATACGCGGACGTGAAATAATACGCAATATTTTACAAGCTGAAAGAAAAGATTAAAAGAAAAATATCAAAGAGCACATCAAGCAAATTTTTAAAAATCTTTATAATCACAAAAGTAGCCATCATCATTTTTATTTATAAATTCTTTATAGCACTACGTTTTTGAGCAACATAAACCAGATATAATAATTCCCAAACCACATTCCAATTCATTTTGCATTGTTTATAGAGAAATCACGTTCCAAATAAAGCAAATATAAGGGTCTCCGGGTCGCTGAGTGGTCTAAAGCGCTCACTGTTCCGGATAACTGACCTCGCATTTCTGTCTGCCTGGGTTAGAATCTCGAGTTCGGCTAACGTGGATACGTGAAAAAGCTGGTCAGTAGCTTCTCGTGGGTTTATGGTTCTTCCTAGGGGTTGTCTCTGGTTCTTCCTCTACCATATATTCTAGCTGCCATGTATAGCCCATCTTGTGCTGAAAAATAGCGTTAAACCCAACAACAACAACACAAAAGCAGAGTATGTTCTAATGGTAATTAAATTCTGCTATTGTGAGGAAAATGTACCCAATATTGTGCACCCTGAATTCAACCCAACCCAAGCGTTCTCACATTATTGAACTGAGTAGATACCGTATTTCTTCTAATGTATTCCATGATATTATCTACTATATCATCTCCAAATGCAGTGTAATTTACTATATGTTTTAATCACTACTGAACATGTCGTCAAAGAATCGCGAATGAAGGTACTTTTTATTCAGACCACATTCAAATGGTATTGTGCGCATGCGTCGTGATAAAGGTGAAATGCATTTTCCAAATTCTTAAAGCATGTGGTATCTGGGAAAGGAAAAGATGATGGAGATGGCCATGAAAGCTCTTAAATTTTCTTTTATACATTTTGCTGCAAACTGAATAAATATTTTCTTGATACTAAAGTAATGTGGAATGATGTTCTTTTTCATAAATATTTTAATACAATATTTGTAGACAATAGTTTAAAGGAGACCAGAAACCAAAGGAAATACAGAATAATAATAAAAGCACTATAGAAGAAAACCTGATTCCGAAGTATCATCTGCGACCGTAATGCCAATATTTAAATATTGGCCTATCTTCTAGGAGCTGAATTTATGCGACCTCGTATGCAAAATTTCCGCGTCTATTCGGTTACTTTCGGGGTGTGACGTCATAGTAGCGACTCCAGCATCCCAACTGAAAATTGCCAGAGTAAACGACAATACCGTTTTGCGTTGCTTACGGGTGTAATAGCACATTAAGAAAAGCCTATGGACAATATTTGTTTTTCTTCCAAAGATAAAGGAATAAAAAAAGTATGGATATATTATTTCAAACGAGTCGATTTCAAAGCAACACCATACAGCACTCTGTGAACATTACATTTCTAAAGGAATGTTACGAGAACAATCCTTACAAAAATGGCAGCTCTAGGATACGCAAATGCTAGGCCTAGACTAAAAGTTGTCGCTGTTCCAGACGAACTGTTGGATATTTTAAATCCTGGGAAAGGTGTTAAACGTGTGAGTTACGAAAATAGGCAGTAATCTTAAACAAGAATTAAAAATTAAAAATGTTTTTTTTCCCACTCTAAACGTAGTTTGTATAAACGGTAATCTGTAATGATTGGAACTGATATAAACTATCCCTTGGGATGTTTAAATAGCAGCGACTAAAAGAAAAGAGGTCAGTTATAAAATCAATGTTTCAATTTAACTGACTGACAATATAAATTGGGGGGGGGGGGGGCGGCTACTATTGACCCCATTCCTTGCCCCAATGTGCGAGCGCTCATGGGACGCCATTTCTTCCTGTGATACGCCTTATTATCCAACAGGACAAGACCCTTGTATCTTATTCTGGTCAGCTGCGGATAAACTGCATAATAGCTAAAGGTTAGACTTAAGTACACAACCATAAGGCCAGTGTGACTAATTGACAGTTAATCCTTATCAATTTATTTATCTCGTGAAAAGGACTGCCCTTCGGACATACTTCAAAGAAACCATGTTCTACAATATGTATATGTAAACATCATCACTGATTGGCAAATAGACGATGCCCTATTTTATTATAACTTATGATGCCTAGGACTTCATTTTAACAGTTAAAATCTGTTTTTCCCACATTTTAATCCCGCCTTATTTCCTTAGGTTTAAGTCTTAAGGCGTGTAACACTGTTTACTGAATAATATATTTATTCTGAATTAGTTCTTTTGAGACACATATGTTGCGTGGCGTATTTTCTTTTATTCCTTCTTTTAATTTAATCATGGTAATTAAACTTTACATATACAGTAGAAGAATGTCAGGCATTAACTGGCCGAGTTTATTTGGTGGAAATGGAGACTGATTTTGTTTGCAGGAAAAAAGTAGTCAACAGTGATCATTCATGGGATTTAAGCTAACTAGTGACAATCTAATTTTTTTAATGTTTTTATTATTACAATTATGTTGTAGTGTTTTAAAATATCTAAAATTTACGTGAATGATGTTTAATCTTAACATTCTATTTACTGAGGAAAAATAAAACTCGTGTGATATTAATTATTTCATTACTACAATATTCACAAGTGATAAAATAGAATACGGCATCTGTGGATTGTATACGTTTGACCTATTTATGCATGTTTCTTTTTCTTCTTTTGTGAAATGAAAATTGGCAGACATAATGTAATAGGGAGTTCTCTGCGAAAACTCGGGAGATAGTACGAGATCGAGAGGTAGGTGTGGAAATACCCCCCAAAATCGGGAGGTTTTTCTCCCGGCTTGAGAGTTGACAGGTATGAACTGTCCGGGCTTGTGGAATTTCAGTCAGGGCTAGTGAGTTTATTTAAGTCACCAGCCCTGGGCTTGGGCCTAAAAATATTCTATCAACACTGACCAGTACAGTGCATAAACTATTTATACCAGACGTATATACTATCAGATTTATCAATACGCTATCTGTAGCCTGCATGTAAAATACACTGTAATTGAATCATAAGAAGGAAGCTTCTTAATGTTTAAATTAATTACTTATGACCTCTGCTTTGCAGATTTATTTGTGTGTGTGTGTGTGTGTGTGTGTGTGTGTGTGAAAAACTAATGCTTAAGTTTCGACCGACGAAAACCGTTCTCAATGCCTTTTACACCTCTAAGGTAATGGATATTGTTTCACACACAAGTCTGTCCCCGTTCTAGTCTCTTCGCCCATAATTCAGTATTATCTCTCAGCGTTTCAGTGTTGAATGTATATTTTCAAGATATCACACCTCCGATGGTGGTTGTGGTGGTGGTAGTGTGTGTGTTTGTGTGTGTGTGTGTGTCTTGGGGGTAGGTAATGAATATGTCATTTACATATAATACGATTGAACCTCATCCTTCTTAAATGAATTTCTTGCATATGGTCATTTTTTAAAAATTTTTACATTGAGCACCATCACTTAATCCTTATCACATTTTTGCACAGCACACGATGTATAACTATTTATTTAAAAATTACATTGCTTTTTTTAAAAAATTCTAAAATATGAAATATGAGCACCTTCTTACTGTTGTGCTTTTCTGCTGTCAGGTCTTAAACACAATGTTGACACACAATTCAACAGATATAGTTTTGAGCATAACTCGGAAGCATATTCAACTTTTGAATTAGTAACCCAAATCTGGTCTCCTCCTGTCTGTCTCGCTCGCCATGTATATGTTTGTATTTGAGGACTGGCTAGTATTACGTCACGGGACCACGTGATCTGTCGGCTCATCAAAGCTCGGAAAAACTCGGCAATTTACGGAATCGTGGTATCTTCCGCGCAATATAATCATTACCCGCCTGCGATATTTAATTTATAAACATCACAGTCCAATTCATATTTGTGGTGAATTAGATACATAAAAGGAATTTTTTTGTTTCTGGTCTCCTTTAAACTTGCAAGAATTTGTATTCATTACAGTGCAAAAATTGTACTGTAATATTTTATAAACGCTGAATTTGAAATCCTGCATCATGCTTAATTAGTGTTAATTTTATTAAAATTTAAAAACTCCAGCGTTGACTTTATGTGGTGGCAAGAGGACAAAACACAACCGTAAGCTTTAAATTCTGGATTGTCCCTAATCCTATATATCAAATTTAGAATTACACGAAAAAGTCTCACTTAAGGAAATAATAACTTTGATGATCTTATTAACTTTCTAATTTTGCTTGCAAAGTGTGTTAGGCACAAATCTCTCCTAACAAATTTATATTTTTATCATATAAAACGTTGGAGAAAAAAATATAGCCAAACCAAACAACAGAATCGATGATTATAAGAAAACATCATGACAGCTTATTTCATTTTCATGACTTTCAGTTTCGGAGTAAAGTTAAAGATATTGCATTTGAAAAAAGAAAAACAACAAAGAAAAATGCTATTAATAATACATTGGGTTTGTATGCGAATGTGTCTTTGTGTGCAAAATCGGTGTATGTATGTGTATATGTGCGTGCATGAGTATGTGTGGTATTCAAGTAAGAGAACAAATGTGGAGATCAAGATATAGCACATTTCAAGATCATGTACCACACAACGGGTCAGTTGGTGTTGAGGCGAAACACGTTGCGATACATGTAAAATCACTTTTACCTTAGCAGCAATACACAAAGAAAGCCAAAACAAAACGGAGTAACAGTAAATCAATGACAAACAGTCAGAAATGCGTCTGCATCGTCATTGTGTGGAGAAAGGGCTTTATTCTCGGTCTTACTGATGGAACTAAGTCAATGATCGAGGAAAGCTGTATATCGTCAGTGATGCCGCGATACGATATCAAGATCAATCTACTTTACGTATCACGATAAATACTTGACTATCGTAACACTTGTTGTCTGCACATCTGAACACGGGTGTGCAAAATACGGACCGTGACCTGGTTTATTCGATAATTTATATCATAGAGTGTGGCTTTAAAAATCACGTATCCCGCTCGCGCCCTTGAGGAAAATGCCATTGCCTGCATTTAAATAAATATATGTTGTTTGTTTCATTTCCTAAGCAAGCAATAATACGACACAAGTTTAAACGATGATATATGTATTATAAAACATAACCAAAAGCAACAACGTTCATCAATATAAACTTTAAAACGTTTTACATCATTTTATTTAGTTTTAAAGTTGCATCGAACGTGTATAGAACGTTGTATCGAACGTGTATCGAACGTTGTATCGAACGTGGTACCAAACGTGCCGACATTTCATTATGATTCTTCTTAAAGGATGCAAACATATGACGATGGAAACAATGTCTACTCGATCAGGACGCTGGTGATTTCGTTTTCCCAGCAAAACTGAGTAATCATGCGTGTTATTGAATTTACTTTTAATGGTAGTCGCAATTACACAGGGGCAGACGGAACATCTACAGATCGAAAATTCGTGTAAAGGTGGAAAAATCTTAAAAGTTCGAATGTAGGGTTCCAGATACTCAGTCTATTGTTTGCATCTAGCTTTCAGTGGCATTGTCATTACAGTTTTGCACTGTTTTTACGTGGACAAGATTGTTGGGGTTTATTTTATGCTTATGAACACTTAATATCGTTAAACTTTTTTTTGTACATAACAATCACCTGTGTTTATAAGATCCTATTAAACCATAAATAAAAAACATTGTAGCATATAACTGTACATAGATAAGCCATCTGTTCCGAATGACAGCTCCTTATTGTTGCCATAACTAAAGGTTGTTAAAAGGTATGACTGTGCTTCCAGGCGTGTGTTGTGAAGAAGATTGCATTTTGGATTTCTTCCTGTATATGTATGCTCTTCGTGTTTTAGAGTTTGATATCAACACGAAACAATATAACTAAAAGTCTTACGAACCATTTACGACAAACTAGCTGGAAGATTATAAAATTTATTGAAAACTTTTCAGGACAAGCACATAATCCTCTGGTCGGTCAATATCGGTACATCTTAGTCATATTTCATTTGTAGCAGACCAGTGAATGTTGAAAAGTAGTTTCCATGAATGGTTTCGACACCAATTGCGTAGTAGGCCATAACATAGACTACTTGACTTTTGTCTAGTACTGTGACCACAGTCACTGACCCTGACTTGTGCCGGTTAGCCTGGGTCTCCCCCGAATAGACCCTACCAATTTCAATATCGTCTTTCATCACTTGACAGTGTACGGTTTGTCCCGGTGGACTAATAACAGTGACGGAGAATAGGTAAAGACCTCGATAGGGCGCTGTGAATTTGCCAGTTAGCGGGTTGTAAAAGTTACCTTCGTTGACCAAGACATCGTCAAAACGGACAACATCTCTTGCGGAGTGCTGCGTGAGGTCTCTTGACAGTCGGGCGGTAAAAGCAACACCAGTCTTGTTCAAAGTATGAGGTTGACAGAGATCTGAAAATATTTAGTAAATCATTTTAATTACAACAAAAGTCAAAATCCTTTGTTGTCGTGAAGGAGAGAATTGTCATATGTTCTTCTGGGTCTGACATGTTTCTGCTAAATAAGTGAAACTGTACGCTATAGAGACAGTTTTATACGACGCGGCCATATTCGCATCACATAACATTCCACCGTTGCAATATTGATACCTCCTAGAAACACCCTCAGCCTTTTCTTTGGTATGTAAAAATAGTTTCAGGCTATCAAAAAGAATAATGACTTCATTTATTTCCACTACAATTGCAAGAACAAAAAGATAAATTAAAATTGCAGGATTTCGGATAAAACATTGTCGAGTGTTATTTTCAACACTAATGATTTAATAAAAAATCTCTACCGCAGTTCCACCCGAATATAGGTCCACCAAAACCTTGCCAGTTTGGGAAGTATCACTACAATTAATACGGTCTCTTTTAGACAGTGGAAGCTAATCGGGTCGCATTCAAAACAGTCGAGGATGTTCCGATTTGTCTCCTTGTTTTTGGTACCATATAAATTGTATTTGTGTCCATTTTCTGTATAGACTTTTAGTTTCCATTCGTTTTTAAGTTACGCTTGAGTACTAGAAACCAATACTAGGGCTAACCCCAATTTTCAACGTTATAATTCGTGCATTTTTCCTTCTAATTCTGTCTGAATTATTTCCTTCATTTTAACAGGCGGTAGTAATACATATATGATTTTTTCCACGATTGCTTACATGGCGACCGTTTTAAATTATTTACATAATAGCACTAATGTGTCTTCAAACAAGATTTTACTAGTTTTGTCAATTAGAATAAATCATACTTTTTGTACATTTGCTTTTATCAAATATTTTTTTAAAATTTTTCTTAATAAATCCACATAAGTAGGTAGGTACATAAATAAATATGTGAATAAACAAAAACGTAATCACTTAAACAAGGGATGAAATATAGAAATAATTAGAGCCATTAATCGATCAATAAATACAATTACAAGTCCAACCAAAACATTTTAATGGACTGAACCCTCACAAGATATATATTATTTTGCCCTTCATAAAAAAAAATAATTTTCTTCTTCTCCCACTGTATGTTTATGATAATATTAATTGTATGCACAAAGACATAAATGCTTAGATAGGTACACAAATGTTCTCCTTCATCATTACTGAATTTGATCATGATCATTCCAAACAATGCCATTGGTCTTTATTACAGGAACAATAAAAAGCGAGAGAAAAAGACCCACATATTATGAAAACTCTTTTGACTCCCAAAATCCTTTCTTTCATTTTTATCCAATTCCTATTTTGAGTTAACAATCATAACGAGCATGCTTTTGCATCATAAATAGTTTGAAAGAGAAATATTTCTTCTAAAAAAAGTACTTGTATTATACAATGGCAAATGTAAAACACTATAATTTAATAAGTGCTTCATGTATCAATTATTAAAAAGGAGGAAAGTAATCTTATTTCCCATAAGCAACTGACGCTGTATCAAGAGGTAAATAATGCAACCATAAAATGTTTCAGCTGGGTGATTTTCCGGTAATTTGTAGAGTTCGATCGCGTCTTTGGATTATTTTCTCAAATCATAGACATCCTCAACATGTTAAACTTTAATAACATATTGTAATTAACATTAAATGTTTAATGCTTTCCGCTGATTTATTATTAAAAGAATTCGAGCTGACATGAAGTTTTCGTTCTGACAATCATATCAGGGAAAACTTAATTTCTGTAGGAAAAACTGTCCAAAACGGAACAGTTTCAAAAGTAGCTGAACATAACGCTCTCGGGTTATCTCGGAAAATATGGCTGACAAACAGCCATGCTGCTGTCGCGAAACTACGCCTTAATTGGCAGGAAAAAGGATCTATTGCAGTTGGAATAATAGGTGAAAGTGGCATTTTGACATCCAAAATTTCACAGTCACGTTATGGCTGTCTCTGTAAGTTTAAAAGTAGGTTATTAGAAATGAATGTCCATCCGATTTATGAATATTTATTACTATTTATGACTATTTATGAATATTTATGAATATTTATGACTATTTATGAATATTTATTACTATTTATGACTATTTACTAGAGAATGAATTTTGCATGAATTCAAATAAATAATGTTTCAAGTGTTAGACTATACATGCACAAACTCAAGGTTTATAACGTTTAAAGAATGAAAAATTCATTTTCGATATTAATTTTCTTTGCGTATAAAGCTGGCAGCAGTACACTTTTATTATACCACATTGTATATTATTACATAATGTAATACTAACAAAATTAATCAATAGCCAATTCATTTCGTCAACCTAATGCTGTGTTTCCTTATAACATATTATAAATGTTTGACTACAATAAAGAAAAGAGTGAGATCGTATATCTTAGACTTTCACATTATAACACTATAAAGAGATTGTAAATATTAGGAATTTCAAACGGATTTTTAAAAAAAAAATATAATGGCATTAGGACTTTAGACAGTTGTTTCATTTATGCTGACATCACCGCATGCGAGAAACTAATGTATACTTTACAGAGAATAAAGTGGCAAAAGTGTGAAAAGAATAATCATGCTTGTAAATGGAGATGCGATTGGATTGCATCCCTTGACTGGAGTCATTTATATGGACTACATAGTGAGGAATGCACCCACACTTACCCCAGTAATGGATGGAATGACCGACAAAACCCTTCGTATCTGGACTACGATGGCATTACGTAACACATTCCAATATTATAGTACTGACCAATACTGTCTCAGATGACACTTGACCTTAACCCCAAACCTTTGGCATTTACCCCGTAGCCTTTGACCTGTACCTCGAACTTCTTACGCTCAAACTAGACTATTGCCCAATCTTTTTCATACAAACTTAAAGGAAGGTTCAGAGTCACTAAACCTTTAAACTATACCCCTAACTACTGGCCTTTATGTAAAACCCTCTGACCTACAACATAGACCACAGGACCAGGCTGGCGGTTGCAATAACAACTACCATGACGACCAGGTCTTTCATAAGCATTCGAAGGCAGCTCACATTGACGTTTATCCCCAAACTTACTATCGTCGCCCTATACCACTGGTCCTCAAAGTTCTGCTAACATCCATGCCAACTAAGCCAGTGATCTTTAAAACAGCTGTTATAATAACATCACACTGGCCAACTGGCACTCATAATAGTTGTTCTAATAACAGGGCCGCATATCATACAAGACAACAACAGCTCAGAGCATATTCCCCGATTTTATGAACTACACTAGTAACCATTTTAATCCATTTACTAAATTTACATTTTATTTTATGAAGATGAGAATAATTAGTTTAATCAAAACATTTAATCTTATCTTAAGCTAATTTGTTTTAGCTAATTAACACAAAATAAGATTTTTTTTTATCGAGTTCAGTCAATTGCACGGTAATTCTTAATTGGTTGTCTTCGAGCCTGAGAAAGTAAGGTGAACATATGGGTTTTATCCCACCATCTGAAACAAAACTAACCCTTCTAGACAGCATGCCAGCCTGCTCACATAGTAATAATATATTCATACCCTATATGAAAATTGTATACATTATCCTGCTGTTTGATGGCTACAAGCAGTAATGATTTTTATGGTGCCCTAAGGCATATACAACTTCTTACACTAATGCACATTTTACTTTATCACCTACATAAAAAGATATGCACTATTATGATCTATAGTGGGGTTTTCACATTGATAAGATAATTCCATTCGCGGGGTTACGTTAGAGAGCCGAGTGTGCAGACAAATAATGTAACCCTGCCACTGGGATCTCATTGTCTTGGTGCAAACACCAGCATATATTATTTTTGGTCACTCCATATTTTAACTTAAAGTTAAAGGAGCACTAATTCTCATGTAACGTGTTTAGGCTCGAATAAACAGTAACACAAGAAAGAGCGAAAACAACAAGCTTTAAAAAAAATACATTAATTTATTTCCCTGGAATTTCTTTGCAAAATTAAATCCGAAAAAATCCTAGAAGAATCCAAGAATAAAACTGTAGTAGTCCTAATAACACAATGTTCTACTGATTTCAAGTTCGAATCCCGACGAAGAATCCAAGATGGAAGAAGATGTCGTGTGCTGTAACCTGTAGTTTTGAAGTCTATAGTTCCTTGTAGAAACTAGAATTATCACTATGGTTTGGAAATCAAATTAAATTTCTTATAAGAGCTGTCTTTGACTAAGAATATCACATGAGTACATGTATTTTCCAGATAAATAACAGAATTAATCCTTTTGAATCCAAATAATTTGAAATAACTTCAATCCAAATAATTTGAAATAACTCCAAGCAGCAAAACATACAACTTCTAGTGTAAGAAAATCTCAGCTGCAACTGAGAATAACTCTCCAAAACAGAAGTTATATCGTCTTCTAAAACGTAAACGTGATCATGTTCTGCAAGCTTGCAGTAATTAGGTACATGTTAAAGGTCACGTACACCCAGTGTGACCCTAACAAAAACCAATCATTTTACTCAATGAAATAAAAAAATAAAAACAATTGTCTACATCTTAAACACTTAGTCCCATCATGACCTCGACAACAACCAATAATTTTAAAATAAAAATAGAACTTGTTTACGTGGTTGTTACTTATTATGAAACAAGGTCAGGATTTAGATCAACATCTGGTGTTTATAAAACGAACAGTCAAGGTCAAATTATTTTCTGAAAAATGTATCATCTCTAGTGAATAAATTTACAAAACAATAGCATGTAATAAAATATTTTAAACTGACAAACAATTAAATTGAAATAAATATATATGTATGCTGCGTTATCAACGTAGGTCTGACCTGAGATTGCTTTATGAGTGAAGTTCTTTATTTTATAACGTAATTAACGTTTCAAAGTTTTGTAAACAAGCCTAGTTCATTTCATCATTTGTTGTGGCTACTCAGGAAAATTATAAAAAGTGCGTTATTCATCATTTTATTTGCCTATACATTATTCTTTAAATTCAGATTTTTGGAATATTATAGGTAGACAGTATATAGGGTCTATTCTTACTTATCAGTGCTGTCAGCTCGTATTCACTTCAATCATTTTGACGAATGGAAAGGAAACATTTTGAAAGAATGTCGTTTAGATCAAGTGCTGGCACTTATGTGTAGGGTGTCTCTTTGTTTCTCTATATACACTGTTCTATGTTTTATGTGTCCCAATGTTTTACGACTGTATTCGCATCTTTATCTCTACAACAATATTTGTAACAAATTCATCGTCTCATTCTGTAAATCTGCTCTCTCTCACCGTTTTGTCATTGAGAAGAATGAAATGTCTTTTATCTCATTCCTTTGTGAATTTTGGCAATTTACTAGTTCATGTTTGGCAAACGTCTGGAAAGTTCCATCGTAAAAACGCGTCTTGAGTACATGGAATATATAGCCTAGAACGCTGTATTATCGCGGCACTTAATGTTGTTATGGCTACGTATTAAAACCGATCTGTTGTTGCATTTTTACGAATTTTGAAGTTTGTTTGACTTTTCCTAGAAAAAAATATCTGTCAGTCCAATAGTGTAAATGTAAATAAAACCGCTTCTGGTGGCTGACCCAGATTACCGTACCATGGGGGAACAACTCTATATTACTGCGGTATTTGCTAACTTAAGTATGGTAGCACACACATATAATAATAAAAATAATAATAAAATAAACAAAAATTTTAACTTATCGATACGATGGAATGTCCACGCTTGTACTGGCTGAACATTTACACCGTAATAAACGATCCAGTGACTAAAATGAATATACTCATATCAGATAAACTGAAATCAGATGTAACGACACCAGAAATTAAAACAAATATATATATATCTTTGTCTGAATTTTAAGTACAATGTGGGCAACTGAATTTTAAGTACAATGTGGGCAAAGAAATCTATATATACAAATGAATCTATTAATAATAGTATTAATACTGAATATGACTGATTTTTAAATAAAGTTTAACTATTAATACTTTCCTGTTTATGTAGGGTAAGTATGATCATGAGCAACGTTTTGTCAGTTGTGGTCCATATCGGCTACCATGGAATGAAATTTCAAGCATGACCTTGTAAGGACACTACGTCGCCATCAGAATACGACATATAATCATCAAAGATTGGACAATACACAGAAAATATTTCGTAATCAAGATCAATGCATGTATATTAAGTTTGACAAGAGTGGTTTATATCTGATGATCGATCGAATTACATACACATTACAAACAAGTGATGTTCAGTGTTTTTGAATGTAGAGTTGCCGCAAATGTTGACATTTTTGAGGTAATTGTTATCTGACAAAATGCGCCCTTCCTGGCTACAGCTTTACATCTGCGAACAAAGGATAGACGACGCGTATTCAAAACTATTTGGAAATTCTGTTTGCCACGATAATGCAGCGGCCGCGATAATACAGAGTTGGAGTATACCAGTGGTTGGTAAAGATCTATAATTTCTGCACTCCTACCTTTAAGAGTCCCCATGTTCCCTGGTACATTTTATTTTTGTCTTATCTCTGCCGTTGTTTAGATATTTTTAATGTTCGTTTCTCTTCGCTAAAATATTTTGGTAAATTTGTGAAACTGTCAATGTTTGTTTCATTTTAAAACAACTTCACCGAGCCAAGAAGAAGACAGCAATGGTTGCGTCCCTTGGTAAAAAGTAGTACCTATCTGGTGGACATGGTGACTGAACCGGGCCGAGAAAAAGAAAGACAGAGATAAGAAACGTAAGATTAACAAAAGAACAAGATTTTCCTGTCGCACGGGCGAGACATTTAAGCCCCAGTCCAGACCATTCAAGAGATTAAATATTTTCCTAAATGTTCCCACAGTTTAATTGTCACTTAAACATATATATTTAAAATAGTTTAATAAATCAATGCGAACCAATGAAATATTCATAGGGAAGCAATCTTAGCAAAGCTGTTCTAACAGGACACATGCGATATTCCGCCCTGTTCATAGTTTGTATGTATTTAACGTACTTTGTTTCAGCAAGTTCACTATCGTAAACATGCCAAGGTTATTGGTACGACAGACATAAATAGACCGATCGATCTAACATGTACTTAATAAAATATAAAACCCATATGATTAACAAGATATTTTAAGAGTGTAAAGAATAATAATACAGAATTTAAACCTTTAAATTTATATGATCTGCATCAGCAAGACGCTGTATTTAAGGGATATATATATATATATATATATATATATATATATATATATATATATATATATAGGTATAAATGACTCTCACAGTTTGGTTGCTTATAAGAATATTAGTTATCTAGGGTGTACAATTAAGCTGGATAGTAAGGCTTAAGTCCTAAAATTATTCTGAAAATAGAGACTATCTAATGTCAAACATAACTTACACATTAGACAAGCATACCAAAAAGAGATTTCCATATAGAACGGTTCATGTTAATCACACAGATTTAATTATAGCTGATATCAGAGCTTACAAAGAATTCAAAGATAAAAATAAATAAATTTCAACAGTGGTAAATGTCTTTCAACAATTTAAAGCAAATATGAAGGACGAAATAAATCATGACTTTAAGTTTAAGGACACCTTGAAGAGAGAGAACAATGAAAAGTACAGTTTTATGAAGGAAAATAATTTTATCACTCAAAAGCCAAAGCGTTATCGGGGAGAGAGAGACACTACTGAGTATTATTCTTTCACTCGATAATAACGCGTCTGTAGCGGAAAGATTTAATCGGACTCTTTAGACTAGAAATGTGAAGTATTTTAAAGAAAATGAAACCAAGCCTCGGTGAGATATATTAAGAAACCTTATTGATGGATGCAGTAATCATATCATCGACCTATTGACATGAAGCCAACAGACGCAAGCAAGAACATATATCTAAAGTACGAATTCATTTATTTCGAGATCTTGTAACGGATGTATATGGAGCACCCAGATTTAATATAGGTGAGACAGTCAGGATCTTAATAGAATTTTATTTCCTACTTTAAAACTAGATATATTTCATTCTGTGGTACCAAAATCGTCATATGTTTGGTACCACAATATAAAATATAGTCGGTAGTAGCGTAGGAAAAAAAATTATTTTAATCATATTCAAAACTTGCTCCAGAATCGAAGTTTACAAGATAAAACTTACTCTAGGGCTCAACACGCTCACCCCAATCCTTTTTGTTTTTAAATTGACACCTCTTTAATAGGCTGATCATCGACTTAATAAAGGGATAGGATTAGGTTGATGTAATCTGTCGCAGTAAATTACATTTTTTGTCATTTTAAAAACTATTTGACCCTATCTGAAAACAATGCAAATCCGAGTCAGCAATGCGGGGTTTTCGTTTTTTGTCAAGGGTGTGAGTGGAAATAACCTCAAAGAGAACGAAGGGCGTCTGGTCAGATTTATTTTATCAATGATTAATTTCCATGTCTGTACTGTAAGGTGGTTTCTATTTATTAGTTCTAGCTCACAAAGTGCTCGTTTTTTTTTTTGAAGGTACAATGTTTATAGATACATACAATGTCATTGAAAACATAGGAATGAAATAAATATGAAAATGATTTCGCCATTAAGTCTCTATATTTCACACATAAATATATAATAGATAAGTCTATTCTAACAAAAGGCTATCATCCTAATTTAAAGACATGATTACTAACATTAAAGAAGTTAATTTAGTGGTTCCAATAGTCAAACATTAGAAGAAGCAGCAGAGAGGGCGAACAGACCATATAATTCCGACAAACATATAAAACAAACAAAATATAATCATCTGTAGAAAGGTCCAGATTTTCACAAATAAACGTTTCCTGGGAGGTTTTTATTTTTTGTTGAAACCAACTCCATGAATAAAACCCTAGTTTGAAAAGGTAGCTGAAAAATAAAGTACTCTACGTGTTTATTTATTTTTTTGTTTAATTACTGGACTACCAACGTTGGTAGGCGCCCTCTCTGCTGCTATTAATTAAAAAATTGTTATGTTAAAAATAATGGTACATCCAGAATCTCATACTGCAAGAATAGCACGAGAACGATTAGAAGCAATTAAAAAATTTCTTCCCGTGCGAGATTCATTTAGAAAAAATCTATAAGCGCGGCAAGAAGCACGAGTTGAGTACGAAGAGAACACTAAAAAACTGTTTAAGCCCATCACTGCAGCTACTGAGAAAGTTACAACAGTCATCAAAGAGGATCTTCTTCCGGTATCAAAACAAACAGCGGAACAAACCGCAAAAAATAGCAAGAAGAACTAAACAAACAAAGAAGATTTTACGAGATCTTCCACTTGGCATAGCCAGGGAAATAGCTGCGGCTCAACCTCCACCTGTCGGCGAAGAAGTACTTGAAAGTATCGGAAAACTTTATACTGAAGTCACCGGCGCGAAGGAAGAACATACACCTGAACCTTGGCCAATAAAGGAAAATATAAAATTAATTACAAATTTTAAGGAAGGGTTTGTCGAAGATATTGGAAATACTAAAAGAGAAAAATTACCCGAAAAAATATTAGATTATATATCTAACAAATCTGCTGTTTTAAACCCCCTTTATGAAAAAACAAAAAATGATAATTTTATTAGATGGATATATCGCATACATGCAAATAAAGGACAAGCTAGAGAGGATGATTCGAAATATAAAGCTCTTTATAAAGAAGTAAACACATTTTATAGAGAGAGAGAGAGAGAGAGAGAGAGAGAGAGAGAGAAACAAGAAGAACTCTCCCAGTATCAACTTCCTCCACCTCTGCAACAAACAGAACAAAAACAATCTTCTTATTCACCGCTGATGTCGAAAATTAAAGAAATGTTTGTAACGACACCACCTAAAAAATCAGAAAAAGAAAAAGAAGTATGGGGAAGTGGTCTGGGAGATGATTTTGTTTGTCCTGATAACATCATTAATGATGTGTCACGGTTAGAGGTTCTCATAGGAGGAAAACGTGCCGGAAATAATTCACCAGAAATAATTAATGTAGCATCTGATATTTGTCGGCGATTATTTCAAGGTGGTATCATGGATATCGGCGTTTACCGAGAACTTATCGATGAACTTGCTGATGACTAGTTGTTAGATAAATGGTAAATAAAAATAAGATGATCATACATGATAATCATCGTAAACCCATGCAGGTCAGAGCGGTAAACTCACGATTACCAATCTACAGAGCTACTTACGGAGATGGACTTGGTGATGTTATTCAGGGATTATTTACAAGGATAGCTCCAAAAGCAGTACCTGTCGCAAAACAATTATCGATGAAAGCTATCGATATTGTTCGTGATAAAGCTCCTAGTGCAATTGTTAATGTTGCTGGTAGAGCGTTCTCGGCGATCAAAGAAAGACTAGCACGATTATTGCGACGAAAACAACAACCACCGGTGAAACTGGCAAGTACTGAGGTGATGCCCGCAGACTTAAGTAAAATAGTAAATCAGGCTGCAAGTCAAAAACTAGCGGCGATATCTGAAGAAGCAGAAAAAAATATAACAGCAAATTTAATAGCAGGAAGCGGTCTTCGTCGACGATGATCATCATTTGAAAAATGGTAATTATAATAAAAATGTTCAAGAGCGAATCAGACCCAGCATTTGATATGGAGGCACCTGTCCTTAAGTATGAATCTATATGTGATTATCAGTTTTATTCTTATGACGCAAGACAACCAAATCAGCGGGGAAGAATCGAATTACAGGTTCAGGATACAAGTAGATATTTCTTGCCTGCTGAGGCGTTTATTGAGGTAGAAGGTGAACTTGTAAAGGGGGATAATACGACATATGGTGCCAATCTGCGTGTTGGTTTTGTCAACAACGGGATTATGGCGTTGTTTGATAGCGCCACATATATGATTGACGGAAAAAAAATATTGAATCAATTCAGAAGGATGTTGATGTTGCTACAACAATAATTGGTCTGGCGAGATATTCTGACGACTTTACAAGATCAGCCGGTCCAACAATGATGTTTGTCAAGGATATTACTAACCACGCTGATCATATCAGGTATGCTAAAATACGAACAGCAGTAGGTACTGCAGTTGATCCACAGCCAGTTGATGAGGGTCCTGAATACGCAGCCAGACCAGCTGCTGCTTTTGATATTGTAAAAGGTGATAGCGCGAGATACAACTTAGGGTTTGCAACACGCCAAGCAGCGTTGTCAGGAAATAATAGAAATTTTTCATGTGCAATTCCACTGTCTCACATCTTTGGATTTTGCAGAAATGTTAGAAAGGTCATCTTTGGAGCTAAACACACAGTTGTGCTTGTAAGAAAAGGTGATGATAATGATGCAATCTGGCGAGGTTTTGGTGTTGATGACGCTGGTAAAGTAAATATATCAAAGCTTTCATTGTGGATGCCAGTAATGACTCCGTCTATTACTGAGGAACAAAACTTGCTCTCTTTTATGGATCAAGGCGGTAAATCATTGCTATCGTGATTAACAGTAACCACAGATGCTATTCAAAGTTCTGTTGTTGGTTTATTTACATGGCATATAGCATCACAGCAAGGTGTTTCTGCACCACGACATATTTTTATTGCGCTGCAAGATAATGCTAGGATAAATAATCAAGAACGTTCACATATGATATTTGACAAACTTGAAGTTTATGAAGTTTCCTTACGGATAAATGGACATCAAGAACCAGCTGAAGATATATTGTTAAATTTTGGTCAAAATCACGTAGCGCGTGCATATCATCGTTTAATGTCATTCATGGGACGTGATCAAAACATCGATACTGGTTTGCAAATATCACAACTAGATTTTACAACATTATATCCGATTTATTATTTTTCGCTAGAACATCTTGATTTATCCAAACAATCTGTCGTTGATATACACTTTCGAGCTCGTGTTAATGCCCTGCCACAAATCGCGGCTGGTCCACCAGTTGTTCATGGTCCTTACAGAGCAATCGCGGTCATACTTAGCGATAAAGCCATGTTACTTGAAAGGTGGTAGTGGTCGAATGAGGGTCGTTGATGCACCAGTGGAAAATATTTAATCATGTTATTTAGAAAAATATATTTTATATAAAAATGTCGTATGGTCATGTTAATGTTACTCTGACTCCTGGTCAGGTAAAAAAGCTTCAATCAAAAACCGCCAACAAATGCGGAACTAAAATATCACTAAAACGAGATCAGATTGGTGGTGGTCCAAACAAATTATCGTTGACAAATAATCAGATTAAACATTTCAATAAAGCCCTAGAATCAAAAACCGGAGTTCAATTTCATCTTTCCACGAGCGCCATCAAAGACATGTTTAAAACCGGTGGTATATTTCCACTTCTTGCGGCTATTCCAGCGTTAATAGCTGCTGCTGCTCGAGCCGTAGCAAAAGCAGCCGCTTTAGGTGCTGTTGGAACAGCTGCTGGAATGGCTCTAAAGAAAGCAACTGGAAATGGATACAAAAAAGGGACGCGGTCTAAGATTACCCGGATCTCGTTGGGGAAGAGGTCTGAGGCTTCCACGTTAGATACTCCAACATCAAATTTTGATTTACTTGATGCTGCTAAAAAATTAAAAATAAAAGCCTTTAGAGGTGTTTTTATGCGAGATCAATTACCAAAACAACCGAATAAACTTGAAACAGGTATTATTAATCTCGACTCGAATTCAGGACCCGGTACTCATTGGGTATCATACGCGGTTGATCCACGTGGAATTGTTTATTTTGATTCATATGGGTTAGCTCCACCCGTTGAATTTATCAAGTATGTCGCACCACTCCACGCAAGAACCAGAGGTTCCAAAGTTTGGTATTCAACGCTACCCACACAAGCAATGACAGATCCGCCAATATGTGGCCGTGAAGTAATCAATGTACTCGACGCTATATCAAAATCATCCAAACCACCACATAAAGTCGTGCATGATTATACAAGTAACCGATTCGTTTCGCGTAAAGCGTTTTAAACAACAGGTCTTATTATTATGGTTGATATTTACGGAAGAAGATTCTCACGTGTTAAGAGAACATCGGCGATGTTGATCTGTCGAAGTATGCGACTAAAGATGAACTCGCTGATATCATGAACCTGGCTGGGGTTGACCCAGATGAGGTTGTTATTTTTCAAGATCGATATGGTAAACTAAAAACAAGCAATATCAGATGGAATGATATAGTTCGACGAGTACTCGGTGCAGTTACAGATAATATTCCTGTGTTTACTGACGGTGGTAGAATCAAAGATTCAAGTATATCATTTAAAACTATCAGAGATGAAATTGCAAGAAGCGTTGCTAATCGCGTGAAAAACACCGGCGACACAATGACAGGTGAACTCAGCATGAACGGAAATAAAATAGTAGTTTTAAGAGATCCAACATCCGGTGAAGATGCTGCAACGAAAAAGTATGTTGACATTAGCTATGGTACCGTAGATAATAAATTATCCACGTTACGGGCTGAGTATGATGTTCACGTGGGCGCTTTCGCAAGATTTCGCAGAAACCATCAAAAAACCGCTGAAGATTATTTTGGTTCTCCGCACTCCGTTGACATAAAACTCGTTGATATCAAAACCAACATTGACACGATCAAACAAACACAGCAAGATATCAAGACCAACATGGACACGATCAAACGAACACAGCAAGACATCGTAGCGGGAATTCCTGAGATCGTTAACAAAACCGGTCTGATTAAAATTCCAACCGGAATAACTCCCGGACATATCACAAACATCGTATACACAGTATCATCGGGATTTGCAACATGGTCGCAGCAAAATAATACTATCAAATATACCGCAACAGTCACTGGCGTGTACAGGTTGTCCGTGTTCAGTGCTGCGCGATTTGAGATATTTACAACGTTTCCATGGCGTCATTCCACCGACAGGTTTTCCGGGGTTGTATCTATTATATTAAATAGCGGAACCGAAGAAATATTTATTCTGGAAGCAGCTGATAAGAAATTAACCGCAACATCTTACTGGTGGTGTTTGGAATTTGTAGCTGAAACACCTCAATTGGTTACTGCATAAAAATATATGGACGGTGCACAATACAGGTACAATCAAGCGCGTGAATGGCAGGCGGCGCTAAAAGATCAAGTCGAACAATATACAGTAAAAGTAAAAAAATATCGACGACGATTAGTTATCGTCGACGTGATTGTTTATTCAGTATCCGCTGTTGTTGCTGGAACGGGTGTTATATTATCAGCGGTGACAATGATGGCACCAGTAGCTGTAACTATTTGTATTTCAGCGGCAACAACGATTGCAGGTGTGCTTAATATCATCGCAAAAAAAATATGTACTTGCACGAACGAAAAATTATCCGATTACATAATAAAATTACACACAGCGACGGTAGCATACTTGAAATTATCCTCGTTGTTATCAGCGAGTCTCAGTGATGGAATTATATCTGATTTCGAGTTTTCAATGATGACTAAAATATACGACGAAGGTATCGGTATTAAAGATACAAGTATTAATAATGACAGAATTACTTCAGCAGATCGTGACTAACACAACTCCGCCAAAGATAACGATGATCTCGGTAAGTTCATGTGATCCTGAATTTAGTATTAATTTTCCTACTGCAATTCCAGTAAAAGAAATAGCGTTAGCTCAATTACGGGTATATTACAGCTGGCCAAATATCAGATCAAAATCATTTCATGGTACACCAGCAAATAATTCGCTCGTATTTGCTAACAAGAACAAACCAGATGGTACTCCTGACTGGATAGATGTTGGAATACCCACCGGTAGTTATGAGATTGAAGATATCAACGAGGAATTTCAACGTAGAATAAAATCAATAACCGGAAAAGAAGCAAAATTATCAATTAACGTTCATGTACCGACGCTATCCTCGACGGTTGAGATACATTCTCCTGATTACGTCGTTGATATTTATCAATCCACGATAAGATCCATACTAGGTTGGCCGGATGTTCCCCCGGTGTATGAAGCACCACCAGAACCAAAATTAATTGAATTTCTCGCGGACGATGCCAGGTTTATAACAACTCCAAAATACCGAAATTTGTTGTATCCATGGATTGACAAGGATAATTATTACATTTTGAAAGATGGTAAAAGATATCCTAAAACACCGTTTTCTATCATTGATTTTGATGTGAAAACATCAACTAATATTGTTTATGAAAGAAATTTCAGATCAATATCTGACAGAATTAAAACTGAATACACAACTACATTAACGACACTAGCACAGTTGTTTAAAAACTATATCCTGGAATATCCTAATGACGATCTAAGACATCAGATTATTGCAACGATACAATATTTAAATCAAATTGTATTGGATCTTAAATATTTTAATCAGACCATTATTGAGGTAATAAATGCTAGTACTTATATAGATACGGGAGAAAAAAATAGTATCAAACAAGCGTACATTGATCATTATAAAATAACTGAAGCAGATTTATTAAATTTTACACTGCCAGGACTTGAAACTGGCGAATTGATAAGATCACTCAATGATCTTGTCGCGAAAAACTTTTCTGAAATACTAGCTGTGTGGAGAAAACTAGCACCACATCCAACTGTTCTCAGACATAATAATGATCCACATGGCGGCAGCAGACACGTTTCTCCGGGAATCGTTAATATAACCAGCACTATCGTGGTCAATCTGGTTTGTGACGTAGTCGATGGCAGCTATCAAATAGATCTCGGAAGATCAAATCAGGCTCAACAAGGATATATTTTATATACATTTACACCACAAGTTTCCCCCGGAAGTTTAATCGTGCAAGAACCAACTAATCCTGTTTATCTGCGGTGTCACAATAATATGTTAACACGAATAAATTTTAAGCTCACAGACCACCTCAATCGCTTAATTGACATACGTGGAGAAGAACTTGTGATAAATCTGTATGTGAAATCTTAATTAATCAAGTAAATATTATATAATGTACCAGCACGTGAGGGTTTTTATACACGACAAAGAAGTACTTGAAAACGCCATCAGAACAGCGTTTTCACAAAACATGGAGCAATTTAACGTTAATTTAGTTATTGATGAATACGGAAGTGAGGATTTCTTATTAACACAAGAACAGTTAGATGAGCTCCGTCAAAAACATATTATCGAGATCATTTGTAGCAGAGATCAGATTCTAAATTATGCACATTCCTGCGTTAAAGTCGATCAACTTAAAAAAATAACATTCCAGAATGAATAAAATAAGGAGCGGATTAAGAAATATTTTATTTTATTTTATTTTATCAGAAATATTTTATTTTATTTATTTTATTTTATCAGAAATATTTTATTTTATTTTATTTTATTTTATTTTATTTTATTTTATTTTATCAGAAATATTTTATTTTATTTTATTTTATTTTATTTTATTTTATTTTATCAGAAATATTTTATTTTTTCTGAATTTCAGTGAAAAATCAACAAATTTCGTGTTTTTGATGTGTATTTTACCCATTTTGGGTGATTTTGTCCATTAGATCGTCGGGTAAAATTGCCTGATTCTCTAATTGATTTCAATTGAATAAAATATCAAAACCAGTAAAAACCAGTAAATCAGTAAAAAATTACATATTTTTTGAGATAATTTTACTGATATTTGAGCTAATTTTACTGATTTTTTTGTAATGTTTACTGGTTTTGATATTTTATTCAATTAAAATCAATTAGAGAATCAAGCAACTTTACCCGACGATCTAATGGATAATTCAGAAAATAAAATAAATAATAAATCTGAGTACCAACTAACCCAAATTTGATTGATTTGCATGATTCTGAATACCAACTAACCCATCAGAGTTATAAATTTGATTGATTTGCATGATTCTGAGTACCAACTAACCCATCAAAATTGCAAATTTGATCATTTTACATAAATCTGAGTACCAACTAACACATCAGAGTTATAAATTTGATTGATTTGCATGATTCTGAGTACCAACTAACCCATCAATCTCAGAATAAATATATAATATTTCAGAATAAATATAATCTCAGAATAAATATAATAAATCTGAGTACCAACTAACCCATCAAAATTGCAAATTTGATCATTTTACATAAATCTGAGTACCAACTAACCCATCAAAATTGCGAATTTGATAATTTTACATAAATCTGAGTACCAACTAACCCATCAATTTCAGAAAAAAATAAAATATTTCAGAATAAATATAATCTCAGAATAAATATAATCTCAGAATAAATATAATCTCAGAATAAATATAATATTTCAGAATAAATATAATCTCAGAATAAATAAATAATAATTCAGAATAAATATAATCTCAGAATAAATAAATAATAATTCAGAATAAATAAAATATTTCAGAATAAATATATGATAATTCAGAATAAATAAAATATTTCAGAATAAATATAATCTCAGACAGGGTTGCTTTGGTCGTTACCTGCTGACATCATTTTTCTTAAGTATCTTATGCGGGTACTGATTGTTTTATTCGTTTCGTACTCGCGGGATAACAGCGATCTGACCTTTTCTACTGCGACAGAAAGAGGAACAAATTTATTTACTTGATCATCGCTCACCATAGCCAGTGACTGAAACACAGCTGTCTGAATCCGCTTTATGAACTTGTATTGAGATGATAGAACGTACTTATTTTCATTCTTAAGCTCTTCTAACGTTTCAAAATCAGATATTATTTTTTCAGGATTTAGTTCATCAGATATATTAATTCCGTTTTCTTCTAGTTTTTTGAGAACAGAAATAATGTCTTTGATATTTTCATGGTTCATTATATAATATATAAATCTTTAAAATAAAAAAATTATCCCTACAGAACCCCTATCTAGTCTTTAGCGAGTTCGTCGGGATGTTTCAAGGACAGTACAGCCAAGAACTCGCAGATTGCCATCCCATTCTCCCAAATTCACCAGGCACACAGAACATTTAATGAATGAAGAGCCCCTCTCGAGTCTTTAGCGAGCTCAGATTATGCATGGACGGCACAAACATATATTATGAAATGGAACCTCTATTCGAGTCTTTTAGCAGGTTTGAGTATGCAATGAATGACGACACAAACATATATTATGAATGAACCTCTATTCGAGTCTTTTAGCAGGTTCAGTAAATATGCAATGAGATGTAATGAATGAAATATATATAATTAAATGAAATATATATAATGAGATGTAATGAGATGTAATGAATGAATGAATGAAATGAGATGTAATGAATGAAATGAGGCCATTTTCTCCGCTCAACAGAACACCCACCCACCAAATAATCAACCCGTGGGAAATACAAAACATGTATCTACCACGTTAGACATGGTAGGATGGTGTTCTGAGAGCGGAGAGGGGTTGGCGGAGCCCCAATTAATTATAAAAATCGCAATTATGCGTACACCACCGACAAGTTGTCAGCCATGGGGATTCGATCCTGGACCGTGAGCGTCACAGTCCAATACGATACCGATTGAGCCATCGAATCTTCTTAGAAACATATGTTTCGGAAGTTAATATATAGCTAAGGAACTAATTTCAAATATATTTGCTCAAAAGACAATTCTGAATTCAAGAAATACGTTTATACAATATATTCTCACCAAACAAGTTAGATTTATAAAGCTGGATTAAGGAATTTCCTATTTACTATACCACGCCATCTATGATAGAACATCCGGTCCAGATCATCTAATTGCTAGATTTTTCCATCCACTCAATAACTGTTCAATGAAGAAATAAATGTTACGAGATTTTTCATTCGTAGTCAAAGGGAGTATTACTCGATAAATAATCACACATACGTACACAATCTCGCATTATATTTCTGCACTGAACAAGAAAAATGCAGCTAACTTTTAATTCCAAACACTATTATGCACGTATTTCTGTAATCGAGTCAGTATATGCAGGATCCATGTGCTGTACTTTAGATCTAAAATTAACCCGCCACGATCAATACAGACTAGACGCTGGATTCTGCACTCAGTAAGCTGGAATATACATGTCATACTGCGCTCGGTTTTCTGTAGGTTAGATAAAACATACATGTATTATATGTGCTGTCTATGTGGTGCGCTGTTCTAAATGTTTCACGAAAAGAACAGAAAAATACACGAACTGTATATTTTTGTAAGTTAGAAATCATAAACCGGTATGCTCCACCAGGCATCACAGACCTTGGATGTTGTATATGATTATGACCATATACCGAGGATCATAAAATTACCTCCCTTTCATGAGTCAAAAAATAAGTAGTACAATAATGATAATTTCTGACCCCCAAAAAATAAATCTAATTCGAAGTAGAGATGATAATTATTGATACTGAAAGGTGATTTTCTGCTTATATTTCTTTGAGAAAGCGGTTTTATATATATTTTCTGCTACTTTTTGTACTGAATACGGGTGAATATCAAAGTATTTCGCAGCAGAACATATCGAACGAAATATAATTACTTTGCCATTTTCTGTGTTTGTGGAATTTACCGCTCTTCTAGAAACTGTTTTACATCTTCCAGTATTACCACATGCAGAGTTCACGCTTTGCGTGACAACACGATGGTTGGATAAACAATTATTTTGAGGATCTCCGTCAACATGATCAATAACAAGATCGTCTTTGATCACTCCGAAGAAACATTCTTACGTAAATCGATGACAGAGATACCTTTTCTTCCCAACAGTGAATCTAAGATAGCCAGTATTAGAAACAGTACCAACCGGTCTCTTCAACATGCAATTTCTAATCATGCCATTACGATCTGATTCATAGTTTGTTATTGTGGGATGTGGGACAAATATATTTTGCTCCATTATAATAATATTATTTGTTTAAATCATTGTTTGTCTGAAATCTTGATATATAATCCTCCACGGATTTTATAGCGTTTTCATCATTATTATTTTTTTTGTCATAATATCTTTTAAGCTCTCTGAACCGTTTTCCACCGCACTTTCCACATAATTCTGTTTTGCCTCGCACTCCAATACCACACCGCAGACATGGTATTGGTCCTAGACTTCCTCGCCGTATGCCCTGTAAGTGCATCCAACAAAATTCACCTCTACAGGATTTATTGCATCGATTTACTGAACCGATCATCAACCATTTGCATTGAGACATTGTCTATATAATATTTTTTATTTAAATATTTGTTTTAATTATATGAACGAGTTTGAGAAATTATCCCAAGCTAGGCCTGTTAAATATAAATTCAACCTCGACAGATTATCTTCTGACTTGCCAGTACGAGATCTGGTTGATCCGAAAAATAAAAGTCTGATCTCGAAAATTCACGACACTAAGAAAGAATTTTACACGGATGGTGCATCTCATACATGGTCAACGTTCAAGATTATTCGCAATACTGTCAAGGACGCCACAATGAATGACAAGCGAGCGGCAACTATCATTAACTACATCACTGAATACGAGGGCGATCAAAAATATTTCTTCAAAGTAAAATTTATTGTATTAACAGAAACAGGTAGTTGGATTATCCGTGACAAATATGATCCTGTCCTTGGTAATAATAAAACTGTCATATTAAGTAAAAATTCCAGACCGGGTCTATTGACGGGTGTGGATAAACCGTGTTATGAGCGAGCGTATCCTGTAACAGCAGTTATTTATGGAATTTATGAGATAAATAAAAAAAACCAACGTTGATAAACTGGCACCCATGAAATTTTCAAGGTTAAATTGTGTAGCCGAAAGAGTAATAGAACACTTTACAAACGCGATGCGTGGAAATGGATTAACTGATTTAAGACGTAAAAAAATAAACTCGTGGGCTGATTCAGTTAAGGATACCGGTGCTACAATAAAAGATGTTGCTGAACTAGGAAAAATATTAAAATTTCCAATAGCAGTATCAACGATAACGGGAGAGGTACTGTACGAATCGAAATATAAATCGAAAGGAGCTTCAATAAATATTATTGATCATAACGCGCACGCATGGACCAGCGCAGTAACAATATTTACACGTGATCGAACTGTTAGATTTTACCCCTCAGACATGTTTGATTTTATCAACGAAATAAGTAAAAACGATCCTGTATCGGTATGGTTATTTAAAAGTAATGAGGAAGGTGAATTTGATCAGTTTGTTAGACCAAATGGTGAAATATATCGAACAGAATTCCTCCATGACGAGATGAAAAATCTCGCGAATAAGTTTTTAGAGTGCAAACACGCTGAAAATACTGACAAATGACTAACTAATTGTTTTACCGTTCCATCTGTTGCGGCTCATTTCGCTAGAGAACGAAATTCATGGAAACCAACACGATTTGATTTACTTGAAGATGTACGCGCAAGTTGCGTCTAATACGGACACTGTGGATTATGGAATACCAAGTATAATTACAATGATATTATTTCGGTTGATATGGCTGCATGTTATCCGGGAAGTTTTCTAGGATACGGAGATTGTTCTGTATACTTTAAAAGATTTGGTCACCCTACAAACGAGATGACGCGAGTGGCAATTAATGGACCATTACCTGATTTTGATCTGACTGGATTTGCTTGTATTGAATCATTCGAGTTTAACGAAAATCTTCACAAGATTTGTTATGTTTGGTTTGGTAGACATTTTTGTGAAAAACATTGGGCACCTATAGTTTAATTACGATATATGCTAGATTGTGCGATACTGACATCGTTGGTGGTCAGTGAGGCAATTATATCATATCATGCACAGACCGAAGTTTGGTTGCCCATGCCAGATTCTATCAGCGCCGATGAAGTTATTAGCGAGTTTAAGGAAAAATGTCCTGATGTTTCCGAAGATGATATTATCAAAGAAGCTCCTAAAATTCTCGAGATTAAACTTAAAACCGCAAAAGATCTCGGTAGAAAAATTATAGGTAAATTTACTCAAGGTTGTGCATATGATCATAAAAGACATCACGCACGATTAATTCCAGATGATGCCGAGTACGATTTTATAATCGCTGATACAACAGCGAGAAATATATTTGTAAATCGAGAAAGTGTTTATTTATCCGATGAAACAAAATTGGGCACGATCGTTAGTTACATAAATGACGTCTCCCCACAGTATACTCATCTAAGATCGTCCATGTTGGCTTATGTTTCTATAAATTTATTATCGATGATTAATAGATTTCCCAAGACCGCAGTCAGAGTCGCAACAGATTCGTTTTATATTTCGAGTAAATATTTAGAATCTGTTATGAAATTCACAAGTAATGATGAACGATGGGGTTCGTGGAGGATAAAAAAGAAATATTACACAATTGCACAGAATCAGCAGATGTTCCAATGAGAGATTTGTATCGTAAGGGTAATAAAATATCAGAAATGTCGAAAGCGCCGCCGGTGAGTGATCTAATAACTAGATACAAGACAGTATATCTCAATGGACCTGGTGGATGCGGCAAAACGACTCGAGCAATTAATGTTTTTAGAAATTCAGATATGATCGTGCTGACACCCACACATAGACTTGCACGCGAGATGAAACAACGGCAAGTACAATCGTGCACGTATCATAGTTTCTTTCGGTGGCGCGGGGAAACATGGACTCCTGAACGAATGGGAGAAAAATATATACCTAAAATAATTATTTGGGATGAGATATGCACGGTGTCATTGGATACATTAAAAACGTTTCTTGTTTGGTTGTTGACGAAAAATACTGCTATAATAATGTGTGGCGATCATGGTCAACCACCGCCTTTTGTTGGACCATCTCCACATGATTGGTTAAAAAATTTCGTTGATTATTACGAAGAAATAGATGATGATCATAGAGCTCTCGATGCAAATTTAAAGGAGTTTAAAAAATTAATCAGATTACAATCAAACAAAATTCAGTGTGAAATAAGAGTAATCTCAGAGACCTCAGTGGGTGATTTTTTAAATTTATGGAGACCCAACGATTTGATAGTAGCAAGCAGAAAAATAATCAGAGACGATTTACAACAGCGGTTATTTCAACTACATAAAGAAAAATATTCAGAATTACCCGTACCGTTGTGTTATAGACCATCAGATACACGAAAACAAAATATTAATGTTGATATTCCAGGGCAGACTGAAAAACAGAATCTCGTATTAAATGATATTGTCGCCGTTGATATCAGTGTGGTCGAAGATGCATTACGCGCTGACAAATCTCCATGGGTGTTGGGATACGCTATGACGATCCACTCGTCTCAGGGATTAACTATTTCTGACACACGAGTCCGGATTGTACACGATCGTATCGAGTGGTCAAATTTAGTTATTTAGCGGTATCTAGGGTCAGAAAGATATCTCAATTACGTAGAATTATAATTCCTGAAATCGTTGATAAATTTAACATCATCGATGATGATATAATAAGAAAAAATTAATCGGATATAAACAATCTGATAAAAAAAAATAAGCGCGACTTTGATCTTGATGTTGAATTTATTATTGAGTTAAAACAGCAGCAGAATAATCATTGCATAAGTTGCAATTGTATAATGTTATGGCGGTATTCGAGTAATGATTCAAGACAATTTACCGTATAGTCGCGGTCATACACGAGAAAATACCTTGCTGACCTGTCTCGAATGTAATCGACGTAGAGGCGCTAGTGCTAGTTAAGTGATCGCGTTGGTAGTTGTGTATCCGTGAGGATTATTTGTAGTTGTTCACGTGTAAATCCACGTTGAGGAGCAGCCGAATCTAATCTGTAGATTGCAGGTCTACCTGAGGATCTTGTCACGGTGGATATTTTGTGTGTGGTAACACTCCAAATAGGATCAGTCGCTCTCGCTTTACCACCTTCAAGTTCACCAGGCTCATATAAATATCTGACTGTAACATCACCCAATATTTTCTGTTTTTCAACATCTTTTCGTTGTGTTGGTATATTTTTTTTTTGTGACTGCGCTAATGGGTTTCATGTTGGTTGTTCGTGTAATCTCATTATTTAATGCAGCTATCACGCTTGGTAATCTTGCAACCCATTCACGAGATCTTTTATCCTCAATAAATTCCCTCGCGTATTGATATCCAAATAACCGCTCAGCGAGTGTTCGATTAAATCGCTCAACAATTGCCCCAAACGCCTATTTACTTTTCATCTCGGATCTTACTAACCAATTAGCTAATTTTTCTTTGATATTTTTATTTTTTATAGAATCTAGCGCATGAATTAATTTCACATCCGCAATATGTCTATCTTGTAGATTTTTACTTTTATAAGCTACATCATGAGCGTGACAAGCTCGATCAATAGCGTTTATTGGTTCCTCGCCTGGTTTTGGTTGATCTTGATTATCGAGCCTGATATCAAGTCTGGTACCGGGACCGCAATAATTATATCCTGGTAGATGTTTTTCTCCGCTGTATTTAGCCCATGGAGTACCTGGAAACTTTGACATCAAATTAGCAATATCACCACCGCGCTTATTAGGTAAAAAAGAAAATTTCTTCCTACCGCACACAGAACATTTTCCACCATACGCTATTTTTTTATTTTTTGTTGTAACCGTAGCTAAATCAGTAGTTGGAGTTTTAAATCTACAGCGTAAGCAATATAAATTCATGATATAATATATATGGATATAATTGATTTCTCAGCGACAAGAAAACGAGAACCTGTTAAGCATCATCCTGCGCTACCGAATTCCATCAGAATGATTATCATAGGACCATCTGGATCGGGAAAGACGCAGTTATTACTTAATTTGATAATGAGATGGTTGAAATGGGATAAATTATATTTAGTAGCACCATCCGCTGATGATCAACGATGTTATGATATACTTAAAGATTTCAGTGAAAACGCGCGATTACTGGATGAAGGTAATGATGTTATAGAGTTTATAACCGATATTGATGAAGCACCGTCCGTAGATGTTTTAGACGGATTTATCAATAATTTAGTTGTATACGACGATGTGATGCTAGATAAACAATCAAATCCAGCTAGAATATTTTCCCGAGGTAGACATAAAAATACAGATGTGATCTATGTTACTCAACGATATACACAAATTCCGAAAGTGATTAGAGACAACTGCAATATTTTAGTTGTGTTTAATGGTGTAGACACACACACGCTGCGAAATATTCATCAAACTTGGTGTGGTGGTGACATGGATATAATTAAATTCAGACATTTCTTCTCACGAGCGCAAGCTACTCCGCATGGATTTATAACAATAAATTTACATGATCCAAGAACAAGATATCGTGTAGGTCTTGATAAAATCTTTTAATTAATAGCAGCAGAGAGGGCGCCTACCAACGTTGGTCGTCCAGTAATTAAACAAAAAAAATAAATAAATACGTAGAGTACTTTATTTTTCAGCTACCTTTTCAAACTAGGGTTTTATTGATGGGGTTGGTTTCAACAAAAAATAAAAACCTCCCAGGAAACGTTTATTTGTGAAAATCTGGACCTTTCTACAGATGATTTTATTTTGTTTGTTTTATTTGTTTGTCGGAATTATATGGTCTGTTCGCCCTCTCTGCTGCTGAAGACGTAAATGGAAATGTATTTAGAGAACATTTTACGAGGATTCATTTCTCTACGACAAGCAGATGATATCTTCATGACTGAGAAAATTGTAAATAGAAACAAAATTCAGAATAAAAAGTTTATGTGGCGGCAAAATTGAAAGGATGAGATGAATGTTTCAATACTTGGGGGCCGAAACAAATGTCACTAAGGCAGAGCCTGATTCCTATTCCTTAACATCATCGTATTATTCAAATGTCAAACTGTATAACATATAATAAGAACCAACTGCATGTTCTATTTGTTGCCAAATTAAATGAATGGGTGATAAAATCATGTACACTATGTCAAGAGACAATGGAACAAATTTACTACCTTTTTTTCTCCCTTCCTAAGTATAGAAATAAATCTTTTGCTGAAAAATTATTTTGATCGATCGTGTCAGACATCCCTTTAACATCGATGAATTTTTTTCTCTCCTGACCAGAGGTTTGATTTTTTTTATTATATATAAATGTGATCCATTTTCCTATCTTATCGGTTTAATCAAAGGTAGACAATAGTTGATCAACGTCAATCCAATGGTATAAAGAACCGAAATCATCAGAAGTGGTTTCCTCCAGTTGAAAAGAGACAACAGTCATAAAGTGGAAGTCTGCACTGTCATTTAGGTGCAACTACGGATCTTAAATAATTTATTAACTCATAAATGTAATACTGATATAGCGTCTTATTCGGATTGTGGAGTGATCTGCATCGTAGCGGCTATGGCAATTCTGAATCGTACTGGAATTTTACAGTGGCCTTTTGCCATTCAAATGAGTCAGGAAAAGATCGGATTAGATCAAATAATTATAAGTGCAGGATATAGTTACATTTTGTTTCTAATACGGGGCATATTCATTATGCCATCATTGCGCGATATTCTATTGAGTTTATACTGAATCACACCTCGTGGTGGCATCGTAACATATCGACGTACTTAAACATTAATTATGTTGTATGTATTTTATATAACAATCTTCCAAGGAATATTGTACTGGTGTAGAAACATCGTTTGCTGGTTCACCCCAGCAAGAACGATGATTGATCATTTTGTACTGTCGGATCAATGCATAGGTAGATTACGAAGTGTGCACATTGTTTCAGATCACGAAGAGCACGCGATATCTGACCACCTCCCTATCCTTACTTCCCTTCGTACAGTGACCTGTGGGAGAGACTTCAGACAGTCTATGAAGAGAAACAACATAGCCTGGAATAAATTAAACGCTGATATCTTGAAAAACTATCAATCTGAGCTGGACCTTCGCCTGAAAACTTTAGATATAGATACTATTTCGGACAATGTTGATAGCTTTTACCGGCACATTGTTAATGCAATACAGCAGTCAAGCGACATCGCGCTTCCAAAGTCTAAATTCAATTATCATGCCAAACCATATTGGTCAAATGAACTCAAAGAAGCACATAAACTTCAAAGACATGCTAGGTATACTTGGATAAATGAGGGAAGACCGAGGGGTAGTCAATTTAATTCTTACAGAGAATATAAAGATAAGAAGAGAGACTTTAGAAACGTTCAAAAACTGGCTGTGGAAAAATATATGGGGGAGGTGTATGAAGAAATTGAAAAAGCACATGAATGCGATGTAAGACACTTTTGGAAAATGATCAACATTAAGAGAGGGAACAATACAAATTTTTGTCAGGAACTATCAACTGATGGAGTTTGTGTCCGTGATGATGATTCCATCGCAAATGGCTTTGCTAGATACTATGAGGACATTCACACGCCGAATTTAAACCATAGTTTTGACGGAAACTTTTATGAATTTATAGAGAGAGAATTAAATCGGGGTCTACAGGACGAAGTAAGCCATATCGAGGCCTTACAGACCAGTATCAGTTTAAATGAAGTAAGAGAAATCATTAAAGGTCTAAAGAAATCAAAAGCATCGGGCCATGATCAAATTTGCAATGAACATTTGATCTATGGCAGCGACTACCTCATCGAGTGTATGACAATTTTATTTACTCGGATGATTGATCAATCTTACATACCTGTAGATTGCAAAAAAGGGTTAGTAATACCACTGTACAAAGGTAACAGAAAATCAAAGAACTCCCTCGAAAGTTACAGGCCTGTTACTTTACTGCCTGTTATCTACAAAACCTTTGAGAAAATTATTCATGAACGTTTGGTAACTTGGCTCAAAGATACTAATTCTAGTATACCCAGTTCACAACAACATGGTTACCAAAAAGGTTTAGGCTGCACAACAGCGAGTTTTGTGCTGTTGCAATCAGTACAATATAATGTAAACATGGGTTCACGGGTTTTTGCTGCTTTTCTTGATACAAAAAAGGCATTTGATACCGTGTGGCACGAAGGACTGCTTTTTAAATTATTCACGTTGGGAATTACGGGTAAATCCCTTTTGATATTTTTTAACATGTATACAAATTTACAGAGTAAAGTTCTTGTAAATGGGCAATTTTCCGATTGGTTCTCAATTGGCCAAGGAGTGAGACAAGGGGGTGTTTTGTCAATCTTGATGTACACAATATTTATAAATGACTTGCTGCTACAGTTAGAAAATAGTGGATTTGGAGCAAAGATTGGATCCTTAGCTGTGGGAAATCCAACCCTAGCTGATGATATTTCACTTTTGGCTATATATCCTAGCAATCTACAAAAGCTGTTAGATATAGCATACGACTACAGTAATAAGTGGCGATTCGAGCTTAGTGTTACAAAGTCATACATTATCATTTTCGGACCCCAATACAAGAATTTTATCAATATGAAATGGTATCTTGGCCCGTCATGTTTGCCGGTCACCGATTCGGCAACACACCTGGGTCACCGGATTAACTGAAAGCTGACGTCGCATGACGCAATACTCGATGCATGCAAGAAAGGGAAAAAATCTTTTCACGGTCTGTTTGGTATTGGCATTAAACCGAATGGTTTAAATCCTTTGGTTGCTGCAAATGTAATTAAAAAGGTAATTTTCCCTTCAATGTTTTATGGAAGTGAATTATGGTGTAACATTTCAAAAAGTGACCTCGCTTTATTGGATAAAACTCTGAGGTATTTTGCCAAACATTTACAAGGTTTTCCAATACATACAAGATCAGACATTGCCCTGGGAATGCTAGGATGGACATCAGCGCAGTCCGAAATTGATAGAAGAAAATTGATGTTTTTACACAGATTGTGTTTGATGCCTAACAATGTACATACTAAACGTGTGTTTAACGTTGCGTTATTTCACTTCATTCTGAGCGGATGCATGTCAAGCTGCGGGTTAATTTCAAATTTATATTATACCTCAAAGAAGTTTGACTTGCTCGGGTATCTAACTGATTATTTACATTATTCTGAAATTCCAGATAAACATAATTGGAAAGAAATTGTAAGGTCAAAAATTGTTGGTCTTGAAAATAGCCTCTGGAGAGTTCGTATGTCTAATCAAGCAGATTTTGATAGATTCTCTTCGATACACGAATACTTACGACCTGCCTCAGTGTGGCAGTGGGCTAAAACTAGACAACACACTAAGGTATTTACATATGTAGCTAAACTATGGGCTGCTGTTCCACAAACACAGCTTGATATGTGTATTAGATGTGGGAATGTTTATACAGACTTGATACTTCATTGTTGTGTTAGTTGTCCTTATATGTCGAACTTTCGAAATTCTTTCTGGGATTTCCTTACTGATAAATTTCCCCTGAGCCTGCACATTACGTTATTTAATGCAGAAGATGAGCTGCAACTACAATATCTTTTAGGTAAAAGGTTACCATCAGGAGTAATCGACAAAGAAAACTCCAAGCTATTCGTCCTGTATGCAGCATACTTTGTCATGCAGTGTGCAGCTATCTTCTGTAAATAAGGTACTGAAACTTGCAACTTATGAGTTGACGAACACTTTGTTGATTGATATTGTGTAAGAATTTGTATTCCAATATAGAATTTTTTTTTTTTTTTTTTTTTTTTTTTTTTTTATTTTTTTTTTTTATATTTATTGATTGTATTCAGATGATTTATTCTTATATCATGTAATCTTCCATGGAAGGAAATAAAGATGATGATGATCGTAAAATATCGACGTACTTAAACATTAATTATGTTGTATGTATTTTATATAACAATCTTCCAAGGAATATTGTACTGGTGTAGAAACATCGTTTGCTGGTGAAATGAACATTTTATAAATTATTAGAGACAGTTTATTAGGATGTGTCATTACGATATTATATATGTATTCTTATTAAAATTCAAGTCTGAGGATCTGTCCAGGATTGAACATTAATCACAATTACGTCAGAGTGCGCTAAACTTCTGTGCCTGAACCATATGTACAGACTAGTAATGTTTGTCTTCATTTTCATTTTCCAGGATAATGCGAATCCCCCATGTTTGTGATGTGCCATTGTCCACAGTCTCAATATTTTGGTCAATAATTATGAGCATTCTAAGCTTGTATTTATAGCTCGGGCTATTCGTGTCATGTCTGTATGGTCCAGTTTGGCGTCGGTAGTTTCAAGCGAAGTACAGATCATCAGTGTAAACGCGTGCGTTAAATATTAATCGTTATGAAAATTATAATATAATTGATTAAACAAAATGATTTTTTTTCAAACAAAATCAGATTTTAATAATAACATGATGATTTTGTGGAATATGTTGATGTTGGAGTCAGTAAGAAACTTTATTTGATAGTGTGAATAGTGTAAATTTACGTACACGTTTAAGTAGTATAATAAATGTTTTGATACCTGAGTTTATTTATGATCGCAGACTTGTGGCTCTGTATGAACGGAATAAGCCAAAAGGTTACCACCTTGAAATAGCAGCTAATATTTAATATATTATTTACGGATGGCATAATTATACTGCGGCCAGTCTGATTCTGGAAAGTATGAAGTATTTGTCCGGGACGGTAAAAGCAGCAATTTCATTTGAGTGCACTCAGAGCTTTAAGCATAATAAACAAACTACAGCTTAGGGTATCACAGTCTGAAGGGGCCTATTCTCTGTTAACAGTTACCAAAAGAGGCTTCAACAGCGTCCTATAGCTTAGGGCCTCACCATGTTATGATTCGGCCCTGAGTGCACTACTCTCAGGCCCTGAGTGCACTACTCTCAAGCCCTGAGTGCACTACTCTCAAGCCATAACTGTTCAACTAATGCCTAATAATGTTTGTATTATTTTGAAGCATAATGTGAAACCCCATTATTCGTGCATGTGCGTGTCTGTGTGTGGCTTAGATTTTTAACGTAGCTTTAACAATTTTAGCCATATCGCTATGATATCTGCATTGTGGCATCTTATTATGATGTCATTCATGTGGCATCATGTCCAGCCATGTCACATTATCCTGACATCAGGCCAACCAGCCCTAACACTAACCTCTTAACGCTGAGCGGCAGCTGATAGTATCATGTTTATAAGTCTTTGGCATGATTTTGCCGAGGTTCGAACCCTCGACCACCCGCATCCGAGGAGTACGCTTTAACCACCTACGTCACCGGATGGGTCCCCATTATTCACCATGTCCCAATGTTTACATCATAGACGCTTTGGTCGAAAGTTATGCTTATATTTATAGTTTAGAATCGATATGCAAACCCATACAACCTCGTGTACTTCGCGACATTTCATTTTCTTAAGAATTCGTCCAACAATACCGTCCTCACTGCATAAGCTTTCGCTATACATGCACTGCACAAAGCTCTATTTCTTTTCACTCCAATGGCCAGGGTGGATGAAGTAAGCATACTACCTCCAGATGGGAAACTATTACTGAACGAATAGTGAGCTAGAAATATAGACCTATATAAATAGATGCAAAGTTCAAGAGGAAGCCAACCGTATAAATGTAAAGATAGATAGATAGATAGATAGATAGATAGATAGATAGATAGATAGATAGATAGATAGATAGATAGATTATTGCATAGGTGGATGGATGTTTGGAGGGGTGAATAAGGGAAAGTATTGGCATATCCCTTATTCATCCATACGGACAAAGGAGAATGCTAGATAAAACGTGTTAGAAGTTTACCTTCATGATCACGGCGCTCACATCTCCTTTTCTGGTCCTGTAACATCAGCATCTCTACGTCACTCTCTAGGAGAAGTCTCTTGGCCTTTTCCTCCGACATACGGGCCCTGATAGCTTCTAGGTCGGCATTCCCCGTATCCTCCATAAAACCTAATCCCCATAGGGTGGCAAACAACGCAAGTTCTACTATGATCTGCATTGGATAAAAGCTAGATGACAAGTACTGCAGAGAAGCCTAGACAAACAAAGACATGGCGATACAATGAATATTCATAAGTTTAGGCGGAGCAATGTTTACTGGTTCTCTATTGTTATAATTGTCCTACATACCATCATGCAGTATATGCTTTAAACTTTGAGCTGTTATCGGTGTAAATGATACATTTCAATTGGTCGGCGTCATAACAAATTGCAATCTCATTTCTTAACGAATGAATAACTTTTAAGGATTTATCAAAAGTTATGATGAAGCAGGTATTAAGCCCTTCGAGATACAAGCAACCAGTAACATAATTTTCTTTTACTTTTTATTTTAATTTTATTTGTTACTCTTTTTCTTTTTTTATGGAGTGTATGAATTTGTCTGCATAAACGTACTTTACTTTTGTATTTTTTAAAAAAAAACTGGTCCCTAATATTAATCTGCTATTGTCTCTAAATAATTGTATTTTGTATATTGTTCTTTTAGTATATATTAATGAAGTACATGCTAGGGAGGGAAGAGAACATATGAGGAAACGTAGATTTCCCTTAGCAACCGTAACAAGGTTCCAGATCAACCACTCGTAATACAAAGTTAATGCCGTTTACAGAGGGTTTTTTCCTTCTTCATAATCGCTAAACTTCATACTCTCCGATTAAATTCATGAATCTCAAAACTGACAATAAAATGGCGTTATGTCTAGTTTATTATTTTGACTTGAGTACTTATAATTGGAATGACCGCTACTTTACACCACACTTCTACGTTCCTTCTATGTCTGATTCATCACTAATTTTGTACTGACACTGGATACCATACCTGTTATATAAGGACATTGAGTTCTTACGAATTAGAATATAATCCATGAATGTCTTTTTAGTAACAGCCCTAGCTTTTAGATTCTCACTTCGTCATTTTGTAAATTAAATATGGTTTAATATAATTATTATTGTCACATTTGGATAGAATTTGATGACGATATTTTGTCGCCTCAATAATTAGTTAGTTGGAAATGTTTGACCCATTTTCTAACACTTTATAATGTCACTTTATCCACACAAAATTGTTATATTACAAAATTATTCCCGTTTTGAAGACAATTTCGCATCCGTTTTACAGTTATTGCGTACTTCTAAACGAGAGGCAGGTATCAGGTGCAGCGGTGTGGAGTTGCAACATGCACAGTGGAGAGAATATTTGCATGCGTATATGATTATTTCTCTTATAGTTGTTATTGGGGGAAGAAGCGCTTTCTTAAACAGAAACCTGATCGATGTAGCTGCTCCCGTGTTCTCGAGAAATTAACGTGAACTAATTCAAAGTACACCACATTTAGCAATGATTAGAAGAGGAAAGCTGAATGTTGCCAACGTAGAAAATGTTAACCTCTGAGATATCAAATACTGAATTATAAAATAGGAAAACCTAACACAAGTACTCTGCTATTTTGTTTATCTTCTCCAAATTTCCTCGGAAGTCCAGATAATGATATGACACAGCATAACAAGTAGTGTTTTGAGAGACTATATCTGAAACAAAGGCCACGATGTTGACCATATAACCCATGTGACAATTATTCACCAAAATAAAAGCGACCGTAACAATGTCCAAAGTCTATTTTAAACTACAGGAATGGACAGTGTGGACAACATGGGAGGTTAATTTTCTTTAAAAATCAGCCAGGTTCAAAATACCAAACTGTAGAGTGGAACCTTATATAAACATTTGTGCAATTGCTTTTCTCTTTTTCATGTATGATTGTATCAATAAATTGGTATAATAATATTGGTTTTATGTATGAAAATACGCTAATTATGCCCATTTTGTTTGCTTTTACAATATGTCTCTTGGCATTGTTGTGTGTGAAAACACATTAATTATGGGAAAAGTAGAAGTCTTGAACACTGAAATAAAGTTAGCTTAAATATAAAATTGTTGGATCAAGTGAAGATAAATGTAGCAAATATGTTTTTTTCTTCAATTCATGATAAATACAATTAAGGACACAATGAAAATACAACATATTAGCGGGCTTCGTATATGGCGTTAAAATAATTAGAAAACATGTACTCTTTCACCTCCATGAACCCGATCTTTTCCACCAGTGTTCAAGCTGTAAAATGACAACTTAAAAATAAATGTTGCTAGTTTCATATTCTTCACATTTAGCATAGCATTGGTTACTAGGTTGAGAAATTGTAAGGTGCATTTTTGAAACACCTCACCTTTCACCATTGTATGACATGTTTGTATGGTGGGGGGTTTGCTTGTGTGAAACTTTGGTATGGTGAATACTGCTCTGTGGAAGAAATGCATAATAATTGTTGAAAAGTCTTCAGACTGAGATGTTCAGCTATACAATAGTACAATATAAATACTTCCTGGTCCTTATGGTTCCGCTTTACAGTTATTAATTACATCTGAAAGAGGGACATGCATGATGCATTTAAATCTTAATCCCAATTTGAAAAGAAATTTGTTATTAAAATGCTTACACCATTTTATGATACTTTTCATCAAAGTACTTTGTATAGGGAATAGGTTTTTTAAATCTCAATTTAAGGATAACGTTATATTTGTTTACAATAATTAGTAAATGAAAATGTTAATCAAATAGCTTGTGAAAAGTGACTTGTTGTGTCCAAAAGTTTAACTTAATCCACTTTCCAGTTCCCATTTCCTTTATTTTTCAGTGTCGAATGTGTATCTTTCTAATGCCAGCAAACTGAATTATTTGGATATGACTACATTGCATTCTACATTATTGGTACTTGAATAAGCATCTTCGATTTGTGCTGTGGAATTTCTCTTTCAAGAATAACTAATATGCTCAGTTTACTGTTTCGCTTTAAATATATTGTTTAAATTAATTAACGTAAACTTCAGTTTCTTATAATTAGTGCAGCCACCATTTCTCTATCCCCCTACACACAAACAAGGTACCGAGTAGGTCTGTTTATCTACGGATTTGTTTCAAAGCAGACGGAAAATAAATAGTAGTAAATGAAACAGGAGCTGACAAGAAGAACGACTAGGTTTGGCAAAATCTACTCTGCAGCAATATATCAGATTTTGGTACATCTGATATGATTCAAGAATTTTCGAAACAATATATCTTAAATCAGTCTACGATGGGAGAAATACCGATTACAATTATGCCTGCGTCATTGACATAAATACATTTCGTGCCAGCATACCGATATGCTATATTCTCTGTCGCATCAGATATTTAAACAGAAACGTGATATATTCCGGTTGATTAGACCCTGTTGAATCTAAGTTATCTCCCAATCCTCCAAGCTCTACACAACCCTAAACTCCATATTCTTTTGCTATGCACGATATCTTGACAAAGCCACATTTCACATGTCATCCTGGTAGTTAATCTCTAGAAATTCCTAAAATTGCTCTGTTACAAGAATAACCGTGAATAATCTTTCATTCTCTATCGTATCAGATATTTAAAAGAGACATATTGTTTTTTCCCCGGTAGATTAGCTTTTGTTCCATCTAACGTATCTTCCTATCGGCCATGTTTTGCACTTCTTTTTTCTGAATACATTCAATCGTTTCATCACCCTAAATTCCACATTCCTTTGGTATGCACTGTATCATGACAAAGCAGCAGTTCACGTGCCATCATAACTTTTAACTCGTAAATCACCATAATTAATATTGGATCGTATGTGTGTGTGTGTGTATTTTCAGCAAACCAAGCCAATTTGGTGTACTTTATCGTATTTCAATCATGATATATAAAGTCATTCTTTACCAGAAAGTAATGCATTTCGAGGATGGTTGGAAAGCCAGAGACAGCTTGATAAAGACATGTTTTTCCTCATAAGAACTTGTATAATGGAATGATAATAAACTTTTAGAAAGAACTTTATGGAGAAAACCTTGGCTTCACCAGAATTGGTATGCAAAAATGTCTAGACTCTCAAAGACATCTTGACAAGTACACCTTGTCCTCATTATTACTTGTTAAGGTATTAAAATGTATATTCTATGTGGACGCCTTGTCCTGACAAGTTTTTGTGCCTTTAGATGTTTATCCAGTTCATGTCGGAATATTAAAAGGGCATGTAGTCCCCCTACTTAGTAATATTGGCAATCAAAAGGTGTATCAGGTAGAACTTTATGAAGATACCTTGTACTTCTAATAATAATAATTATGTGAGGGAACTGGGGGTCATATCATACTCATAGGTACTTACAGGTTAACATGCGGCAGACGCTATTGTTTCGAACAATAGTTATATGGCACCCATAGGTTTAACATTCGGGGTGAGTGGTATGAAGGACCATCCGGAGAAGTGAACAATCATGTTGCACGTGCTTGTCATCGGTTGATGACACTCATGGGGCATAATCAGAATGTTGATTCTGGTTTGCAGATATCACGGCAGGACTTTGCAACACTATATTTGATCTAATATGTCTCACTAGAACACCTGGATTTGTTCAGACAATCCATCGTCGACGTATATGTTTGATGCTATAATGTCATTCTGTTAGCAGCAGGGAAGTTGAACAGACCTTCCGTTCCAGACCAAATAAACCTTCCTACGAGAACTTTCTCCGTAGAAGCCTCAGAAAGCAGAAATAACGCCTTCTACGGGAGCTAATTTTCGTGCATTTCAGACCGGATGCATCGGTTGGTCGCGCCGGTGTGTTAGTAAATATAGCACCCGAGACAGGAAAAATAAATGAAGGAATAAATTTTTGTTTTTTGTTGCAACGCGGGGCTACTTTGGCCAATTCTACGTCGCATTAAAATAATATACTTGAAAATAATATGAGTTCGAAAACTAGCACAGTTGGAGAGCCTCATTCTGCTAGATTAGCGCGAGAGCAATTAGCGTCACTAAAGAAACTTATCCCGGCAAAAAAATTATTTAAGAAAAATGTTCGTGATTACGAAGACGCGAAGTATCATCTTACCGATTTATCGTCGAGATTGTTAAGTCCAGTCACTGAAACAGTTGAGCGAGTCGCATATGGTGACAAAAAAGATGATAAGGAACTCAGGAAACGCGGAATTGTTCCCATGACGAGAGATATTGAGGAACATACTCGATTATTGCCGGAACGAATAGTACAAACACAACGAGCGCAAACACAAGCACGAGCGCAAACACAAGCACGAGCACAAGCACAAGAACAAGCACGAGCACAAACACAAAAGCTGCAAGAACAATTGAAGCAAGCACAAGCACAAGCACGAGCACAAGCGCGGCAAAAACAATTGCAGCAAGCACAAGAACAAACACAAACAGAAGCGAGGCAGGAAGAGCTTCTAGAAGAATTAAGGGATCTAGTGGATCAAAAACAAGAGCAACAAGCACAAGCGCAAAAAGAAGAACCACTAAAAGAAGAAAAAGAGGAAGAAGAAGAAGAAAAAAAGAAGGAAGAAGAGGAAGTAGTAAAGAAAGATCCCCTCGCGAATATAACGGACAAATTTTTTACTGTGGGGGGGGGGGGTTAACGACGGTAAGATTAGAATTAGATAGAATTCATGATTAAGATGTTGACGAACTTGGATACTTCGCGAGGCGTAGTTTCGATGAAAGACATAAATTTTTAACGAACGATGGATCAAATACATATAATTCACGAGAAAAATGGTACAAAGCAATATACCGGATAAAATATAATATGTCTCAGGCCAGGTCTAATGATCAGAGATATATTCGGTTTTGGAATTCTGCAACGAGTGAAGTTGAGGAAACACAACATCAGAAATTAGAGGATATTATTAAAATTGTAGGATCTTTTCCCGCCTCAGAATTTACCTCAACTGAACTTCGAAGGTTAAAGGATAAAGAAGACCTGATTAAAATCGCCAAATACGGCTTCGAAGACAGAGGTAAATATTTACGTCCGGGATCTTTAGAAAAATATACCAAAGAGGAATGGATTCCCGCTGTGTATTTTGCTTCAAGGGGGGTGCAAGTTGATTTTTATCATCCTGGTTACAAAAATTTTCTAGACAGAGTAAAAAAATATGAAGAAAAAGAAGAGGAGAAATTCGAAGATGTATTATCGCCATCGTCACATGGACAAATGTATTCAAAATCAAAACCAAAAACAGGAAGCGGATATACCGTTTGCCCTGACAGCGTCGTCAACGATGTATCTCGCCTCGAAATATTAATCGGAGGAAAACGAGCAGGAAACAATTCTCGTGAAATAATCAACGAGGCCTCAGATATTTGTCAGCGATTATTCCGCGGCCGTGTCATCGACTCTTACATTTACAAGGAACTCGTCGATGAACTCATCGATTAAAACAACATAATTGAAATAATATGATTGTTCACAAACATCAGCGCAGACCTAGACAGGTCCGCGTAGTTAACTCTCGATTGCCTGTATACAAATATATCCACGGCAATGGACTCGGCGACATCGTTAAAAGTTTTGTTACGCGGGTAGTCCCTAAAATAGGACCCGCAGCTAAACAATTCGCGTCAAAAGCAATAGGAAAGATAGGCGAGACTGTCGTTTCTGGTATTGGTAATTTGGCCACTAAAGGCTTCGATTTTGTCAGAGGTAAAATATCAAATTTAACGCGTAAAAAAAAGCAGCCCGTCAAATTACCTAGCACCAGCGAAATGCCCCCCGAGGTTAGTAAAGCCATAAACGACGCAGCAAATAAAAAAATAAATGATCTAGCGCAGGAAGTTGCTAACACAAATCTCGCAAGGGAAGTAGCAAATACAAGTTTTATTTCGGGTAGCGGTCTTCGTTTTAGATGAAATTCTTATTAATAAATGTTCGCACAAGTGTCAAACGAAGTGTTCGACATGGACGAGCCTGTAGGTAGAGACACATCCGTGCGTGATTTCCAGTATTTCTCGTACGACACAGTGACACCAAATGCGATTGGTCGTGTTGAAATTCAAGTTCACGATACAACGAGATATTTTCTTCCATCTGAGGCATATATCGAAGTTGTTGGGAAAATTAGGAGGACGAATGATACCAATTTTGGCGAAAATTTTAAAGTCGGATTTGTCAACAACGGCATCATGGCTTTATTCAAGAGCGCCACTTACATGATCGACGGAAGAGAAATCGAATCAATCACGGACAATGTTGATATAGCAACGACGATTATAGGCCTAGCTAGATACTCGGATGATTTTACCAGATCAGCCGGTCCTAGTATGATGTTCGCCAAAGATAACTCTGATCACGCTGATTCTTCCCCGTATATCGTTAGACAACCTAACAATCGCGCTGAACCTCCTGTTGCTGCCGCCATCGAAAACATGATTATTAACATCAATGACAATTACAACCTCGGATTTGACATACGAAAAAAAATGTTAAAGGGAGACGAACGAATGTTTTCCTGTGCAATTCCGCTATCTCACATTTTTGGATTTTGCAGGCATTTCAGGAAAGTTATTTACGGAGCAAAACACACGATTCTTTTATTCGAGACGTCGAAGGCAATAACAGAGCCATCTGGCGAGAAGTGGGTGTGGATGCTGATGTCGGTAAGGTTGACCTAACTAAATTTACCCTGTGGATGCCAGCGATAGTCCCATCGATACTTGAGGAAGAAAAATTATTATCATTCATGAATCAAGGCGGTAAGTCTGTTATGTCTTGGTTAACAACTATGACCGACTCCTTCGACGTTAATATTAACGGAATATTTACCTGGCGAATTGCGTCACAGCAAGGTGTCTCGGCACCTAGACATATCTTTGTTGCTCTTCAAAACGCAAATAGATATGTTCAAATTTCCAGTCACATGATATTTGATAAATTTGCAGCAACAAACGTATCACTGAGAATAAACGGCCAACAAGAACCATCGGAGGAAATATCAATTAATTTTGAAAATTATTCGACGGCTCGCGCATATCATCGCTTACTAAGTTTCATGGGTCGCGATCAAAATATCGATACGGGATTGCAAATATCACAGTTAGATTTTAATAAATTTTATCCTATCTATTACTTTTCCTTGGAACATCTCGATTTGGTAAAACAATCCGTTGTCGATATCCATTTCAAGGCCACAATTAACACAGCCGGAGCAGCAAGGGCATTTGCGGTGATTCTCAGCGATAGGACAATGATCTTGGAAGGCATCAGTGGCAGAATGAGAGTCATCGACGCCCCTGTCGAGAAAATGTAACTTTAAAATCGAAGATTTTTAAGATTTCTAAATTTAGATTAAAATAATATTAATATGCCATACGAACACGTCAGCGTAACTCTGACCCAGGGTCAGATGAAAAAGCTCCAATCAGCGATATCAAAGCGATGCGGTATGAAATTAACCTTGAAAAATGATCAAATTCATGGTGGTCCTAACAAACTATCACTAACTAGGAGTCAACGTGAACGATTTACCAAAGCAAAATCAGCAAATTCCGGCGTTCATGTGAGTCTTAGTATAGGCGCCATCAGAGACATGGTCAAAGTAGGCGGATTTTTCCCTCTGCTAGCCGCTATTCCTGGACTACTAGCCGCGATTGCTGCGGCAGCAGCAGCCGGTCTAGCATCAACCGCGGCCGGATTCGCAGGTAAAAAAATATTAGAAAAAATTACAGGAGGACGATACGGTAAAAAAAAGTATCCAAGACGACCCCCACGGTACGTGGATTGGCGCGTCAAGGTGTCGATATGTCATTGTACGACGACCTCGACGAGAAAACAAAAAAAATCAACGAAGATATTACCCAAATCAACGAGGATATTAACGCGGTACGTGAATTAGCGCATCTAAAGGTCGATAAAACATCACATAACGATCTTAGCGTAAAAACAAGAAAAATAAGCGAGGATATCGCCCAAATCAACGAGGATATTAACGCGGTACGTGAATTGGTGCGTCAAAAGGTCGATAAAACATCACACGACGAGAAAACAAAAAAAATCAGCGATGATATTAACGCGGTACGTGAATTGGCGAGTGAAAAAGTCGATAAAACATCACACGATGATCTCAGCGAGAAAACAAAAAAAATCAGCGAGGATATTAACGCGGTACGCCAAATCGCAAGTGAAAAAGTCGATAAAACATCACACGATGATCTCAGCGAGAAAACAAAAAAAATCAGCGAGGATATTACTAAAATTAACAAGGAAACTTCCGAGATACGTCAAATCGCAGGTGAAAAAGTCGATAAAACATCACACGACGAGAAAACAAAAAAAATCAGCGAGGATATTACTAAAATAAACGAGGATATTAACGTAGTACGCGATTTGGCGCGTCAAAAGGTCGATACATCAGTGTACGACGGAGAAATTCGAGATTTAAACGCGAAACTTCTCGACGCAACTACAAAGATTGACCAAAAGGTCGATATTACATTTTTCGACACAGAAATGCGAGATTTTGGTGCGGAAATTGTCGAAACAACCACAAAAGTTAACGATATCAACACAAAAATATCACCGTTGAATCTTCCAAAATTGGTGCGTTTTTACGTGCCAGATCAGGTGGCAACAAAAAATCTTCCTTGCAATGTAACATTTGTGGTAAAAACACAGAATAGTACCTGGACACCCGAGAATAACACACTTAGCTTTACTTCGCCAATTACTGGTGTATATCGAATATATATTATCTCCGGAGCGACAAAATTCAATGTAACGGCCGATCATCATGAAATTTATGAATATTATCCCGGGTTTTTTGTTATTTCTATAGGTGAAGATAACACGGAAACTTTTAAGCTAGAACCACCGGATAGAACCACCACAGGACCAGTTGTATATTTTGTAATTTTCGAATATTTATCGACATGGGACACAGTTGGTCAACCCGAACCAACTACAGATGGTCAATCCAAATCTACTGCAATTGTTCACATAGGTATACATAATAAATGACCGCATCGGACTACCGATACAATCAGGCGCGTTCGTGGCAAGATTCGTTAAAAAAACTACTTGACGAGTATCAGATAAAAATAAAGAAATATCAGCGTAGGTTAGTTACCATCGATGTTGCCGTGTACGCGGTAAGTGCAATAGTCGCTGGTGCAGGTATAATCTTATCCGCGGTAACAACAATCGCGCCAATCGTTGCAACGATAATAATATCATCGACAACGACAATCGCTGGTGTTCTTAATATCATCGCGAAAAAAATATCCTCGTGCACGAATGAAAAATTATCCCTATACAAGAGTAAACTATCCCAGGTCAACGAGGCGTATTCGAAATTATCATCGCTGCTTTCTGAGAGTCTTAACGACGGCGTTATATCCGATCTCGAATTCTCCATGATGATAAATATTTACTCCGAGATTGAACAAATAAATATAAATAATGTCCGAATTGACTCAAATCGTGACAAACACGACACCGCTGACAACAACGCTAATATCGGCAAGCTCAACCAATCCAGAATTTAGCATTGATTTTCTAACGCCAATTAGCGTCAAGGAAATTGCGTTAACACAGTTGCGTGTCTATAACAGCTGGCCCAATATCAGATCGAAATCGTTTGGCAAATTATTATCAAACAATTCGCTTATTATCGCCAACAAAAACAAACCCGATGGAACCCCCGATTGGATCCACGTTAGTATACCAACAGGCAGTTACGAAATTGAGCAAATCGACAAGGAATTTACATATAGGATATCAAATATAACCGGCGATGCTGAACCAGGAATAAAAATATTAGCACACGAACCAACGTTGTCGTCGGCAATCGAAATAAAATCGCCGTATATGGTCGATATTTATCATTCATCGATTAGGACAGTGCTAGGTTGGCCAGAAATTCCACCTGGGGAGGTATTAACACCAGAACCAAAAAAATCCGATTTTATCAGCGACAAAAAGATTATCACGGTACCAATTTAAATTATATTGGCTCATATGAAAACACGGAAAGAAATCTTGATTTTACCACAGGATCTCAATATATGCTAGATTTGTTTGAAGACAGTATTAATTTGTTGTTTGGTGAAATTATCAACGAATACGAGAGACAAAAAAAATTATTAGAACATTTTTTCCAAGAGTGCATATTTAACGTACAAAGCTCATGTAACGAAATTATCATGACCGTAGAAAGAATAAATAAGTTAGCGGCCGATATGGAACTCATTAATAAACTAGCGACAAAAAATATAGAAAAAAGTGCCGTCTTTGGTATTGGTATTATTATTACAACCTTCATGCAAAGACATAATTTAACCGAGAAAACGCTCCTAAATTATAAATTTCCTGGCTACAAAGTTGATGAAATGAGAAAAACCGTCACCGATACCATCGATAAATTATTTCCAAAATTACACGATGCGTGGACTAAGAAAAAATTACAAGCAGAATCGGTTCTGCAACACAATAACGACTTAGCCGGGCAGGGACGGCATATCTCGCCGGGTATCGTTAATATAACGCAGGTCATCGCGATTTATCTTCACGCGGATGTTGTTGAAAACAGCTACAACGTTGATTCGTCTGTGTCAAAACAAGCACAACAGGGATTTATCTTGTATTCGTTTTCACCTAGCGCCTCCCCCGGATTTTTGATAATAAAAGAGCCGGTAAATCCGTTTTACCTGCGATGTCACAATCGATTATTATCGAGGATAAATTTCAAACTGACGGATCAGAATGGAAATTTGCTTGATATACGCGGGGAAACACTGAGTATCAATTTGCTGGTAAGATCGTAGAATATGAATCGAAGATTCTAAAGATTTTCATTCTTAAGATTTTTAAATCTTTCCACCAGAAAAAAACGGGCCAAAAAAATAAATAAAAACCAAGGAAATTTTCAAAATTAGTAGATTTTTTTAGTTTTGATGGGGGTAAATACCCGTCAAATTGTGCAATTTATATAATTTCGTAAATTTGATGGGGTAAATACCCGTCAAATTGTGCAATTTATATAATTTCGTAAATTTGATGGGGTAAATGGTAGTCAGAAACAAGAAAATTGCACAATTTCAGTAAAATAATAAAAAAAAATAATAAAATCAGAAATTTTTGTTTTTTTTTGTGGTAAGAATCAAGAATCTTCAAAATCTTCGATTCCAATTCTGATTTTGATAATCTTTGAAATCTTCAGAATCTTTAGAATCTTTAGAATCTTTAGAATCTTCGATTCCAATTCCAATTCCAATTCTAGAATCAGGAATCTTCGATTCTTTGATTTTGCTTTCATCGACCAGCTTTTCCAGCTGCCTGACGCGCGAGCTGATAATTTTTCTTGACTCATATTCGTCGGACAAACTCGACCTAACTTTTTCTACCAGCGTCGATAATTTAACAAAATCCTCGATTTGATCATCGCTGACAGTTGCAAGCGATTGGTACATCGCAATCTGGATTTTCTTTATAAATTTATATTCGGACGGTAGCGTGTACCTGTACTCGAGTTTCCCCTGAACAATCGTTTCAAATTCGGACCGGATTTTACCCGCGTCCAAATCTGAAGATAAATTTATGTTTTTTTTCCCTCAAATTCTCGACGGCTTCGATGATGCTATTTATATTATCCTCGTTCATTATATAATTTTTGTAATATTTAATTTCAAAAATCTTCGATTTCACTTTCTGAATCGGATATTATTGGAATATAGAAAAAATCAATCCAGACACCGAATTTATATGAAAACGTCGCTTTATATTTTTTTTCTGCTGCAAATTGTACCGAACATGAATTAATACCGAAATATTTTGCAGCGGCGTTCATCGACGTGAATACAATTTCCTCGCTTGTTTCTCGATTTATCGATTTGACAGCCCTGGCATATTTCGAATATTTACCGGTATCACCAAATTTGGTATTTTGACCCTGCGTTACCGCCCGAAGGTTGATTATTTTATTATTGAGTTTATTTCCGTCAATATGGTCGATAACAAGGCCGTCCTTGATAGGTCCGTGAAAACATTCGTACACGAACCTATGACAAAAACAACTCGTACGTCTCCTTTTACTCGCATTGATAGCAAATATAGGATATCCTGAATTGCCAACTCTACCAACATGTTTCTTCGTTCTGGTATTTCTAATGATGCCATCCGATGATGCCTCATATCCCATGATCGTTGGATGAGATTTGAACTCGGAAACCATTTCCTCTGTAATTGTTGATTTTGGAATCGCTGATTTTGGATTCATTATATAATAATTATATGTCTAAATCGTTATTTGCCTTGAATCGATTAATATAATCTTCTTCACATGTTATCACCGACGAGGATCTTTTTTCATAATACCGCCGCAATTCCCGATAATTTTTTCCTCCGCAGGCCAGACACAATCGAGTCTTTCCTCGCGTGCCAACTTGGCAAACTAAGCAACGTTGTGGTCCTTTACTGCCACGTCGAATCGCATGTATATGAGCGCCACAATAATCGCCTCTACAAGATTTGTCACAGAATTTTGTTGAGCCGATTGGTATCCACTTGCATTGATTCATTATAATTTAAACATTTGTCTAAAATATAATCATGGACACATTTGATCTTGATGAGGCAGAATATATTATACCGGAAGTTGATCGGGCGAAAAAAGAATTTTTCGATGACGGAGCTGTTCACACTTGGTCGACCTGGAAAACGAACTCTGTCGATGCTACGATGAATCTGGAGCGAGCTAAGAAAATAATCGAGCATATAAAAACCGAACACTCCGAAGAGCGATTTATCTTTGAAATAAAATTTATCGCACAAATGCCCGATGATACCTGGATTATTCGCGATAAACGAGATCCTGTGCGTGGTGGTAAGAAAAATATTATTCTCGATAAAACTCTAAGCATGGATTGTTACTGGGAATCGATGGCCCCTATTACGCCAGGGCATATCCATCCAGTGCAGTTGTTTATGTAATTTATCGGCTAAATAACAATCCGGATGTGAAAAATCTACCTGCGATGAAAGAATCACCGATGATAAACTGCGTGGCCGAGCGCGTAATCGAGCACATGAAAAACGCTCGACGTGGATCTGGTCTGACCCAGTTGAGGTTGGATAAAATTAACGCGTGGGCGAAGACTGTCGCTGATGGTGCATCTGTGGACGATGTAGCTGCGTTGAGTAAAAAACTTAAATTTCCAATTACCGTGAAAACGTTATCAGGAGAAATATTATACTCGTCGCCGTATAGATCTCGAGGAGCACCAATCGAGATTGTCGATCACAATTCACATGCGTGGTCGCAGTCGGTAATGATATTTCCACGGGATCGTGTGGTTAAATTTTATCCTATAGATGCCGCGAAGGACAACTCCGACGCCATGTTTAGATATATCAAAAAATTAAGCGCGTCCGATCCAATATCGATATGGTTATTTTCGAGCGAGGAAAGATACGATCAATTTATTCTGCCATGCGGCGATATTTACCGGGATGAAATATTACACGAGTCGATGAGGAAACTTGCGGTAAAATATTCGTCGAATCCCGATCAGCTACTAACGAATTGCTTTACAGTTCCGTCTGTGGCCGCTCACGCCGCTAGAGAGAAAAATTCGTGGAAGCCTACAAGGAACGAATTCCTCGCTGATATTCAACTTAGTTGTATCGAATACGGCCATGGCGGATTGTGGAATACCAAGTACGATTTCGAAGATATGATCTCCGTTGACATGAGCGCGTGTTTTCCTGGAAGTTTCCTTGGATATGGCGATTGTGCAGATTATTTTGCTAAATTCGGCCATCCTACCAGCGAGATGACAAGAGTAGCGATTAACGGACCGTTGCCTGATTTTGTCATGACCGGATTCGCTTATGTAACGTCGTTCGAGTTTGCTGAAAATTTACATAAAATTTGTTATATTTGGTTCGGCAGGCATTTATCTCAGCGCCATTGGGTTCCTACGGTGTTATTGAGATATATGCTGGATTCATCGATGTTAGTGTCGTTGACGGTGAGTGAGGCGATTATATCCTACAGAAAACAGATCGAGGTGTGGTTGCCGACAGATTGTGACAACGCGAAAGATATAGGAAGAAAAATAATTGGTAAATTTACCCAAGGTGGATCCGTTGATCACAAACATCGACACGCTAGATTATTTATCAACGACGCCGAGATGGATTTTATAATCGCCGATACGGTATCACGAGGAATATTTTGTAACAGAGAGAATATTATGATTGATGGAGCAAAATTAGGTACCGTGATTAGTTACCTTGACGGAGAATCAGCGCAATATACGCATTTACGATCGTCGATGCTCGCTTATGTTAGTATAAATTTGCTATCGATGATAAATAAATTTTCTGATATCGCGGTAAGAGTCGCAACGGATTCTTTTTATATCGATAAAAAATATCAGGACAAGTTGGAAAATTTAATCACCGATGGTAGCTCCTGGGGAACTTGGAGAATAAAAAACGAGGATATCATAGATTATTGTGAAGACGCCGATGTCGAAGATCGCGATGAATTTCATCGAGATAAATTTGAAGATTTTTCCAAAGGCGCATCTGCGTTTGACCCAATTTCACGCAGTAAATTCGTTTACCTAAATGGACCTGGTGGTAGCGGTAAAACAACGCGAGCAATAAACTTATTTGCAAATTCTGACATGATTGTGTTGACTCCGACTCACAGATTAGCGCGAGAAATAAAGCAGCGTGGCGTTGGTTCTTGCACGTACCATAGCTATTTCAAGTACAGCGGTGGATCATGGGACTCGGCACGCATGGGAAACAAATATATCAACAAGATTATAATATTCGATGAAATTTGCACAGTAAATTTAGATATTTTAAAATCGTTTCTAGCTTGGTTGGAAGGGAAAAATACCGCTGTGATAATGTGCGGAGATCATGGCCAACCTAATCCTATCGATGGCGAATCACCTCACGAATGGCTCAGAAACTTCGTTGACTATTACGAGGAAATCGACGCTGATTATAGATCAACTGATATTTTGTTAACCGAGTTCAAAAAATTGATTCGATTACAACCAAACAAGATTCAGTGCGACGTCATGAGGAAAATAATCGACGAGACTCCGATGAGTGATTTTCTAAATTTGTGGCGTCCCGATCATTTGATCGTTGCTAGTAGGAAAATTATTCGTGATATTATTCAGGAAATGCTATTCAAGCTGCATTGCGAGAAATTTCCAACGCTGCAGCTACCGTTATGCTATAGGCCCGCCAATACTAGGAAACAAAATATTAATATTATTTTACCATGTGGAAAAGAAAAGATTTTGGTCCTAAATGATATTATCCTCGTTGATATTAATCTTGTCAATGACGCGATAAATGCGGAAAAATCACCGTGGAAACTAGGATACGCAACAACGATACACTCGTCGCAAGGATTGACCGTCGATGGTCAGGTTTGGATCGTCGATGATAGAATTTCCTGGTCAAATCTAGTGTATTTGGCCGTGTCGAGAGTAAGAAAATTATCTCAACTAGGACGAATTCGAGTAAATTATCTTAGTGACGCTGGCGGTAGTTGAGTATCTTCTGGTACTATTTGTAATTCTTCTTTGGTAAATCCGCGTTGAGGCGCTAACGAATCTAGAATATAAATAGCTGGTCTTCCTGACGATCTTGTTACGGCGGATATTTTGTGAGTTGTAACACTCCAGGTTGGGTCGGTTGCTCTTTTTCTGCCTCCTTCGGCCTCGCCTTCTTTATATAAATATCTGACTGTGACGCTACCTAGTACAGGTTGAATTGTGGAATCTCGCTTTAGGGGTATATTCGATTTTGTAATTGCAATTGCAGGTTTCATTGCTATTGTTCGAGTTGTCTCGTTATTTAGCGCGTTAATTACCTGAGGCAATCTTGATACCCAATCGTGAGATCGATTATCTTGAATAAACTCGAGCGCGTACTGGTATCCAAATAATCGTTCCGCGAGCGTTTTATTGAATCTTTCGACGATAGCTTGATTGCGATGAACACCTACAATACCGCGTCGGATTTTCACATTATTTTTTTTCATCAACGAAGTAACCGCGCCAAGAAATTCTCGACCTAGATCAACCTGGAGAAGATTCGGCCATGTTAACGGGGATCGAGAATAAATTTCGTTAAACGCCTTAGCAATTTCTGTTGCTGTTTTATTCGATAACGGCTCGGCTTCTTTATACCTACTAGCGATATCAACGACTGTCAGGACATATTTGTACGTGACGCCGTCAACGGTATCGTGAGGAAGAAACATAAGATCCGCCTGATGGACCTCATTGGGGACACTGACAGTGAAACTCGCATACGGTATTTTCTTAGGCGGAGGAAGATATATTTGCCAAATTGCCTGTTTTGATAACCACGTTTCAGCGACGGATTGTTTTACCTTAGCGGCTTTGGCGAGTTTGGCAATCGCTGATTTTCCTCGCCAAAATCCTCGCGGAGAATAATATATCTGCTCCATATTATTTACCAGCACCGAATACTAATTTACCTTTCATCGCGCCTTTCACCACCCATGTTGCTAATTTCTCTTTGAAACTTTTGTCAGGAATTGCGTCTAGTGCGTGAATTAGCTTGATATCAGCGAGATGCCTTTGCTGTAAATCTCCGCTGCGATATGCGAGATCGTGGTAGTAACAAGCTCTATCGATGGCGTTTACTGGATCTTCATCTTGTTTTGGTTGGTTATTATCGCCGAGTCTGATATCGAGTCTTGTTCCGGGTCCACAATAATTATACCCTGGTAGATGTTTCTCTCCGGGATATTTCGCCCAGGGCAGCCCAGGTAGATTTTTCATGGAGGCGGCAATGTCTCCTCCGGTTCTAGTCTTTTTTTTACAAATCTAAACTTGCGTGTCTTGCAAACTTCGCATTCTCCTGCAATTGCGTTCCTGTTGTTTCGTGTAACGATTTCGGTTGGATTTATCGTAGCTGTGTGAGTGCGACACTTAACACAATATAGATCCATGTATTCTAGTAACATGAATGTAATTGATTTTTCAGCCACGAAGCGACGCGAACAAATAAAACATAACGCGGTATTACCGAATTCGATCAGAATGATAATTATTGGCCCATCAGGATCTGGAAAGACGCAGTTGTTATTGAATTTGATCATGCGATGGCTAAAATGGGACAAATTGTATTTGGTTGCACCATCCGTTGACGATCAACGATGTTATCAAGTGTTAAAAGAATTTAGTGACAATACCGATGAGGGCACAATCGAATTTATTACAGACATCAACGAAGCTCCATCCGTGGAAAATTTGGACGGTGATGTTAATAATCTTGTTGTTTTCGACGATGTTATGCTGGACAAGCAGACCAACCCGGCTAGGATATTCTCGCGTGGCAGACACAAGAACACCGATGTTATTTACGTAACACAGAGATATACGCAGATTCCAAAGGTGATTAGGGACAATTGTAATATTTTATCGGTGTTCAATGGCGTAGACACGCACACGCTGAGAAATATTCATCAGACCTGGTGTAACGGCGACATGGATATAAATAAATTTAAAAATTTATTCAGCCGCGCTCAGGCAACACCGCATGGTTTTATTACGATAAATCTTCATGATCCACGAAGTCGGTATCGAATTGGTCTCGATCAAATTTATTCATGAAAAAGCAGCCCGCGTTGCAACAAAAAAATTAACACAAAAATCTTATCCTAGAGAATTCTCCTTCATTTATTTTTCCTGTCTCGGGTGCTATATTTACTAACACACCGGCGCGACTACCCGATGCACTTGGTCTGAAATGCACGAAAATTAGCTTCCGTAGAAGGCGTTATTTCTGCTTTCTGAGGCTTCTACGGAGAAAGTTCTCGTAGGAAGGTTTATTTGGTCTGGAACGGAAGGTCTGTTCAACTTCCCTGCTGCTTTCTGTTAGACAAAACAATGCAGCTCGAAGGTGTTGGCGGACGATTGAGAGTAATTTATACATCAGTGGAAAACATGTAATTAGATCATTCATTGTATTATAAGATCATATCATCACGTCAATATTACTCTGACACCCGATCAGATTATAAAGCTGCAATCGGCATCAAAGACGAATTTTGGAGCAAAACTATCTCTGAAATCAATGGCATGCAAGGCCCAAATAAATTATAGTTGACATAACGTCAGCTCAAACACTACAATGACGCCAAGAAATCATAAAACTGGCGTGCGACTTGACTTGGCCTTTAGGCGAATGCAAAGACTGCTGGTATACTTCCTTCCACCTTTAGCGGCGATACCAGCACTGCTTCCCGCTGAAGCTCCAGCTTTTGTAAAAGCAGCTGCACTTGGTGCAGTTGGAGAAGCTTCCGGCATGGCACTGAAAAAGCACAGTAGAAAGAGTGTCGACCTAATCCTAAAAAACGTACGGGGTCTAAGATTACTAGGAACGAAGTGCGGTCAAGGTCTGCGACTGCCAGGAATGATGCGCTAAAACTTCCCATGTTTAATTTTGATTTACTTGATGCTGCTCGGCGATTAAATATCAAAACCTTCAAGGGTGTTTTCATGCGTGACCAATTACCGGAACAACCGAACCGTGCTGACGCTAGTATCATTAATCCCGATGGCTGTTTCGTCCAGGTACACTCACTCGGTTGATCTAATTGGTATTGTTTATTTTTATTCGTATGGAATGGCGCCAACGAAAGAGTTTTTACAATATTTAAGTGGAATCTGTAGCAGTACTGTCTGGTATTCAATATTACCAGCATACAGATTAACGGATCCACCTATATACGGTCCAGAAGTACTTTCTGTACATAACACCATGATAAGGTCATCAACTACGCCGCATAAAGTCGTGCATGAGTATACCAGCAGAGGGCATAGTGGTCTGACGTCGTTTGATACAGGTTAATAATTTATAATGGCATATAGTTACCCAGGTGTATTCTTCTACCAAACTTGAAACGTCATTTTTAATAGTTTACCATTGAAAGGTTGTAAGAGCAAACTATATTATGGACACCTGAAGTTAGCAATACAAGGATACCATCAACATATCAAAACCAGTCCAGAATTTAGATTCATTGCCGAACGTTACGGCATGGTATACATCGAACATGTAAACACACGCGACAGTTTTTCTGGAGAACGAACCAATGCGACACACGTTTTACGACGTCGACGAATATCAAGGAGAAGAAATAAAATATATTGAAGTGTGCTTTTGTATGCATGGGTTTGGAACTATGCTCTATTTTCTACAAGGCACCGTGAAATGTTGACACAACATATCAACGTGGAACGCATTCGTCCGTAGAACAGATTGATCAAATGCAAAGTATTTCCTCAAACTCATCATATCTTACCAATACGAATGACAGAAAAAATTGGTTTGCCTTTATGCCGTACATGTGATTAAATATGTAAATAAGACCAACCTTATCGCCACAAGGATGAATAACCCACTTTAAAAGTTATGTTGGTGGGTGTAGAATTGTGGATCGTGAATGTGAACTGACAAAGTCTACGAAATTTGGCATCTTTCCCTACGAAGGAATACCAAAAGGACAACAATTCCAGTCATGGAATCTTCTCGGGCCAAATTAATGAATTTTGCAAATTGAAACAAGAACCTAGTGACTGGCCATCTTTGTGTCAGACCTCAGAAGACAAAGAAAAAATTACGTAGCTGTACCGATCCTTAGAAGGAACCACTTTTGAAATGGATGGAAAACAACGAAGGAAGAAGATGGTTTGCCAGAGTAATAATAAATAATTGAATATTTGACATATCCAAGCCACTACTTTCATCTGGTGAACGGTACAGGAAAATTCATGAAACATGTGGAGATTTTCCGCGAAGATTTGATCCTATTTAATTAAGAAGCAGCTACAGAGTTTATGCGTCTGGAAATGTCATCATTGCTTCGTACATGACAACCAATATTCAATTAAAACTGTATGATGCCAACGAATATGTATGAGATCGAAACCTTGACTTTGACACCGACAGATATATGTACATCCATCACCGTCATTGCCATAACCTAAAAATAGAACAGAACTGTTTAGGTGCATTGACGGACGAGCACCCAGATAACATTATCTTACGCTCTCCCAGTTTAGTCCGTTGAGGACGTGCAATAACCATAAATTATTTATTTCTCCGTTAACTTTACATTATCAGAATCGTTCAATATTTTACGATATTGCACACCTTCTTGTTGCACCCACGCGCTGGACAAGTGTGCCCAATATTGTATTAGGAACTACTTTGTTAACAGATCATGTACATTCGCATAGTAGACGCAATACGTTTTGGTTGATTAAATTTGTTTCTGAATGAACGAAAGCAGATGTTTCGTGGACTGCAACATACCAACTGTTTTGCTACATTCCACGTTAGCTTTTTGATACATTGTTTCAGATTTTGCGATAGACACTAGATTTCATAACATTGCTTGGTACCTACAAATAACATGCAAGCTATAAAGGCATAAACTGTCTGCTTCAGCTGGTAATAGGAAGGGTAAAAAAATATACTTACAGCTTTACATCCAGAATTTCCTCAAAATGTACTTTCTTAGTTTTGCCAGTTCGATTTACATGAACCATGTCATGACTTCTCAAGCTCAATAATCAAGTCCATTACATATTTCGAAATTGTACTGTAATTTCGATTATATTCCAAGTGCAATTACATCTTCCTTACTGTACTCAAAATGAAATAAACATTAAATTCAATAGCGTCTTTTTGATAATTGCAATTGAAACACTTCACATTTTTCACACATAATGATTTAAAATAGTCAATGACAGAACAAAGCACTTGCAAATGTAAACACGCTTCTCTCGCTCCGCTTCAATCCGATGTGTTTCATGTACAATTTGCTCAGATGAATCCAGTCCAAAATCACAAACTTTCGTCGAATCGAAACAAAATACCATATTCTATTCATTCCAGATCAAATGGAAAAATTGTTGCAATGCGCATTCTATCATAATATGACTGAAAATTTCAATTTTAACTAGACACGCCATTTTCTTTTTTAAAGTTATGTCGAGCGCGCGACTAAGTTCAAATGTATCTAGGCAGAGTGATGTGCGCATTAACAATGATGTTGTTGTGTAAAGATAAATCTGCACATGTGTATTTAGTTTAGAATGCGGCATACACTCATTTACGTTGTTTCTTTTAGTGTATTTTGCTTATATAATTAAACCTTAGGTAGAATAAAAAATGAGCATATAATAAAACGTTTACTGCATTTTTATGGGAAAATATGAACTCGTTGTGTCGGAAGGATATACTCCACTCCCAAGGTCGTGCAGTATTCCATCTCAAAACTCGTTCATATTTTCCCATACAATGCAGTAACCTATAAATACCACCCAACTGCGGAATACCGAATAAAAAATTCAATACAGGAATCAACTAGTTATGAATATGTAATATGCATGACCCAAACGGGCATACAATATTTTGTCCAGAAAACTGATACAAGTCACATCCTACTATGACTATCATGGAGAAAAACAATAATTACTTTAGGCATGAACTGGTACCGAGCTTAACGCAGTGGGGGTGGGGGTGTTAGAGAAAGATCCATGACTTACAAAGAAAATTGAAATTCTCAATAAAGGCAGAAATTGCAATATACCCCGACCCTGCTCCATGGACCGACAAAACCCTTAAAATAAATTGTATGCTCTTAAATATGGGACAAAACAAGAATAATAACTAGAACTAAGGTCTAAAGATTTATCTTATCTATACGGTAGAAATTATGGATATGCCGAAATTTATAGTAATGATTCTAAATTCACATACCAAGGATGCAACGCACCAATCGTGGCGATTCCCTGTGAGGGTATCACGCTTCAATTTTACGGTCGAGGTTTGGACAATAAACAAAGTACTTAAATGTATTCAAACACGCAAAGAACGACATCAGTTATAATAAGCAAGTCCCTCCGTACGCAGCGATCTTCCAGTAGAGATAATCTTTTGCGAGAAGTAAACTTAAAACTCAAAATCCTGGACTAGAACAATGCTACGGCAGAATTTATAGGAGTGCCCTTCGACAGAGACATTCCTGGATACGAAGGGCTGACAAAGAAGTTATAAATAAACTGAACGAGCTCATAATCCATCAACTGGACTACAGCGTCCAGTAAATCTACAGTATTATTAATAAACAAATTGATAACATATGGCAAAGGGACTGAGAATTTCGTCAAAAAGGATGCGGTCTATACAAACTGCAAAAACAAGTACGCAGAAAAATCGGCGCCACATGCTTGGTGAACCCACATGACACTAGATTAATTACAAGATTAAAAACTTGAAAAAACTTTATTATCCAGGAGCATGAGCAGGTTTTTAATTGACATGAGGTGAAATAAAGAAGGGAGGATGATAGAAAAAAGAACATATAAAGGATAAAGGAGGTCTAGTTGAGTAGAAATAAAGAGACCGAAAAGAGAAAACGCCAACCACAATGTGCAGCGGCAGCGCCACAGTAGGTGAGTAAAACTCAATGAACAGCACAAAGTAGTTGCCACCGCTCACGACAAAAAAAAAAAAAAAACAACTGTTGGCGAGATATCTACTAGACCGAACAGTCGAAATGGTGAGCTGATAGAATATCCAGAAGCAGCAAGATCTACATAGGAGACCTCCGAACGGTCTCAGCAGTCTCTAAAAGACGAAAATGTGAGGAAATACTCCACCTGCTCCTGAATTCCAGCTAAAAAAATCAGCGGAGACACCAGATCCCTGGCAGCACTGGAAAATATAGTTGGTGTCAAATCACCCTGGAGACGTTGATATTAATCAAGCCGAGGGAGTCATGAACACTCCGTCTCAGCACATCACTGTTCGGCCTGCGATGAAATATCTTGTATTAGAAGACCTTTTCGATCATGGCAGCTCCAAGGGTAGATTAAGCACAAAGTTCACCCTCCCGAAGAGCTGAGATCGTACCTTCTCTCATCACTGGAGGTTACATGATAGCCCAAATAAGGGTAATAAGAAATGCTTCAAATGCATAAACGTTATTAATTTGGCTTGAAAACCATATAATACGCGAAAGCGACGTTAATCCTAGGACGTAAGGAAGCAGTCTTACGCATAATGAACCTGATGCCCTCTCATAAACATACAGCGTCCAGGAAATTTATAACATAATCTGCAATTAAATAGATAACAGATGGTTAAGGGAATGAGACGAAAGTCGCCAGCTGTATCACATTCCATATGAAGTACACAGTATTGTTAACGTCACAACAGTGGACAACCAAGATGACATTAAAGTCATAACATGACAACAACAACAAAAAAACAACAAAACAACCGGAAAATCACTCTTAGCCAGCATCAGTGCAGCAGGCATCAGCTGTACCCAGTCCCACTTCAGAAACACTTTAAAATGCTAGCAACGAATCCGCCAGCGACGAAGTACAGAGAAAAATAGTCAAGGATAAACAAACAATGGAAAATATAACCCCTTGTAATAAATCAACATATACGTACAACCTATGAGGAATAACATAACAAATTAATGTAAATATAAATAAATGTATTAAAAAATCAATTGCGGGAGGAAAATCCCACTGGACTATGTACGCGGGACCTCATCGACCGAAGTAATGAACGGCGGCCAGTCCATTAGTGGCCAGGCGTCGTAAATACCCACGTGCCCTCCTTTGGTAGAAGTCGATACACCCACACACTATAATTAAGAGAACGCCTCATAATTAAGATTAAGATATGAAACATACATAGAACACAAATAATACCTCAAAACATATCCACCGAGTAATACGATTAATAACTATTTAATAAACATTGCTGATCTAACCTCCACTAACTACACAGCTTAAAAAATGTACTAACAACATTATATAACCATCTCAAGAAAAGAAAAACAGGGGTTTTCTCTCTCTTTTCCATCAGGACACAAAGAAACTATTAAGTTAAACCGTATACCCATATATGGTGGTCCTAAATCCGGACCATCATGTCCCGCCACGTTAGGTGGCGCAAGATCGATACACTTATAATAAGACAATGATAGTACTAAACAAGCTGAACCCAAAACTATTAAGAATAAACGGTGGTCCTAAGCCCATACCATTAGATTCCGTCGTAAAATGTGGCAATACTATATTTACTAAAACGGGAACTATCAATACAGCCCAATAACCTAACCTTGCATTTGTAAGAGTAGAAGGTGATCAAAACCCTGAACCATCAGGCCCAGCCGCACAAGGTGGCAACAGTTGAATCAATAAGATATCCGGTATAAATAGCAAATGCTACGAAGACATTTAATGAGGTGCATGTCCCGACACTCAATATGAACCTTACTTCTGCCTCAGTCTAACCACTTTGTCATAAGCACAATCCGAGTTCATGTAAACACTAGTGTGCTACTACTACAATCAGCTATATTATGCTTGTATGTTGTCGTGAAAGTATGAGTATATACGCACTTCTTATGCTTTCTTGTTGTGTGATATCAAGTTTGTATGAAAGGGTATAGTAATGTGTATATAAAAAGTTCCTAATACTCCTTATGTATAATATAATGTTCGCATGAAAGGGTTTTCTACTTTGTCTATAAACTCTTACTATCCTTACTTGTTTGTGATAGTATCTTTGTATATTTTTGCGTGAAAGTATGTGTATATAAACACTTCCTATTTGTTCTTTTTTGTGATATAATGTATGTACGTAAGTGTTTGTCTGTAAACACTTCCTACCATTCCTTGTAAACAATATATATATATATATATATATATATATATATATATATATATATATATATATATATATATATATATATATATCTGTGTGTGTCTGAAAACGCGAGCTAATAGCTTAAAATATCTAACACATATGGTACCATTTCAAAAGGACAAATGAGATTTGGCTCCATACTCAAAAGCGAGATACACAATTTAAAAATAGTTACCACAGACTGCAATTATAGTACGACAAGCAGCATACGTGTTCAGTTTCTGGCTTAAACGGAATATTGCAGTCGCAATCGCTCAAATACGTACACACAACATAATAATAATAATAATAATAATAATAATAATAATAATAATAATATAGCGACATCAGGAATGTGATGTGTATTTGTGGAACATTATTCACTCATTGTAACCATTAAAGTCAAAGCCCAAATTGTGACACATCGGTTTCCTTGCTAAAGTCAAGCGTTTCACTGAAATCAAAGTCTACGTGCATATATAGACCTGTCAAATATACCACGCTTTCATTTAAATAAAACAATGCCTCATTAATTCAGAATAAAATGCAAAAATGCTAACTTATCACTAATATATGTGTGAAAATAATTGTGTCATTATTTATGTTGCTGTTTGCAAGATTTATTGCAATGATGTGTATATAATACTTGAAATGTAGAGCTTACAAGATGTTTTACTGTGTACCATTTGATGAGCAATAAAAACCTCCTACACACACTCAACATAGTCAGGTCACTATTTGATTATGTTTTGATACTTATATATTGAGAAATTTATGAATGGAGATTCATAATTTTATGCTTGCATTTAAATCAGACATGGCGAAGTGCAATGTCTCCTTTGTGATCTGAAGTACAAGCAAGTATATAAGCGTATTAATTTATGTATCCATTGGGTTTAAAAAGACATCTTAAAAATCATTTCAGTTACTGGTACATTTATGTATCGCGATAATTATGCACCATACAAACAAGATCAAAGGGAAATATTTAAAATGTTAAGCTCCATTAGTTTATATAAACCGTATTCCTTTTAAACTTTCAAGGTTTTATCTGGAATATCATATGAGAAGATAAATCTCAGGGCAGAACAGGGCAGAACGGATGCATCCTTTGGTCACTTCAAACACATGCCATTTTTACATCTCCGAACCCTGTTCCCCTTCTTTACAATAACGTTTCCCGTTATTGAAATCATTGGCAGGGGTTGGGGGTTGGGTTACAAACAAACGGAGAGATACAGTCAGAATATAAATGTTAATTTTTTTACAATGTTTGGTTCGTCATACAGATATATGAATTATATATCTGAAGTATAAGATCCTTAGCACTGACTTTCAAAACAAAAACAACCAAACTCAGATGCTTATGTTGGCTGCATGATAACAAATGTTCTAAACGTTTATTTTTGTACTGAAAATATTTACGTGCATAAGTGAATTGAATGTTGCAAGGTTCGAGATAGTCATACGTGATGAACAGACGTGTCAACGGACATGAGCAAATCATTCCATTCCTCAAAGATTATTACGGAATAACATAAAAGAGCTGTCGTGGGACAGCATAATTAATCTATTCTAAGAATGACAGACTAATAAATGCAAAAATTGACTAAAATGAATGAATCATGATAGTTTGGCCAAAGTGAGCTACTTTAGGAGCTTTTGGTGTACGAAATAATGTTACGGGCCTATACTCATAAAATAAGTAAGAGAAAAGAGTGAAATGCAAACAATTTTGTTTAACTCAAAAAATTATGTATTTCCCTAGAATTAAAAGTGAATATAAAAAAGAACTTACGATGTTGTGAACTATATCCCACAAATAATTCTAGAATTATATAAACAAGTTCTAATAATTTAAAGTTCTGAATAAACTTTAGTAGAAATCCAAATTGAGTCCGAATCTGAAGATATTGAATGTATGTGATAACCTACATAATGCCAATGTGCAAACAGACTTTTCTTGGATTACAATAAAGCAATCACAGAACATATATTTTTGTTTGTATTTCACAAAAATTCATGTCTCTATTTCCAAGAATGTTATCAGAGCACGTTTGCATTTCTAGAGAAAAATAACTTGAATAACTTGCAGAAATAAATTCTACCCCAAACAACTTCCGAATACAACAATACAGTGATACAAATTGACTCTGATAAGTAGTTAGCAAGAATGAATATTTTTTTCCATTAACACAATTATAGTCTTCTGCTTGACCTCATATCACAATTAGCATTTTCTATTAAAATAATTAACTAATAGAAAATAGCATTTTAAAACGTTCCTTATGCTTAGAAAAACCAATGTGAGCTATAATTAACAGTCTGCTACTAAAATTCTAATATATTACATGAACACTGTCAGGTACACTAAGTAAATTGTAAGGGAATCCCAATAACGATGACCCAGACTGAAATAAACATACTTACTTCTATTAATATTGATCCTGGTAATAAACCCATGCACAATGAGATTATTTTAGTCATGCATTAGTTACTTACATAATTAAAGAATATTTTTTTAAAAATGGAAAATTCAGGTCAAGTACAAAATAACTTGATTTTGGACAAGGTTATGTCCAGCGTTCAATGTTGCAGTACTATATCATATTAAGAAATTAAAAAATAACTACAGTGCAAAGTAAATTTACATAAGAATAAGAAAATCAACCATATAAGCAAATATTTAACTATTGACAAAACAACAAATGACAGGAATGCAAATAAAGATCCCAATGACCTACGTACAATTCACTGAAACTGAGATCACTACTTGGTTCAGGATGCATATTGAATCGGTCGCAGTGATCTACTTACGTATGTTAGTGACAGAGATACATGCCTTCAATACGTTTGATGATTACAAGGGATTATGCCTGATGAACAAAATCAGTACTATTTAATTGTCATAAACCTTTAGCCATGTCTTAGTTTATGTAAACATTATTAAATATAACTAAAACATAATCTAATAACCAGCAACCAAGATGGACCAATAAAATATGTGAACATGAATAGCATATTGAATAAAACGTTATACAAGTTGGACGCCGATGCCTACGCTTGAATGAATATAAAACTCTCCATACTCTTTGAATAGTCGCAGTAAACACTTATTTTCATTTTGCATGACTTTATGTACTTACACACCCTGGCAATAGCCAAAATCACCAATTATTAATAATGAAAAACGGAATAGCAGACTTAAATATGGTTTCAGACAATTTACCCCTTGTTGGATTTGCTATATTAAAACAGTAAACGTTAGAGCAACATTTCAGTAAAGTTTGCATGCTTGCATCAAATGACCTTAAAATTATGTTGATTTTGAACTCATGAAATAAATCGTTCTATTCAGTTTTAAATGCAGAACATAGCTGCTATTTGTATATATTTAAGCACAACAAAACAATACTGAATGGTACGAATAATGATTTAATACATGCATTATTAGAAATATAGGATACTTGAGTATAAGCATTCGTTTCTCTCTCACTCTCTCATTTTTTCTCAAACATGCCACTATTCATTATTACCAATATTCAACAACATAAAATTCATAAATAAAATAACATCAATACCTAATTCTAATATTTTAAAAATATTTGGATCTATCTGTGGGGCTACTCAGGCGCTAGAATATGCATGTAAAAGATTGATTCCCAATCAGTGCTATGCCTATCCTAACTTTACAGTGTATTCTTGGCTGATGCCAGCTCAAGTGCAATTGGTGCTAGGCTGATTCCAGCTCAGTATAAAAGACTGATTCCCAATCGGTGCTAGGCTGATCCCAGCATTACAGTTTATTCTGATCACAGCTCAAGTAAATATGTTGCTAGGCTGATCATAGCTCAAGTAAAATCTGTGCTAGAATGACACCAGCATTCAAGTGTATTCTGGGCTGATCCCAGGTTAAGTAGACTATGTGCTATGCAGATCAAAGCATGCTAATGTATTCTGTACTGATCCACTCTTTACTAAATCTATGGTAAACTGATCTCCGCATGAGTGCATTCTGGGTTAATCCCAGACTCGTGGAATAGAGCTAGGCTGATCTCAGCATGAAGAAATATTCTTATATTTTTCCTATTTAAAACTGTGAAAGAAGTGTATATAACAAGCATGACCTTCACGTTATTGGTATAGCTTATGAGTATCTCATTGGGGGAAAATATAATCTCCCATGGTAGCCCCATGGGCATGAAAAAAATAAGGCACAATCCATGATGTAGTCATTAATGGCTGGTGACTGGGGTGCTGGCGGGCCAGCACAGAATCATAAGAAAGTTTGTAACAATGTGACAAGAAAATAACACTTGTTAATAGCTGTGTGTGCAAGTATATTCTACATGTATGTGAAGCATGTGCCCTTTTCTAGTACAACAAGCAGAATTAAAACGTTTTTTTTACTAATAGTTTCTTAGCTTGAATGGAGCAGACTAAAATAAAGCGTCGATAGCCTCCTGAACGGAAAGTCTTAGGGTTGTTCAAACCAATACTTTCTGTCCTGAGTGAGTACTGACACGTCGCAACTTGTGTCAAAACCTGATAATGTTTCATCTTTATTGTTGGACACCAGCGCCAATGCGTGTACATTTAAAACAAAATTTTAAATTCATTATTTAACAAAAGATTATTTGATACAATGCTGATCGTTACATTTGGTACACAATAGACATTTGCAAACTGTCCAAATTGGTTACATTCAAGGTAATGGTTAAAGAGAGAAGATTTCGTTCAACATTTTGTGGTATTCATTTGTGGAAACCTGGGAGCCCATGAGGCTAGGATAATTTATTTGCTCGTTTTACGTGTTTTTGGGTCTTATGAATACCAATTCAAGTCCTTACTGTACCTCGTTGAATAACACAGCTGTCCTCACAAAGCTGTCATGTCAGCAATGTCCTCATAAGTCACAGTATAAATGTGCCCCAAACTCTTGATTTTCAATAGATGAATACAATCTTAGCGCAAATCAAACTAAGAAGACTAGCAAACTACATATTTGATGTCTTAAGATGGCTTTGATCTACATCATATGAACGCCAATGCATCTTAGAGTCATAAGTTCTCGTTAATTGTAAGAACAGGAACGTCTTTATTAAGATAATAAAACTAATAATAATGATGACTTTGTATAGCGCCTAATCTTTAGAAGCTCTAAGCGCTTTACAACATTAGACAACACCTATAAGATAAAAAAACATATAATGATATGATTACAAAAAACACCATGAAATTACAAAACATTAAACAAATGCTGAAAATATTTAAGGTAGGAAACATTATTAGGTCTTTAAGTTTGTTCTTGCAGTCGATATAAATGAGGTTTGAGAGCCCTCTTGAAGGTAATCACTGTGTCTTTGTGTCTAAGTTCAGTGGGCAATTCATTCCACGTTGCTGGGCCTTGGTATGCAAAAGAACGCTGTCCATATGACTTTGTTTTCATACTTGGAATAATGAGTATACGATTGTCAGAAGAGGGGTGTAAGTGTCTTGCTGGTGTGTACACATGGGTGAGGTGAGACAGGTATGTTTGACTAGAATCCGACAGTGAAACGTAGCACAGAGAACACATTTTGTGTTTGATCCTGGATCGAATGGATAGCCAGTGTAGGGTAAAGAGCAGCGGGGAGTTGTGCTCTGATCGTGGTACTCTTAAGTATGATCCGAGCAGCTGTGTTTTAAACGTTTTGAAGTTTCGGGAGCAGATATTGAGATGAACCAGACAGAATTGAGTTACAATAGTCCAGTCTTGAAAGTATTAATGAACACACAAGTGTTTTAGTGGCATCAACTGAAAGATATTTGTGAATTGAGCTGATGCGTCTCAGCTCAAGATATGCAGCCTTGCATATGTTCATGACATGATTGTGTAATGTTAGAGTACTATCCAGATTAACACCTAGGTTTCGTACTGATTGTGTGAATTTAATGTTGGTGCTGCTGATATTTATTGTTTGAGGAAAAGGATGTGAATGAGAAAGTCTTTGTGTTGTGATCAGAATGGACTCAGTTTTATCATCATTCATCTGCAGCTTGTTACAAGTCATCCTTGATTTCACATCAGAAATGCACTTCTCTACACCGTGGATGGTAGCATCAACTTCAGTTGGGTGGCTAGATTTGTATATTTGGGTGTCATCAGCGTACAATTGGTGAGACACTGGATGTTGATCTATGACACAATGAGAGCGACTGAGTGTACCGAATGAAGAGAACATGTATAAGAACAGACCCCTATGGAAAACCACAACATAGATCAACTGGGCTGGAGTGTATTCCATTTGCAGATACAATTTGTGTCCTGTTGACCAAGTAGGACTTGAACCACAGTAAGCTTGTATCATGAATGCCGAATACATTCTAGAGACGGTGAAGTAATATATCATGGTCTATTGTGTCAAATGATTCATAAAAGTCAAGGAGGGTGAGTACTGTAATCTTTCCGCTATCCAAAGCAGAGAGAAGGTCATTAACTACGTTTAGAAGAATAGTTTCAGTACTGTGGCAAGGTCGATATGCAGGTTGTACATTTCTAAAAAGACTGTTTGAATTTAGATGAGACACAAGCTGGGATAGAACAACCTTTTCTAAGATTTTTTATATGAATGGGAGATTAGAAACTGGGCGGTAGTTCTTTAAATCGTTAGTGAATGCAATACTGGATCTGAGCACTCAAGCAGCAGTAATGTTGGAATTGGATCAAGTTCACATGACTTCGGTGCACCCTTCAACAGGATTGTACGTACGAAATCCATAGAGACAGTTTCAAATGATGTTAATGGTAGCCGCTCAAATTATGTAACCCAACTTTATGTGACGACGAGTCAATTAAATTGTGTTGGCAAGCTTATCTCTAACGGTTTGTACTTGCCACGGAAGAAATTTGCAAACATGTCCGGAAGGTCGAATGGAGAGAAGGTAGTTGGAAGTGGTGTTGATTTGTTCCTTGACATTAGCTTGTTAGTAATCTCGAAGAGTTGTTTGCAGTTGAAACTTTCCATGATCTTAGTAGTACAGTGGGCTGATTTCGCTGCATGGACTATATCTGTGACATTCTTCTAAGCGGCTTCATAGATTTGCTTATGAATAGTGAGTATGGTGGAAAGCCAAAGCCTCTCAGCTTTATGGCAGTCTATTTTAGCAGCGCGAAGCTGGTCCCTAACACTGCTATACCATGGAGAACATTTTTGAATTGATGCTCTGCACTTGGTAGCTGGTTCATGTTTGTCAAGCAATGAACGCAGGCAGTTATTAAGTTGTTCTGCGGTAGGAGGTAAGCAAGTTGTTAGGTTAGTTTGGATGTCGTGCATTAGTTTGGTTCTATTTATCGTACGGAGATTTCTCTTAGTAGCAGATAAAGGAGGAGGGTTATTGACTGATACATCAAGATGGCATATAATGCAGAGGTGATCTGATGCAAGGTCATGGGATACCAGTGATGACCGTAGAATGTTATCATCAGGTCTATGAAGAAGCCAGTCTAAAATGTGACCATTTTTATGGGTGGATTGGTTAACTGATTGTTTGAGGTTGACAAAATTAATGGAATCTATGTGTTTTTATGTATTTGGGTTTCCAGGACAGTCAAAGTGACAGTTGAAATCTCCAAGAATAATCAGGTTGCCACCTATCGAATGTCCATAGTCCAGGAGATTCGGAAACTGCTCCAAAAAGAGAGAATCAGCCAGCTTTTTTTCTACTGGGAGGAGGGCAGTATAGGCAGAAAAAAAAATGGACTTACCTTTACTCCAGTGTGAGTGTGGTTTGGACTACTTCAAATGATGTGTGGTGGAAATTGAATGTTGTGGTGTGGTTAAAACATTTTATCATTGGGTTCTTTGTAATGACAGCAATTCCACCTCCGCGAGAATTACTGGGGAACGACTTGATGGAAAAACCAATGGGTGTTAGATCCACACACACTGAATAATACACTGGGCCTGATGTTTTTAGCATTGTTTCTGTCAGGCAAATGATGTCAATATTCTGGTCGTTGATAAAATTATCTATTTCTGTGCGCTTTTCCGGTGGTCCTACTGAATGGGCATTGAATAATGCAATACGAATAGGTATCTCTAGGATAGTTGACACAAAGGTTGACGGGTTAATTGGGATTTGAATTAGGTTATCAAATTAACGGTCGAACTTTTTAAAACTTGTTGAGGTGAAATAAGGGAGATAACTGGAATTCTTCTTCCTGTTCCACGCCGGCCTGCTTTGAAACAAAGTTTCTTTTTTCGCTTCTGTGTACATTTAGGTAATGATAGCAATTGCTATCAGTTTATAAAAATAGTCTGGAATCTTGACAAATTTAAATGTTTATAAGCATTGGGAATATTGACGTCCTCACAATTTGTATAACAAATGCCCATATAACTACTTTCTTCAAATATTTATCTTCACCAATGATTAGAAATGCTAATTGAAGAAACATAGTATGTCTCCATTGCTGCTACATTCAGCATGATATTTGTAAAATTTATGGAATATGGAATAGAGACGCTTATATGTTAATCAGTCTGTTGAACATCTGTAAATTTTACTTATTTCAATGTATTTTCATTACATCTTTCTGATTAAATATATTTAACCCACCAAGAAAACTGAAACAAAAACTATAAGAAACGAAACGTCATGAATCCAGGTTTTCTTTCTATTTCAAACATGTGATATAGCCAAAATCATAATGAACCGGCCGATGTATAAAGGAAGGGGATTTACTCCGATCCATTTCTATCAGTTGTTGTTTTCGTCTGGCAACAATACACTATTATCCTGTGGAAAACAGTCAGATGTCGCAGATAGCATTAAGAAATTGAGTTCTCACCTGAATATTTTGTTTAACAAAATTTGAGAGGCATAACTCAGCATTCTACAGTCCAAAAATATTCGGTCATTGTTTGCAGCAATGAACACAACCAACATGTGGCAGTTCTTTCATGAAGGAAACGTTGAAATGTTTCCTTCATGTAAACAATCAATCAATCTTGTGTGTCGCATTTACTTCAAACAGTCATAAACGAAAAGGTAATTTAGGTCAGTATGAAATTGGTAATTTAATTTATGGACTACTAGTGGCACATTGTTTTACAATGTTTTATAGGCGATAGTTACCAATTTGATGGTTTGTAGAATAAAGATAAATATTTCGAGCGATTATGCTATATCACATGTGATCCATGATTGTAAAACGCGAACTCAGGCAGCAATTACTGCATGACAAATGGAATAACTAATCAAACCGTCTCAATCAGTTCAATTTCATAAACTTGAAGATACAGGAATTTTATAACCCTTATTTCTGCTTTACATGAAAATAATCAGCAATGTTGTTAAACAGTTGTTGTTCTGACATTGTTTCAGACAATGCCCTATAAAATTAAATCCAAACCCTCCATGTCACCTGGTTATGATCTCCATTTCAATAAAACAAATTGTTCACTAGCAAATACTGTCTTAATGGCAGCTACAAAGATTCCCGAATTAAACTCTCACCACTAGATGCTTGATTGTACATGTCCTCACCGGCTGTATGATTGTTTCAGAACTCCACCATACTTAACTCTGTGTTATTTGAATAGCTTGTAAAAGGTTTCTCTTATACAAGCGTCCTCTTAAACTATCAGGACAAAATACCATAAAAAATGTTTCAGGAATTCTCTAAGAATTAAAAGCCATGATTACACAGCTATACTGTAATCATAAAGTAAATGATAATTTTATACAAAGCAAGTTGAGAATTAATTTTTTGTTATCTTGTTTGCCGAGTAGTAATATTTACTGTAGCGGATGAAAACTGTTTGCTTGATTTTCTATCTTTATTGATTATTGTACCATATTTAACCGTCATGTACAGTATATATGGAAATATTTGATAGCTATATCTAGATTAGACCTGATAGAATAATTTTCACTGTCTAAGCATATATGCAGTATCAACGCAGACCATTATAAGCAGTAGAAGAACAATGTAAATTATCATCTAACGGTGTTATTACTCACTGCCATGCACGTTTTACTAACTGAAACAAATGTCTGTGATTTCTCCACACTTGTACCGCTCCAAAATGATCGGCACTGGGCCAATTAAATTATCATATAAGCTACCTAAAATGAAAGTATTCGCTCCAGTCTTATATAGCTTTGAATTTTCGAACAAACACAACATTTTATTTTTCCGTTCTGCGTTACTGTTCCTTATTATACACGTCTTGTAATAAGAAGTAACATAGACCACAAGAAAAGAAGAGAGATTTTATAAAATATATTGTCATTCCAATAATAGTTAAAGCCAAGCTGGCGAATTACGCTTATTATTACCGACGACAACAAAGAGCGGATTTCTGTCTGTCTAAGAACGTTTACATCACAATGTGCTTCCTTTTGTGTAGATTGTGCTAGCTTCTTCCTTTCGAGTGCTTTCTGCTCAGTGTTTCTGTCAGATCAACAAAAGAACAAGACGCATTACCTGGCCAATATAACTGCCGAAACAACAAACGGAATATGACGCATTGCCAAGCCAATATAACTGTCAGACGAAAATCATACTAAGTCTCCCCAAAGCCTTTTGTGTCGAATGATTCTTTCCTGAGAAAGCTTGGATATTAATTAGCCTGATTGTTGAATATATCGCTTTTTGATGGCATCCATATTTGAGGTTATCCTGACTATGTTGTGGTCTGTCTTCATTTTGATTTAATAGTCACGTGATGTACCTTCTGAAAGCACAGCTTTGATGAATCATGCTCTTCTAAAGAGTATGCTGTTTTCACAAAATCATTGTTAGTACTGGTATCAATTTACAAATTCCTTGAACGAATGATGAAACTGTCTATATATAAACGTTGGACACTGCAGAAATAGTGCCAATCTTTCAGTGGGAAAAGCCATCAAACTTACGAATATAGTTATTTTTTCCTAAATAAAGATATAAAACTATTGATGCCACTGTTTTGTCACCCGTTTTCTATTCCACAATGTTAAGTCTTTGTGAGATTCTAAAAGTCTTAAAACTCCTTTATTTCGTTTAATATAAGAACGAACGGATATTCAATGGTTTCCACAGATTCTCTTGACCATCTCAGTGAAAGAGTAATCAAAGGAATATTCATAAAATCTATATATCTTGAACAAATAGCAGCATTTTGAACTTTGAGCTCTGATCAACTATCCAACCTCATTTCAGTTTGTGCAACATCAGCGTCCCTGTTATATTCGTATGATTAATAAACAGAGCACTGCTAAATCAGGTCGAGGAGACAACACTTCATTCAGGTGTTGTATTAGAAATTATCTCAGCAGATCCTTTACAAATATCGTTCAGAAGAACGTTTAGACACTGATGGCAGCTTACTAATTTGGCTTTATACTTGATCCCTGGAAACTCCGTAGTTGCTACTGTGATGCTAGTAGATATGTCAGATGACAAGGACCTAATTAAGTTCATAAGATAAGCCTCACGTTATTCGTTATGTGCTCTTACCTGTAGAAGATCTATATTTCTGCCCCTATGAATACGTTCTGGTCGTTGCAGCTGACTACGCTGCAATATTTACAACATTCTGCATTTAACTTGCCTTCTTCAGTCAAGGCCTTCCATATATGCTTTCAAAATAACCTTGTAAACATTCATTGTTACCTATTGTAGTTTATTGTCTTCTTCATAGCTGTCACGTTCTTAATATGCCTCTTCGCTTTCATTAGCCTTTCACTTCTTATAACCAGTTTGTGGTATTGTCACTGCTATTTATAGTGATTCCTTTTATTATATTTGCCTTCCAACCGTTTTTAATGATGGTTTGTCATCAAGTATATCTGCTAGCAGAGACACTTGACAGCTGTATTCATCAATTAGATAGTTGCCAATTTACTTGTTGTTTTATCCAGCAATAATGGTTGCAAAGTCAAGCTTTCCTAAGATTTAACATGATTAAGAGCGATTCAAATTTTAGATTCTTCTTTGCATTAGGATACTATGGGTAGAACATTTTTCAGATTAAATTGTATTCATGGCAAAATCAAGAGAATTCTCTTCTTTTTTTGTTTTATGCTGACTACTCCAAGATGTTACCCTTTGTGAGTTAATCATGAACTTCCTTTAATTCAGCTATTAGTGATATTCTTGGCATGACATTATCCATTGTTATTGCTGTTCTGAATCTTGTCTGCACATCTTTACGTTTCGCTTATCGTTGCTTATCCAATGCAAAATTCACAGTGCCGGGTTTGCAGGAAGTGGGTAAGAGTGTTTAAGTCATTAATATGTGGAATACACCTGAATATATTGGTAGTATATGAGACCACATATGTGAGGGATGACTTCAAGCAAGACAACAGGGAACGTTAAACACAAGGAAGTTCCACGCGTTCAGCTAGAGCAACAACATTAATTTCAACACAGTTGTTTATCATAACAACACGATGAGCTAATGTGGCATTTGTTCCACAGACATTCTGAACGGAACCTATTTTTTATATGACAGATGCTGTAGACAAAAATATTTCAACGATTGAGAATGATGACGTTTTGAATGTGACGCCTTAATGACCAAAAATTTAATATAATTTTCAGAATTGACCATGGACGCTGATGTATACCTTACCATAGTTTGTGGGTCATCTTCCTTGGACAAATCGAAACTGTTTTCTATAGAAAAAGGTCCAGAAATGGATCAGGCCATACATCTTTTCAAGACAGACTAATAATTACTTTTCGTTATGATGTCAGTAACTGCAAAAATTAACATGATGGAGTGAAATTAGAAGAACTGAACCATAAGTATGTGTCATATTGATACATAAGTAACGAATATATACATATTATACACAACTCGATGCAGTCTAGTTTTGCTTGCATTAAAGTAAAGCTTTAACTGAGTTCAAAGCTTTGCAATAATGAAACGTATTGATTGGCTTGTCCTTTGCATTTGCTATGAAAAAATCAATTCTAAAAATGGTCTTTTAATAAGAAAAGCACATTCATCATACGAGTATTTAAATATGTACCACATAACTGATTTATTTATTTCATTTAAATATGTACCACATAACTGATTTATTTATTTATTTCATTTAAATATGTACCACATAACTGATTTATTTATTTATTTCATTTAAATATGTACCACATAACTGATTTATTTATTTATTTCGTTTAAATATGTACCACATAACTGATTTATTTATTTATTTCATTTAAATATGTACCACATAACTGATTTATTTATTTATTTCGTTTAAATATATACAAAAAGTTATGAAATCAATTAAGTCGCTAACTAATGACAACAATGTGTCAACCGTTGTATTTTTTGGACAGTTAAATGTACAAACTATTTTAAACTTCAAAAGACACATACACACACAATAAATCTCTCTCTCTCTCTCTCTCTCTCTCTCTCTCTCTCTCTCTCTCGCACAGTCTTACACGCGTAGACATTATGATCTGTATTTTACATGCGTATTGAATCTTACACGGTTCATTCATGCTACGTTCGATATGTTTGCATAATCTGTGACACCTGCACTATTACTAAAATGTTTTCTCCTAGGTTCCAGTGTCAATATTCTTCAATACACCACATCTGACCTCTATTAATGTCAATGTTTCAAAATTTTTTACACACACTGTTAACATACATAGTGTTAACCAACACTATTTAGAAAGCGAATGAGATGGGTATGAAATACATGTAAAATTCTTAGATATAACTTATGAATAAACCAATGTTATATTGAACGTGCTCTTTGAAACAGTACGAAGATGTATAATTTTGTACATACAACATCCTGAAATTAATATATATATATATATATATATATATATATATATATATATATATATATATATAACTGTCATACATGTTAGAGAATTTTTAATTCGTAATCTACGGAGATTCGAACCCAGGTCTGCGGGCAAACGGCACCCATCGCCTTGCCTGCACACACGAGTCCATATTCTCTCACGACTAAGCACACATCACCAACAAATGGTGTCACTAAATCGGTGTTTCATGCACTCGTGTATAGCAGACACACTCGCATGACGACTTAGCAATTAATTCTCATGTATCTACACAGTCATTCCTGATTCCTATGAAAGAAATCAAGGTATATATATAATTAATTATATAGAATTATAAATATACACCAGACGGAAAGTTCTATCCCTGGATTCTTATTGAAAAATGCTTGATAATAGTAGGCAGAATTAATATCTTAATACAAATAATACTCTGATACAGATTAGAGCATTTTAATGCGTACTCTACGGAAATTCGAACCCAGGTCCGCGTGTAAATGGCACCCATCGGTTAGAATCTCCGTTGAGTACGAATTAGAAATGCTCTAATCCTGTATGATAGTATTATTTGTATTAAAATATTATGTCTGCCTACTATTATCAAGCATTCTTCTATAGGAATCCAAGGATAGAACTTTCCGTTCTGTCTGGTGTATATTTATAATTCTCTCTCTCTCTCTCTCTCTCATATATATATATATATATATATATATATATATATATATATATATATATATATATATATATATATATATATATATATATATATATATAGAGAGAGAGAGAGAGAGAGAGAGAGAGAGAGAGAGAGACAGAGATTGAGGTACCTTTGCTTTCATATATATATATATATATATATATATATATATATATATATATATATATATATATATATATATATATATATATATACAGTTTACAGGAAATGACACTGAGCCCTCCATAATAAATGACGAGTTACCAGTCATGAGGTTTTTCAATTAGCAAGGAATCATTCTGTATCTTATTATCAATTATCCGTAACCAAATAAAACCTCAGACTCTATGGACAATATAGAGATATTTAACACGGTTTATAACCAGTGACAAATACACAATGTTCAGTCTGTTTTTCTTTTTTATGAGTCCTTAGTGCGTCATGGACAGGTTATACAGGTCACTCTCTCACCTTGAAGTGACGAGTAATCATCCACTGAAAGGAGTTTATAATTGTTAGCAGAATTATGGATTTATGCCATCGTCTTATTTCAAATATAGCTTTAGATATTAATTGACCCACTTAAAGTCCTGACACATCCTGACGTTTGATCTAGAAAAGACACCAATTAAAATATCCCCAGCGTTTTCGCTCTGATGTCTTCGCTCTGACATTTTATAAAATGTTTGCAGTACATCCAGTAGAACATTAAAATATATTTTACCGCCATGTAAATATAGCTGAGTGTCTATTCGTGTTGAATTAATTTAACATTCTGTTAGTTATTTTTTTTATATTTTCACTTTTCCCAAAAGTCAAACACATACAATGGAAATAATCAACAGTGAATGGATTTATCTTGTCTATAACAGCTTTTTATGTTACAATTTGGTATATATTCTTCTTATAAAAAGCAAATGTTAGAAAGCTCTTCGTTTAAAAAGAGTTTCAGAAGTTCGAGACAATTGTATCAAATGGTTTTTCACAATAAATATATTCACATTCTCAACCCAGGTCTTTTTCGGATTTGTTTGACCAGAATCTTTTCTATTTATGTCAATTTCTCTAACAAATCTCACAGAAATAAACTGTAATCGTGTATCAAATATTTTTAAACATTTACAATTATATTCTCAGTGAAACTCAAAGTCATGTTAATAATTACATGTAATAGTTACATTAGTCTCTTTTTATTCAAGTGGTGCCTGCTTTTAATTTTAGACATGAAAGCAAAGGTACCTCTTCTTAACTGTTAATATTTCCATTACATGACATACTTTGTAGATCTAGTCCGAAATCGTTCCCTATAGTTTTAAATTAAATAACTAAACAACTTTTGCAAATACCAATTCAGTTACTTCACCCCCTCATATCTGCGTCATTCCACTTGACAATTTGGACTTGATTCCTACAAATCACTTCGTCGTCTTGTCAGAAGGAATAGTTTGCTGTTACTCTACCTTCAAGACGGATATTGTCGAGCAACTATGACATGTTTATACCCGACCTCTATTAAAATGTCAAGGAAAGACTTCCGTGCGTTGTGTTTGAATAATGAGAACACATTAATATGGGCGAAATCATTGTTTATTTATAAGGGCATGACCGATAAAACTTAATGGACCTAGGTCAACTGTTTAATGAGTAACACTCATGTCATTGGTAGAAATGAATATATAAAACGAGGAATCGCTGTTTATTGGGGTTACGTACTACGAGACTTACTTCCTCGCTCATTAGCTGCTTTAACAATAATAATAATAATAATAATAATAAGCTTCATCACTCTTCGCATGTCTACTGTCGAATTTAATTAGATGAATAAGTTTTGCCAGAAACATAAATGTAAAGTACCCATGAAAGAGATCAGTATAGGCCACGCGTTATTGTTGGTATACGACTGTAAATAATACGTAGTTATTGGTGAACAAATTTGTTGAGGCACGATTCACAGCGTCAGCACATAACATAGAGAATAAATAGAAACCATCAAAGCGTTTAAGAGTTTTGAAACCCGAACGTTCTTTGTAAATGCTAATCCAGATCACATGTATGTAAGTTACACCTGTGGCAACCAACGACGCATGTTTATTATAACTGCTAAATTAGTAAATGTACAGATATGAATATCGCCGATATTTTGTTTTCTTCAGATGTGTTGGTGAGAGACGATGACGAGTCATCTAGAAGGGTAGTTCAAGTAGCAATCACATTTTCCTACGAAGATGGATATTTTGCCGATCTTGTTCATGAATGCGATTTTGATTAACATCTGTCATCTTGTGACGATAATGTCCTTTAATTATTACTGTACCATTAGGAATACAAATATTATATTTCATTATAATTCCCAAACAGTTCTAAAGAAAAGCAAAAAATATGTACTAAAATTACTGCACTCAAAACAAAACAAGGAGGCATCAGCTAAGGTGTATCGATACTAGAGCACTCAATAGTGTTGTTTTTATTTTTATACATGCATGGCAAAGCAAATGCTTTTGGTAGATGAGTGTGAGTTCAAATGTTTCGTTTTAGGTTTTGTTTCATCTCTACTAATATTAGTTGGTTCCTCTCCTATTTCAAAGTCATTAAGCCACCAGTGTAAACTTTTACAATAATATTCTAATTAAATTTTGAATTCTATTCCGTCATTACATTCAAAATTCACAAGACTGTTAACACATATAAATGTATCATCTTGAAATATGTGATATCTTTAACGGCGAATTTAATGTATTCATTCCGGCAATGTTTTTGGGATTTTGCTTGGAACATTGTGTTTCCTTTGTTTTGGATAGATATTCGACAAGTTATTTGCAATTGGTTTTGGTTAGATAGGAAACAAGGCGTGTATGTAATTTGATTTGGTTACTTTGCTTTGCATATAGTGCAATGTGTAATTTTCTTTGCATTTCCTTTTTCATGATTTGTGTGTGCAAAGACTGATGCCAGGGGCCTAAACTAGTTTCTGCTATGACCATTACAAAATTCAAAGTAAAGCAGACCAAATACAAAAAGAAGATAAAAGATTTCGTTTTGTCAGCGCATATATTTCTATCGGAGATATTTTAAAGACATATAAAGTAATATTTTTGAGGGGTTATAGCTGTGACATGTTTGTCAATTTTAGAAGCTAAAATATTCAACTCTATGCAATGAAATATAAATTCTTTTCTCTGTGATCTGAATATCCGGTTTTAAGTTCTTGAGCTTTATCTGACAACGTTTAAAATAAAACTTTTAAAAAATATGGAACGTGGGTAGTCGTTTATCTATATTCCCCCAAACAATTCATTTCCATCTTCACTTTTAAAACCCAATTGCAAACTAAATCAAAAAAATAGAATAGTCTGTATGTACTTGAGCTAATGTATTATGTATTTCTAAATATTTCCATAAATTTCACGATGAATGGATAACTGTCCAACAAGTCTCTGAGATTTGCGTTGGCCTACCTGTTTGTCATATGCGTTACTTATGCGTCTCCGAATGTACGCAGATCGTACGAGTCAAAATTAGTGAGACGCGTAGCCTTCCTTGAATATTAATACCTAATATTATGTGAGATATTAAGACTAAGAGAAACAATGTTGTCTTCCATTCTTATTTTGTATAATTGCTTTCTATCTCAGATTTGTATAGTTATTACTCCGTTACTATAGCGTCTTTTTCGATCAATTGCTTGAAGACGTGTGTTTCTCCCATTCATTAATATAGTTGACGGCAAATTAAACCTTTATTCTCTACCTAGATTATAAAATATACGTTTGCCAATTTAGATGTGAATGATATACGATGATGGAAATAATTAGTGCAAGCTATAGACGTTTTGGTATCGTATATAAACTAATGGAAATTATACATTACATCTCCGGGTCTTGTCTCGCACATAAAAGTCGTCTCGTGCTATTAATTTCAGCCCAAGTCTTGACAAGTTAAGTACGTAACTAGCCGGAAAAGACATTGAAAGCAGGCCGATTGGGCGAGAAGCCTGCATTCTTGGTTGGATGTAAGCAATCTGTAGCCAATACTTTGGGAGGGAGAAGATGGCGTTACTGTTTCTTATCCTGGCAATAGCGTTTGCAGCTCTCGGACTAACTGTAGCCAACCATCAACATTCACTGGTAAGCTTCTTACCTTTGCAATCCATAGGATTATTGTGTGTTCATAATTAAATACCCTTCTAACACATGAAACCAGCCGTATAAAATGTATAATATTGATTTTATTGACTAAATCATTATTTAATCTTTTTCTTTTTTCTTTTCTTTATTAATATTATGTTTGTCTTATTTTTCCTCATTTTGTCTTGTTTGCTTAACAAGATCATATCTCGAAACAACGTTGTTGCAATAAACAAAACTGTAGAATAATTTTAAATATTTTGGAAACTATGTAGATTACACTATGAAAATCCATAACCATTTTGCATACCACAAAAAGCTAGTACGTTAGATTTATAAATAAATGGATTAGACACAACTTCATGTATGGTGTTTTCGATGCCGGTTTAGTATATCGATTTTGATCATATTTAACAAAGGTGAACATAAATATGTTCATGTCTAAGGAGTCACTGGACTTAGTATTACAAAGACAGCAAAGGGTCCGTTCCAGGACTAAGATTATAAATACAATATTAATAGATTCAAATTCAGTTCAAAGGGCGGGTGTCCGGAGAGATCAATCAGACTTCAGAATTGTAAGTTGTTTCAGACTAAGATTTCTCTACCTAGATATTTGCTTTTTTATTATTATCGAGGTTTACATGCATAACTAGCAAACAACTGTTCTGGAACCTTATCAATGCATTAACCAGAAATAATATTAAATGTGACAGTATTTAAAAACATTAATTCTCTACGAAAGGTGCAGTCCCCTAACTGTTGGTGTTCGGTTTCTAGCTGTGCTTGATAGCAGCAGGAGACTAGACGAAATAACTGAAGGGTAAATCTATCAAGAGAGTTATTCAGTCAAAATACCAAGAGATCTAAATGATAGAAAACCTTAAAAGCCTTCATTGAATTAATGGAATATATTGTAATAAAACTGAAAGATGTTCTAGCTATGTAAACATTGCATGGCATAGTCTAATATTATTCAATAAATACAGTTTATTTCAGAAGACTGTACGTATCAGCCTGTGTGAACTGAACAATAAATCGACGTTACACGCAAAACAGTCTAGTTTCCTCAGTTACTTTTCATCTACTTGTCATACCAGTAAATACTAAGGCTGGTGTATGTTGCTGAAAGTGATCGATAGGAAGATATATAAAAAAACAACGTCCTCAGATCTTTATGTTTTTTTATCATATATTTTACAAGGAGAAATCGACTGGAGATGACACTTTGCTGCATCAAATACTGGTCCTCTCGCGTGTGACTATGTGTATATACAGATGAAACGTGAAGCATATATCGTGGTAGATAGATAGGTGTTTCATATGATTATAAAAAAGGGCTCACAGTTGGACATAGATGACAAACATTTGGTAGTAAATGATGGTATCATATGGTGTCAACGTTGATGTAGGGCGTTACAAACATGTGTGGTCTTCTATTTATTATGATTGATGAAGAATACAAATGAAAGCGAAACCAATTAATGACAAACTTATTATGTAAACTTCAGTACCTTAGTACCCTCATGAAACGATTATTTTATTTTCTATGCATGGAAGCCAAACAAGTTTATCACATGATTCGAGAAGAGATATATATATATATATATATATATATATATATATATATATATATATATATATATATATATATATATATATTATATATATATATATCTTAAGTACAGGTGATTTGTGATGCCTGGTCCTTTTTCGATCAAATAGAAGAATTATTCATGACATTGTATGGCTTAATGTAAAATTATCCCTATCGAACTCAGGTAGCAGGAACTTGTGTCTTCGAGGACATATTCAAAACAGTAAATACAAATGGAAGATTTGCAGAGCTTGACAGCTCATGTTTGCTTAAGAGGATGATCTAAAGACATACAGTTGCATATCAAAAACAAATATTTTAAGAATTTCGAAGTTAAGAGCAGCACATATTATGTTTACACGCAGTGGGAAGATTTACGTATGTCTCTTTTAATTAGAACAGACATTTTCACTGCTTTTATCCATTATTATCAGCAAATATGGTTAGAAATTCCTCGCTTTTATCCACACTTATCAGCATATCAGCTATTAGAATTTGTTTGCTTTTATCCACCATTATCAGCACATTAGGAGTTAGAAATTCGTCGCTCCTATCCACAATTATCAACCCATAATAGCTGGTTAGAAATTTTGTGCTTTTATCCAGAATTATCAGTTCATCAATGCTTAGAAATTCTATGCTTTTATCCAGAATTATCAATATATCAATGCTTAGAAATTCTATGCTTTTACCCAGAATTATCAGAACATTAATATTTAGAATTTACGATTAGTAGGATTTTTGTAACCAAGGGTTAGCTTTTGACCACTGATGTTATACGTCCATCAACATCCACACAGTTTCTTAACAGAAGCATCCCTTTTGGTAGCATCGCTGTAATTTGCTTGGGTGTAAAAATTATTCGCTTATAGAAAATTGCTATTTCAATGAGAGCATTCTTGCGTTTAGGGCATTACTTTCTATGTTTTGACACAAGAATAATTTCTTAAAGTATGAACTACGAAATAAACCTGATTGCATATGTACGCTGACAGGTGCTTTAACATTGATTACGTTAATCTAGATATTTGTTTTGTTGCTGATATGGTCTTTATTCTGCTGCATTCATCGCTGGTCTTTTTTCTTTCTTTTTGTAGCGGAGTGATCTGATGTTTTGTCGATACCTTTTTTCAGTATGCTGTTATATGCAGCTATGGAAGGACTCATTTCCAGATGTATTAGTATATCTTCAGTGTAATTTTGAAATATAGATATATTTGCTTTCTCTAGACACTATACAGATAGTTTGCAATAAATTGTAAACTTTCCTCTGTTTGATCTTTCAAAGTAAACAAGAATTTAGTTTTGGATAAAATCTTTATGTAGAAATATGTTAGTCTTTTTTGAGTATCCTAGATATCGCAAAATATTCTTAAAGAATTATCTACAAGATGCAAAGTCAACTGCCTACGTAATGGAGAGTGTTGATACTTGAATATTTATGCTTCTTTAGATGCTTTACAACGGAAATACATGTCGGAGAAACAATTGTGAGCATACTGGATTTTCTTTACTGCAATATTTCATTGGAAAACGTTAATTGATTTCATTGCTTGAGAAGTTTTTTTTCCTTATTTGACTTTTTGCTATGGTTGTGTCTTAAAAGGTTAAAAGTTTTTAATCGTTTACTCAGAACATATAGATAATACGTTTCTCTGTACGAAAATACCAACACGATTAACTCAAAATATAGTTCGTGTTGCCGTTTATTGCACATATTTACAAAGGTGATGCCTTCGAATATTATTCAATCGATTTTGTATGTATAGTTTAGGCAAGGTCTACCTTTTTAGCCAAATACCTTTATTAAGCATTGTCCTTGTATATATTTAGTCAATTTGTTTTATTGCTGATTGTACTTTAGATCAATAATTAGATAAGAAGGTTACTGATGACTGGAACGTCTCCCATATGTCAATTCACTTTCTTGATAATGATAATTGACCTGAGAATAAATCGAACTGACTGTATTTTATCAATCAAACTTTACCACCCATGGATTCGGGCGGGCTTGAGTAAGTTTAGGCAAAGACCGTTTCATTCTTGCAGACATATGTAGGCCTAATAACAGATGCCTAGATATATCTGCTGCAAAAAATTTACAACAATCAGCAACAGCAAAAAAATCCGCTTGTAAAATAATTTCCCATAACGTACGCCTCAGATACAAGTGGAGTTCAACTCACATCTAGCTCTGATGAACACATATAATGTATTGTATAATGTATTGTGCAAGCCAGCTAGTTATGTGCATGCGTACTTGCTAAGTCATTATATCAATCACATACATACCTATCTAGTAGGGGACGATATGTGTCGAGTAACAGCCATATGCAATTATGTCAGCCATATGCAGTTGTTTCTTATGAGTAGCTATATAAATAATAATCAAACTCAAAGATTTCAAGAAATGAATCGATCTATATATTTTCTGCTATCCGTTCATCATAAGAACAAGTTTGGCACTAAACAATGGCTCAAAGCATCAAATAACTTTATTATTTTCAAATTTATCAGACTACGTGCTAGGAAATAAGTTAATGGTTAGAATATAACCAAAAGGTTTCCGTTATAACATAAAATTACATAAAATGTGCACGGTCATAAACTTCATTCGAAAACCATTCTACTGGGCCTATTTCGATGGTTTATTGAAGCGTTAGGTAGTCGTTAAATTGTACCGAAATGTTAATAATGAATAAACAAATGTAAAATTTGAATAATTATTCATCAGACATACCTAAATACATGGAAGTCATGGTTGTTTTAGGGTATATCTACAAAAACAAAAAATCGTTTATATACCTTTATTGTCATTAGACATCGAACACATATCGAATTATTTGCATCTGGATTCATGACTAACCCAGAGCAATAGCGACAAGAGGTGTCGTACGATTCGACGATTTATAAAAACAATTTATTTTAAAAACCCACAAAATCCCCCAAAAACTAACAGCACTCATAGAAATCAAAACTTTGCTCTTCTCACCATAACATGAAAAACGCAGAATTCCGGACAGCTTGTATGCATTTGGTGACCAACTCAATCAAGAAACGTTCATAGTGATAGATAATTTTACAAATCCAGGAAATTATTTCCGCAATTGTTTAAAAATAAAATCTCTTGCTAAACGTATGATACGTAGCAAAAGAGATGCCACCTTTCCTATTGAAACTCTTCTTTACACAAATGATTCATACGTTGGCATTATTAAGCATGAAGAAACAGCAGGACTCTCTAGTACGCGTCATTTTATGTTCAAATGTTTGGAAAATAATTAGGAACTTTGTAGAAACCACACACACACACACACACACACACACACACACACACACCAAGACGTTGATGACGTCATATAAATGTCAATATGCATTATATCATTAGATTTTGAAATGACGCTTGCCAATAGTCATATATATCACGCATTCTCTTCCCAGGCACATCAGCTGTTTGTTTTTTCTGCACTTGTCTATACTGTGGCAGAACGCATCATTTCGAAATATAATCTTGCGCTTTTGTCTTTATTTGTTTGTCAATATTTGTTGGTTTTTTTGTGCTGGTGAGACGAAAGATTGAGAAATCAACATATCCTGATTGTAAGGATATTGACAAGAACCGTCAGAAAACAAATATCACGTCGTTATTACAGCAGCAATCGCGGCTTGTATTCCTTTGCAATGCTATACACTTATATGCGAGCATCACTAATGCTCTTTCTTTGTCGCTAATGGAATGGTCGACAGGCGGCACCAATTAGTTATCTTCCTTATCGGTATTTGGTTGCTTACGCAATGACTCAGTTTCTAACTAATGCAGCGCGGGTTCTAAATCGAAGAAACCAAAGATGTTCAGAGTGAATCACAATCACAGCAAGTGTGAGTTGACGTTAAGCGAATCCGACCAGGTGGTATCACCAGAGGTAAATACAGAAGCAAAGCCAGTTTTCAAAGCTTTCGTATACCATGTTAGTGTGTGATCACTGCTGTCATTGGTCCGCACAACTCCGTGTACACGTATTGAAGGCATAGCCCGCGTTGCTTCACCACGATTCCCACAGAGGTTGATAAAGTAAAATCCGACGGTCTGAACGTTGATTGTGACTATATTATTGCTGTGAGTAAACTTTCCCAATGTTCTGAAAGTTTCCCGTTGAATTCAGGCGACAGAGTAGGGAGAAGCACACAATGCTGTAATCGCACTGACCGAATGATTTTGTTAACTGTTAAATATATGGCCGTCAAGGCTTGACATATGGCGGAATCTTTTATCAACCGTGGGATCTTTTATTATAGCGATATCAGTAATGTGGTTTCTCCCGGCATCAAAGGGGTTGATGGTCCATTATCCCGAAGGCGTTTGCAATGCCGTTACCGAAGAATCCCAAACCATGAGGACGCTAGCATATTAAACGATGATTTCGTTTAGGATGCGTCTAGCTGCCTTCGGGTATTCTTTTTCATGTATGTTTTTTGTTTTCCCTAGGCAACAGTTTGCGACTTGTAGGGAGTGGTGTTCTAATCTGTGTTTGTATGATCGATTTGGCTGGTGTTAAACGCTGGGGCATTTTGGTGCTGTGCGCAAGCCAGCTCCATTAAATCCTGGCAATGCGAGTCCAAAGGTGGGGCAAGCCAGTGGAGATAGCACTGATATTGTGGGTCAGTGAGCGTAATGCATTCACTCACGTTCGTAGCGTCACATTGTGCGAATGACAGCCCGCATTACTTTTTCGAGCTTATCCTTGTTGTAATACCGGAAATGATGACGTCTACTGTCAAACTTATAGGGCTTACAACAAATTTGTTGACACCATGCTCACCAGTGATATCATCCATAGTTGAACACAATTCTCTCTTAAACCTAAATTATTTGCAGGATAAGTGCAAATCATCTATGATAGAGCGCCCGATCCAACTAGAAGATTAGTAAGTGCAACATGCATCGTCAAAAAAGTGATCGAAGGTAATGTCATTATTACTTCGCTTTATCAGCGACGCTAAATGCGGAGAGAACACAGATTCACAAAATATTTCTCAACCTCGAAGAATTTATGCGTTATAGTCTTTAATTCCTAACCAAATGAACTATCGTAGCAAATAAACATGTGCTACCTTTCGTCGAGTGTAGGATTATGAGTGTTCCGGAACCGTAGAATTTAAAATTATCGACCACCTTTGTGAGCGTCCTCGAACACATAATCATTAGTAATGCCATCACAGCAGGACAGGGTAGCCAGAGGTGGTACATAGCTTTTACAGATTCCATGTGTACCATGATTGCGAAAATATCTCTTTCTGATGTGGTGTGCCTTTCCTGGTCACACAGGGTAAAACTGACCTTAAAACAGCATCGATATTAAAGCCTAATATAACCTTTGCCATAGAGTTGGCTTGGAATAAAGTTTAGACAGGCGTGACAAACACAGTCCGTGATAAACTGAATCCTAACTAGTATGTGTTTCAAAGAGCCACACTTTGACTATTTAACACAGGACTTCTGGGAAAGAGGGGCTAAAATGGTTTTGTGTATTTCAAGCTGGTCAGGTCGCAAGGCTTTACAAGATCCGGGATATATATCGTCCGGGCGTACGTTTGGACAATCCTGAACACGCAGGCTCTAACACAACGCAATTGTGAAATCAGCAAACCCCATGAATGCAAAAGATTGTAAACGTAAAGAATAAGGCCGCTGACTAAGAACAAATCTCAGATTTGCTGCAAAAGTACCTGGAAGCGCTTAGGTCTTGCCAGGAGCCAGCTAGATTGCTTACTAGGGGAAGCATCAACATAATTACAAGTGAAATAGATCTTAAAGAAAGCACAGACCAGGTTTTTTTCAACGAACCTGAGGACACCATGAACACTGGTGGTAATTTGACACGGGTGCCGAAAACCACAGGTGGGGATAGTATTAGAGTAGCTAAAACTCCATTACTACCTCAACCAATGACGGATGAACCTATTGGTTTTCATTTGCGTTTGTAATACGTGCCTGCAGCACATGTGCTGCCCAGCGCCACACAAAAGATGCAGGCATCAAAAGAAACCGAAAACCATGATGTCAACTATTGGCCGTGGTCTGTATAGTGTCGGAACTTTAACCTATGTGGTTACTCTGCTTTTGATTTACTAGCTATCTGTCCTGCTGCTGCCTGTGTGTGTTAATGTGAGAACAACAAGAGACAAGAATCGAGATTACAACAGATGATAGGTCAACCAGACAACAAAGCTGAATAGAAATGACACATTGGCGCCAATTATTTCTGGCAGTGCAAATAAAGCATTTTCTGGGAACGTTTTCATCATCCTAGAAAGTTCTTCATCTTTATCTATACAGATTCTTATGAATTGTTGGTTTAAGGTTTGGGTGTCAGGATGAAGGGAAATGTCACCTGTGCGTATTTACCGCCTGTGACTGTGAGCACAATCGTTAATATAATAAGCATAAAGGCCATGCGAATCCAGGTAATATTGATGTCCTATTCGCAAAATTGTTCACTTCTGCTGCCTGACTGGTGTGTCCTTGTGGATGAATATGAAATGGAGGTCAATTATGAGCAATTCAGCTGCAAAGGTCTTCTTTGTCTGTGCTTGCATAATCTAACCTAGGTTTGCCTTGCTCTCCTAACCAATGTGTCTTTCGTTTAGCCCATTTTACAATTTCTACAGCGATGTGGTTATTGAGGTCGGTAAGATTAAAGAGGTTTTTTAAAAGATTGCCTTAAGTTCTTTCATGCACCTTGTTGTACTCTATGAAGCCTGTCAATCGAAGCAACTGAAGGCTCTTCGTATTTTCTACTCTAGATAGGCCCGATAATTTACTTTGGTCATTTCTGTGCCTCAAGTGATGTACCAATTACGATCTAATTTTATAACACATCAAATGAATTGTCATCACTGGAAAACAATTGTGAAAACATGTCTCTTTAGACAAAATTGGTAAATGTCTTTCATTTATTTTTTATGTTTAGTTCTGTTGGATTGTATATTCAGCCATCATTACCATTTCTCCTAAAGTCTGTACCATCAACAACTAAATATCAAAGAATTAGTTAAGGTGTTCAGTGTTTCAGTCAATAAGGTTCGTCGTGTTTTGTATTTTTTCCAATCAACTAAATATGTAGTTACCACTGTGTTTCACTATTGCAATGTGTAAAATTTCCACAATCATTAATGCATTTTTTAATTCAGGGAAGGAGAACGGACCTCGTTGGCATTCAGCCATTAGGAAGCAACTCTTTACTCTCAGGAAGATCCCAAAGGCGTTTCCATAATACGAACGGACACGATATCGCTTCCAGTAGAATTAAATCCTCATCAATCTCGGAGGGTTTATTGGATTCATCAGCATCATCGGCGACATCTAGAGGAAATGTTGAGATTGACAATGTTGTGTCCGATATTGCTGGACAAGGAGTCGTTCCAGACGCGACTGGATCCGGTTTACACGGCACTGTTTTTAATACTGTAAGAGGAAATATTCCATCAATACCGCTCACGTCCTTGCCGCAACAAACACGACAACAAGGAGAAACTTTTGGTGCAAGATCAAATATGTCATTTCGAAACAGGGGAGCAAATGTATTATCTGTTTCTGCTAACTCGACCGCTAGAACTGTGAATACCACAAGTTTATTTAGAAGAAGAAGAATTATGACTACTTTAGATGCTGGAGCTGACGCCACTAATAGTGTTGGGGGTCGAGCTGGTGGATTGGGCGTCTCGATGAGAAGATTAACAGTGCCTGATCAAGCTGTATTCACAGGAGGTCCTCATGGAACGGGAGGAATAGGCAGAGCACTAGGAGGTGTTGATTATTTCCCTGAAGGAATGAATGGAATATTCTCTGGAGGTCAGTGGCAACCTAGGTCAGGGACGGGTATAATTGGTGATGCCTTTATACCTCATGGTACAGGTTTATCTAGTCGAGACGGGAGTCTGCCAGGTGGCTCAGGTGCTCGTTTTCCTGAGCTTGGATTTGAAGGAATGGTGGGTTCTAGCATTATTAATGGTGGTGGAAATAACTTTAGGGAAACAGGGACAAATTGGATTGAAGATCTGAGGGGTTCTATGGGTGGAAGCTCTGGTTTTAGTTCTGGAGGAGATTCAGTTTTTGGAACATCAAGACCAGGGTCTGATTTGGGGGTAACAGGGATGAATGGGTTTACTGACCGGGTAAGTTCAATCAGTGGAGAGTCGGGAATTATTTCTAGTGGGAACACGCGGTTCGGGACATCAGCTTCAAATGGAGTAATGGGTGAAGGTGTCGGGATAGGTTTAGGAACGGGGATGCCAAGTGGCATGGTAGCTGGGTTAGGAAGGGACGTAGGGGGTATTCATCTAAATTCTGTAGGTACCACACGAGGTGGTAGACCTTTATACGTGCTTGATGCCCAAACCCTTGCTATCTTGTTACAACGCACAGACACACGTGCTGCCACTGGTGGTTCAGCAACCACTTTGCAGGGTGAAGAGGTTCCTGACCTGGAACATGAGGAGGTGATCCATCCTACCACCACAAATACAATAAGTCGAGGAGAACCAAGACAACAGCTAAGCATAGGTGCTGGCGGGTCAATACAAATTGATGGAAGAGGCACATCAATAGAATTTGTAAGCGGGGGTGCTGGAGGACAAAACAATGATATTGGGCAGAAGGGTTTAAACTTCGGCAGCGGAACGTTAGAGGGCGGTCATCAGTTTAGAATATCCGGTGGCGGTAACGGCCAAGGAGACCAGTCTCTGGTTATAGAGGCTGGTACAATAGGTAGCAAAGGTATAATGATTGGTGGTCCCGGTAGCACACTAGACATTGGTGGTTCATCAATATCTGTTCCTGGAAATGCTACATTGATAATAGGGAAATCGAACGGGTGAAAGAAGATGTGTTATAGTTTGGCTGAATGATGTATAAAAAATTCTAATTATTTATTTTTAGTGTTTACAATCAAATGTGACTCAAAACTATGTGATGGATATTACACGTGCAAATATTCGCCGATGGCAATAATGTACAGATTGCCTACAGTAATGTCTTGATTTCAGGGATAAGTGGTGTTTCTAAAGGAGATGATGTAAGCAATACTAAAAGAAGAAAAAATACACTCGAATACTGTGTGAATTTGCTACTCTATTATTTACATATCAAAGGCATCTTGTATAAACAAAACGACTTCATTCTTATTTTTACTGGCACAGTTTATTTCTTCTTCTCGATTTATCTATTCCGACTTGTAAGTCTAAACGAGATGCGTGTTTTCGATGAATGCAATATAGTATGCATACGTTTAGAAAGAAAAAAAAAACACAAGATTATAATCAAAGAGGAAAGGAAACATGAAAGCTTTCAAATATTGTCTGCATGGCTAACCAAACAGAATCAGGATGTAAAAAATTCTCAGCGGTTGATATTAATGATAATAGTGTGCATTAAATGATGCGTGATTTATAACAAATTTGGTCAAACATTGTTATCTCAAAGTAATAGTGTTTGTGCTGTCACGAGAATGTGATACAAAGAAATTATTGATTAAATCAATCTGTTTTTATACTTGTTATTACTTAATATATCAACGATTCACACAACTCAGTTTGACAAGTGTCATCGTACTTTCAAGGAAAAACGTTCTAAACTCACTTGATGCACAAGGCACTAGTACAGAAGTGTGATTGTTATACCGGAACAAACATGCTGTAACTGAAACGCAAATGCACGTATTTTCAAGTATTGTCAACTTTGGTCACAGGGAATATTGCAAGAAAGCAACATGTATTTGTTAAAACAATAGAAAAAAACACAAAATAAATGTTGATATTAGTTTCAATAACAAAACGTGAATACAGATAATATTAATTATACTAGGAATTAAATAATTCCGGTAATATCAGAATATTTCAGGAAGTGGATTGTATATTTTAAAATTAAAGAGTAACATGGGGGAACTTCCTTCAAGATAACGCCATGTGTCTTTTTGGCATTAGACTGCGTCCACTTGGATTATTCTAAATACTCACAACATGTTGTTTGTCATACTCTATTCAAACGTATCTGGCATTTTAAAATAGACCCATTTCGTTATAAATTAACAATATTCGAGAATGAAAAATATTTTATTTTAAAACAAATAACAATACAACAAATTCAAGCAAACAAAAGGTTAATGACTGTACACAACAGAATATTACTTAATTATGTATGTTTTAGTTATAAATATAAACATAATTTGCGGTGATTGATAATGCATGTGCATGGAATTGTACAAATTTTATGACATGTGTCTTCTATTCCGTTCTTTGAAAATGCTAGATTATATTTTATAATAGCAAATTACCTGCATTATCATATTTTACACAGGTGTATGTTTATGCATAAGTTATCCTGTACTATCTATTGTATTAGTCATGCTAGAATAGACAAATCGTTGATAACTGCATTCTGTATTGCGATGCTTTTATTCGAGATTCTCCCAAACAACTGAATAAATATCTTTGTTTCATTTGAACGCCTTATGTTTTTAATTAATAACTTTATTTCAACAGAATAGTTTGGTCGCGAAATGTCTAAGGTCATTCGGTTGTTTTCAGACTTCAATGCCAGTGATTGTTTTACGGTAGGGAGAGTCAATTAACTTTTCACAGCTTGTGTAACATGTAGTAATCGTAACCATCAATGGGAATAGCTATTGGTAATGCAACAATTGTACCCAAAAAAATTGTTGTGGATGAAGTAATTTTACAGTCAATGCCATCGGTCATCCCACAAAATATGCCTATGCAAATATTGTTTTCGATACACATTGAAGAGTATATTAATATGTATTTAATCAAACAAAAATGCATAGAGGACCTCAAATGGGTGAAGATTTAATATTGAATTTATGAAATGTGTTAAATAATTCCAATCTTTTGCGGGCCTTGAACGTTTGACAGATAAAATTATTCAACACAGTGGTTTTTCCGTGTGATTTCAAGGTTTGATTCGTGTTTAAGGAAATGCGATCAATGTTCATACTGAAAGTGTGTCATTTTTACAAAGAAGCCTTTCCAGTTGGTGGGGTGGGTATTCAAGTGAAAGGATGATTACTAGATGCAGAAATTACACATTTACTGCAATGTATTTGTGACCGGATATTTGCATTATCTGATTTGGAACAATAGACTACATTAAATATATACAAGTTTAATTTTAGTCGGAATTGCATCGTATATTTTACAGCGCAAAAATGATTTGGTTGCGTAAATTTCTGTCTGTTTGGAGACAGGTTTATGTCAACAGTTTTTTGTGAACAGAGTTGAGTCTATTTACTCCCATAAGTTAACATTTAAACCACTCTGGTATATAGGGTTTATAACATGTTACTGGTATACCGGACACCTCTCTCCACACGCTCGCTATGAATTAACCAATTCCCTTAGGGTTTTATATATATATAAATATTTGTTCGTCTTCTTCCTTGGTATGTATCTAGACTATGCATGATGTAACGAGCCCCTATAATGTAAATTGGCCATATTCAGACAGTCGTGATCTGTTTTACCTAATTCACTTTGGTCAATCGATTTGAAAAATGCCTGCCAAAATATTGATAGTGGTAGCAAAAACAAAAAGGTTCCCTACCTTGGAGTAAAGTAAAATTCCCACGATCGAAGCCAATCAGTAAAGATAATACTGCGTAAGAATTTAATTGGCTTTTTGGATCAATTAGAATAGCATAAAGTGATATTTTAACATGCTGTCAGATCGCAAATATGAAACTACAAACACCATTTGTAAGGTGAAGCGACTATGTGATAATCAATACGATATTTATTCAAGTGCTGACTTCACCTTCACGCAGCGGTTTCTATGTCAAGACGGTACCAATCGAGATGTCACAGGATGAAGCCGGGTTGGGACTGGATTAGGGAAGACATCAAAAGCAACTGCGTTTACAAGATGTTTATTTATAAACGCAATTTAAATATAACAAATCTGACACCATTATAATCAAAAGATAAGGAAAATTATAAAGTTCCTAACATGGAACTATCAACAATTAACTCAACGAAGAAAACAAAACTCCATTAATTTAACGAATGGAATTTCAAAACAAAACGTAAATTCCTATCACTGATCAACAGAATAAAAGTGACCTACACCTCAATATAAAAAGTCTTGAAGGTATCGTTCAAATAACGATTTAAAAAAGAGTGTAATTATGTATCGTTCAAATAACGATTTAGAAAAGCAGTGCAAATTACGAATGAAATGATGAAACCTATTAATCTTTCACACAACGGCATTGCAATAGGAATGAATAACATTATAAACCCATCTATCTTTCACACAACGGCATTGCAATAGGAATTAATAACATTATAAACCCATCGATCGTTCACACAACGGCATTGCAATAGGAATGAACAACATTATAAACCTATCGATCGTTCGCACAACGGCATTGCAATAGGAATTAACATAAACCTATCGATTGTTCATATAACGATATTTTCATATAACGATATGAATGAATAAAATTATTCGCCTATCGATCGTTCACATAACGATATAGCAATACGTGTAATTATTCGCCTATCGATTGTTCATATAACGATATAACAATATGTGTTATTATGAACGTATCGATCTTTCATATAACAATTTAATAGGGATCAATGACAGGAAACTATCGATCGTTCATATAACGATAGTAATGAATGGAATGACGAACCTATCGATCGTTCATATAACGATAGTAATGAATGGAATGATGAACCTATCGATCGTTCATATAACGACCTAGCAATACGAACGAATGACATGAACCTATCGATCGTTCATATAACGATATAACAATAGGGATGAATGACATTATGAACCTATCGATCGTTCATATAACGATATAACAATAGGAATGAATGACATGATCCTATCGATCGTTCATATAACGACATAGCAATAGGGATGAATGACATAAATGCAATTGTGGAAATAACATGGAACACCACAACTATCTTGGCGCCCATTTGACGACCAAGATGTTAACTCCGGATCCACGCGCTCTAGTAAATGGCCAGAGAAGCACCCACGCATGGTCCGCTCCTCTCGGTCTGCTGAAGGATCCCTCATCTCACAGACCCGTTGGTCGCTAAGATCTGGTCCCTCGCACCGAGAAAACCTGTCCCCTCTTCCGATCCAACGTCACCAAACACAGCGCATACGTCACAGTAACCCCCACAGAGTTTTGTGACTCCACATCAAACGATGTACAAGGCATGGCAGGCATGTATAAAGCAGCTCTACAGCTGGTGACTCCACATCAAACGATGTACACGGCATGGCATTTAGGCAGCTCTACAGCTGGAGATTTGCTCCTGTAAAGGGGTGAGCATCCTGACAAGGCTTGGCGTAATGTGATGTTTTTCGAATATTTGCTCTATAAGTACACTAGCTGTGACAGATGCGCAGCTAGGTACTTAGTTTCTCCGCTGCAAGCCATTTGTTAGTGCAGCATGGTCTGAGTTTCGCTCAGGATTTCGAAATAACTAAGCCGAAAAAATATACCACCCTCTGGTGACGCTGTACGCGGCAACGAAACCAGAGTACATTTTTGACAACATATACATATTGATATTACTCCTACCCAATTCCGTGACACGAGACTTTTAATACTAGAATTCCATCTAAGCTTCTTTGCTAATGATGTTAAATAACAGCTATAACAATAATGAAACAGTTACGTCACATCTCTGCCGATGTTTTCTGTTCAAGTCAAGTTATCCTTCTAATTTAGTTCATATCTAAATTTATTGAATTTGTTATGCGGTATCGTTCTTTAAACACATTCCTTTGCGTTTAATTATCATATGTATTTATTATAAAATCGCTACCTGAAACCACCGAATAAGAATAATTATGCTAGTCAAATATCAGGAGTGTTTTTATACGCGTGCATTGTAAGTGCCATAGTGACACAGAAAATTATATTTTTCGGCCTGTGTGACTATATTGAATAAAGAATTGACAGTGTGTCCATTTGAAGGAAGTCGATTATAAAATATCACATGTACCGTGCTGGGCATGCGCAAAAGCAACTGTAGTGTATTTGAAGAATGAGGTGATGTGCTTAATTAAAAATACACAGCTTCCATTATGAATGTAGTTTAGTTGTAAGTGAAAGATGGTGGCACATCCTTAGCTGACACAGCTGAGGGAGAAATGTCTGTATAATTAACAATGGCGGATGCGTCCCTTTTATACCTAGGCTTTTTGCGTTACATTTTCTTTTCTTTTGAGCATGGCAGCAGTATGGTCAGAGTAATCAGTTTCTTTCGTATTTACATAAATCCCACCGAATACAACAACAATACAATAACCTAACCTACACACACACACCATTTCTATCTATAGGAACCAAACAAAAAACAGATAAGTATGCACAACAACAAAGTAAACTGCGGACATGCATACACCCCACCAAAAAACAACAACAGAAATTACAACCAAATGTGAATAACCCCCTAAACGACGTATTATATGACGCACCTATATCCAACCTATCCCATTAAAATCTCAGTACTAGCCGATGATGCTAGAAACCTTAAGAACAATAACTACCAATGACTAATTACACCCCAGCCTGAACATCAACCATATACCTATCGAATTACAGATAGTACTACTCCCCAGGGAGCATTTACCAAGTCTACCGTGCCACTACTGAAAATTAGAGAGTTAACACAAAACTCTTAAGATATGCTCTAGACAGCGCCAATCTATACCTAAATAAAAAAAAAATCAGTTACAATACAACACACACAAAGAGCACCACACCGGACTGTATGACTATGGCAAGTCACTCCAAAATAATAACGATAATCAAATGGGGATGCGAGCGGAAACTTTCACTCTGAACCTGCGCAAAGGGAAAACGAGTACGAACACAAGTTTCATGCATGTCGGGTTCAAAGCATGAAAGCATGAAAACAATCGCAAGCACTAGTGTTTGCGAGTACTGACCTGAGAATGGAAACCGACCTACGTGCCAAGTGCGAACGGAGAATAACTCAGAACCCGCATGCAGGGACAACTCGAGAAATATGGCGAAACGAAACAAAGAACAACCTTGTCGAAAAAATCTTAAATAAATAAATAAATGCAAATAAAACAAAATCACATGAAATCCACAACTGGGAGGACGGGGGATACATATATCGCAATCCATGACCATTAGAAACGAAAAACAGGGTGACACATCTAACTCTTTACCAGCATCTGCTGGAACGGAGTTGTGGGGTGCCAACATAACTACAAAGGAATCAGATCGCTTTGCTAAAATTGCTTTATGTATAGAATGACGGAACGGAGAAGGAATTTTTGCAGAGAATCTTGATTCCTTTACTATAAACTATCATGCAAAAGGAGTTTGCAGTAAGTCGTTTTTCTTCATGTTAATTTGCTCTAACCACATTTTGTTCGCCATCTTCCCCATCCAATTGTTCAAAACCGCTGGAAAGATATGAAAGCTCTTTCTCGTGATTTATTGAGTGTGTTTAGCTGTTTACTTGTGGGGAGAATCCGCCTTAACATTTTATTATAGAATGAGGCGCAATAAATTACTAAGAAATAGTACATCCACAATTTTTCCAAACATTTAATTAGATGCGTTATTGTTCGTCATTTTCTAAGTCATTGCCATCTAGCACTTCATTGTAAACTGAAATATTCCTGGAAAAGTAATAATACTCAAAAATGAAACTAATAGATCAGTCCTCATCCTCCTTGATTTGTCTGCAACATTTGACACAATAGACCATGATATATTGTTTCATCGTCTCCAGCATGTATTTGGCATTCATGATACAGCCTTACTGTGGTTCAAGTCTTACTTGGTCAACAGGACACAAATTGTATTTGCAAATGGAATACACTCCAGCCCAGTTAATCTATGTTGTGGTGTTCCACAGGGGTCTGTTCTTGGACCTTTTCTCTTCATTCTGTTCACTCAGTCGCTCTCAAGTGTCATAGATCATCATCCAGTGTCTCACCAATTGTACGCTGATGACACCCAAATATACAAATCTAGCCACATAAACTGAAGTTGATGCTACCATCCAAGGTGTAAAAAGGTGCATTTGTGATGTGAAATCATGGATGACTTGTAACAAGCTGTAGATGAATGATGATAAAACTGAGGCCATTCTGATCACAACACAAAGACTTTCTCATTCACATCCTTTACGTCAAGCAATAAATATCAGCAACGCCAACATTAAATTCACACAATCAATATGAAACCTAGGTGTTACTCTGGACGGTACTCTCACATTGCACCAACATGTCATGAACATATGCAAGGCTGCATATCTTGTGCTGAGACGCATCAGCTCAATTCGCAAATATCTTTCAGTTGATGCCACTAAAAGACTTGTGTGTTCATTAATACTTTCAAGACTGGACTATTGTAACTCAATTCTGTCTGGTTCATCTCAATATCTACTCCAAAAACTTCAAAACGTTCAAAACACAGCTGCTCGGATCATACTTAGAGTACCACGATCAGAGCACACCTCCCCGCTGCTCTGTACCCTAGACTGGCTATCCATTCGATCCAGAATCAAACACAAAATTTGTTCTCTGTGCTACATTTCACTGTCGGACTATCGTCCAACATACCTATCTGACCTCACCCAAGTGTACACACCAGCAAGATACTTACGCTCCTCTTCTGACAATCGTATACTCATTATTCCCACTATGAAAACAAAGTCATATGGACAGCGTTCATTTGCATACCAGGGCCCAGCAACGTGGAATGAATTGCCCACTGAACTTAGACACAAAGACACAGTGATCACATTCAAGAGGGCTCTCAAAACTCACTTATTTCGACTGCAAGAACAAACTTAAGGACCTAATAATGTTTCCTACCTGAAATATTCTCAGCATGTTTTTTATTTTTTAATGTTTTTCTAATTTCATGTTGTTTGTTTTTGTAATAATATTATTATATTTTTTTGTATTATCTTATAGGTGTTGTCTAATGTTGTAAAGCGCTTAGAGCTTCTAAAGTTTAGGCGCTATACAAAGTCCTCATTATTATTATTATTATTATTATTATTATTATTATTATCACCACCTCATGACCTAATGTTTGTTATCGCTTAGAAATATATATGCTGTAGAATGTGGCAGTGTCAGCTTCAATTTTTGTGGTAAAGCATGCATCCGGATTATAATATTCACTTTATCTCTTTAATATATTTAGTGCTGTGATATTTCTTGTCAAAAATATTTGCTACATTTGTGATGCCGATGAGAAAGACAGAATGGCGTAAAGGATGACTGACTCGTTGAACTTTTAAGAAACCTCCTGAAGTTCCGTTCTATACATAGCACTGGTGCCATATGAGTGACATATTCACTATTGTACTGGTGTACAATAATAATTCTCAACACCGAACTTTCCTAGCAAAAATAAAAAATCATGACGTTATTCATCTGTGTGAACGTCTATCAGATTTGGTCATAAATGCCTCGAGAAGAGTTACTCTTTCTTTGATTAAACCTTGCTATATGTTGTGACTAGTTTGACCCTGATATGGCAGTGTGTTCATTACCAAAGACTGACAACTTGTTTGATAAACGCCTCGTGATCATTGGGTGAAATCACTGTTGCCGATTTACATGATAAAACTTGATTCATTGCCACTTCAATGAGATGACAACGGTCTTTGACAAGACATCAATTTGTGCACGCCAAGGTTGATATTCAAACCTAGCATTACGTTTCCAAATATCATTATTTTCGATTTTTAGTACAACTGTTTTCTCTATGAAGTGAACAGTGTATTATCTGGTGTAAAAAATACAACCATAGCTTTCTCAACACCCTCTAACAGCATGGTGCCATTGATTCCATTATGCAATGTAAATACGACAAAATAGAAATGCCTATAACTTCCAAGTGCTTTTAACCAGGTCAACAACTTTTTTCTCGTTATAACAAAGCATTATATTTTAAAACGTGCAGAATATAATAATAATAATAATAATAATAATAATAATAATAATAATAATATCACTTTCTTTTCGTTCTTCGATTGAAAAAGTTATATAGTCAAAACTTTTCACAGACCGCATAGCAAGGTGTCATTAATAAAGAAATAAATAAATGTTAATTGGGTTAATGACCATAATCCACTGAATCAGTCATGATGCTGCATTCGAAATGGCATTAATATCCAGTTCTTCTCACTTCTGCCTTTTTAGTAATGTTGCCAGTATTATTTTGTGCCACCTGGTAACATCTTATATGATATGACTTCATATTCAAGTATTTCACAATGCTTTCAATAATACTCATTGTCATTATTTCCTGGTGTTAATAGTTTTATGATAATGTAATATGACGTGTTTTATTTAATGATAATGGAGCATAAATTATTTTCATCGCTAACACCTGAACAACAAGTATTACCTGAAGAATTGTGGAATTTTTCCCACTGCTCTCTTACTGATGAAGCTTATGATGAACTAATCCTACACTTTTTCATCAAACATAATTAAACGTTAATTAAAAATAACACCAGGATAAATGGCATGTAATGCTGTAAGATTTCAGGTTAGCTAATGGCATATTTTGTTATTAGACAATACCAAAGTGTATGTCATCGTGGTCATATTTGTGCATTTGGGTATTTCAAATTAGATATTAATTGTTTGTTGTTAAATATATTATTAATACAGATTGGTCAACGTCTTTCAACTCCTAAGTGTTAACCGCTCTGCACATTAGCCGACAACAAGAAACTTCCAGCCGAACATTACTGACCGCTAATGACTTTTACTGTGGTGGCTAGGTATTAACTGGGTCAGGAAAAGAGCACGCGAGGTCTAATGCATTCCATCATTTGCATCGGTTCTACAGACAGTGGAGGTCAAGATTCGTCATGATTGGTCATTCATATATGCACAGGTGTAAGGTAATAAGGTGCACTTAAAAATGGGAGAAATACTAAGACAACCTTGCTCAGGTGTACAATGTTGTGGGAGAAAAAAACATATGTCAAAGAATGGTAAAATTTTTATCTAGCTCTGGTAAAAGAGAAGGTTAAGTAAGATGTATGTTACAAGACAACAATGATTTTATTAATAATTAAATATTATAATAACTACCACTACTAGTACCACTACCACTACTACTACTACTACTGCCACTACTACTACTACTAATAATAATAATAAAAATAATAAAAATAATAATAATTATTATTATTATTATTGTTTATGTTAGTTTTGTTAAGATTGAACGAACAAGAAGCGATTGCGATATTTAGCTCCCAAGGAAACTATGGAGCTGCACATTTTCTAGAATGTGAGACCTGTTTGTTTGTTTATTAATTAGAGACCGATTCTCGTATCCTAATGTCGATTTGTTTTCGATTTGTTTTCGAGTTGATCCATATACAAAAATATATTTTATTTCCGATGTCTACGGGAAATAATTAGTGGTCATTTTTTGGAAAGGTATGATTGGCAAGAGTGCAAATTGAAGCGACTGTCTACACTCTAGCGGAATGACCGTATGAAAAATATGTATGTTAGTCTGTCGGTAAGGTGTGCGTGTGTGTGTGTGTGTGAGAGAGAGAGAGAGAGAGAGAGAGAGAGAGAGAGAGAGAGTAAAAAAAGTTAACACCATTTTTAATTCAACATTTTTATTAAGAACCCACTCGCTTATAATGTCATGGAAGGTTTAAGTTTTGTTCCTTCTTTGTTCACGTACACCATATTTACAAGGATGACAACATATTTCCATGATCTACGACATTATAATTTTATCATGAATATGCTCTATTTTTCTGGGCTATAAAAATATATAACTATAAAATTAACAAATGCACTTTCTATTAACCTGTATCCAGACTCATGGATTATTTTGAACACGGAACACTTCCTGATTTCCATCATCACTTGAACAGTCATTCACAGAATCAAGATCAAAACATTATTTTTAACACATTATGTACTAAATGCAAGAACTGGTTGAACTTAAAGGAGCACTACTGTATAATATTTATATATAAAAATTCCAGGAAACTCAAAAGGTGTGTTGTCCTTGTAAAAACACAACATTCTGCGCCATAAAGTACATATCAAATAACGGTGCTACTGGTGGTGGTGTTGTGAGATTGTACCTTCTTGCAAGGTGTCCGCGTTATTTGGTTTTCGTAATCTAGATTGTCCTCAGTATTGTGCCCGGATCGAGTAAATATTAAAATAAAGTGTGAAATTACAGATGGAATAAATGGAGATCTGAGCAGATATAATAGAACAGAATGACACGAGCCCCCGTACATGAAAAAATAGCAACAATTGAATCAATTATATATAAACAACTGTTAATACATTAAATTAGGAAGATAAACTTCTCTCTGAAAGAAATCTTTCAGCGAATTTCAGACAAAATAAATTTATATCAGTAGTCGATCTGTTGTAAATGATATAATTGGCTCATTATATAATCGAGTGAACAATCGAAGTCATTGCCTTGTACCACTTCATAACATTCTTATTCCAGTCCACTCCAACTTCACTGTGGGGGTTACTCTAGTTCCTTTAGCTCTATCCCTTCTCTGACCACCGTATTGTCTTGCCTCTTTCCGGCCCTCAAACGTTGTGTGGGTAGGTGGATAAGTAAGTACGTAGATTAGTAGATACTTGAATCAGTAGGTACGTGGATACATCATTTGTTCTATATCCCCATTCAAAATAAACAGATAAGCAACCGAAATCTTCTGTCAGTTGTCCTACTGGGAATAGAGCATTACTCCCCTCTCGTTATGTCAGATATCGTTCTATCAGAATTCAAACAAACCAAACGCTATCTGGTCAAGCTAAACACGGCAGACCATAAACAAACCTAATTTCATAAGATTAATGCACTTCCTAATGGCTATTCAATCCTGACTCACATTAACATCACATAAGACATAAAAGTTCCGTTCTCGTCTCAATTACACAAAAGAATGATTGGAATTCATTGCATGCCTTAACTATGTTATTTTCAGCGAATACACACATTCGAGTCTTTAGCATACATAAAATCATCTAAGATCAGTGAATTCAAACGGATTCTCGTAACTCATATCAACTAAAGTAATGCATGAAATTCTTAGATTCCTATAACAATCAAGCTGAATAATTCAAACAATTCGTCAAACATATATAAAGATAATCATTATATGAAATCAGATATATGAACTCAACTCAGTTATACTCATATCAAGAGAATTGATCTACGGATTTAAGCAAATAAATTCATGCAAATATAAACAATTAAATTCAAGCAAATCATTATATTGGTATCAACGAATTACATAAGATTTATGCAAATACCTTGTGCTGTCAAGCTTTTTGTTCGCTTCTACAGCCAGAATTGTGGCCGTTGCATTTCCACACATCCGGTCCCTTTGACCAATGTTTTACGAGAGAATTTCTTCCAAATTCAATCTTGGAGTCTCCTATATTTTCACTCTTGCAGCAAACATACAGAATGACTAGATTGTTTTCGATGATGGCAATTTAACCCCAAGACAATTTAACCCCAAGCCTGACTTTTAGGTATCCAAGCCAGAATTCTGGAAAAACTCAGCTTCTGACAGTCCTGATATAAAATTGAAGTTAACCTTCCCTTTTCTAGTCGTCTAACGGTTAAGTAAACGAAGACTTATTTAAGAATCACTTCTTCTCCCGACGCAGACATTAGAAACCATTGCATTTAACAGCGATTTAACAAGCACCTGTCCCAATAAATCCAGTTAATTGTTCTTTGACCTAAATTAACGTGCCCTTCGTAGTTCAAAATAAATTTCATCCTTATACGATTATTTGGACTGGCACAGTTAGTCTAAGTCAAACATACAGATTTAAAAAACGGCGACTTCGGTTTTGACTTCTGTAAATGGAGAACATAAATAATGTTTACACATTCGAACAACTGCGGATGTTACGGTAGAAGCTCATGATTCCATTTCAATATTACGAATATCCCAGGCGACGAAATGTACACTGTAGAAGATGTATCTGAACATACGAGAATATTTTGATTGAGAAGACGGAGAAAGAAAAACTAGAAGGTAAGACAAAGGATATAATGGAGCTAGATGCTTCCAGCCTACATGGGGAATGGCTTAAAGTAAGTTGATATGATAGAACGAGACGCATCTCAAAATCATTATACAAACGATGGACTTTTAATGCTCTAGATTCTAGATGGTACCATAATTTCCAGTCAATGCTTTGTTACGAGATTATCTCTTAAAATAAGTAACAGAAAAGAGTGAATACAACAAGCTTTGAAAAATTTAACAAATAATATATCTACCTAGAATGCAAAGTGAAAATTGAGCAAATGAACGTACGGTATTACGAATTAAATCCAAAAATAATCCAAAAATTAAAAACACAAGTCCTAGTAATAAAAATCCTGAATGAAACTGAGTTCAAGTCCTGATGAGATAACAATTTGAAGGCAATGACGTCTGCTATAGTCAGCAAAGTGCTGATGTGTCACAATCTCTTGTTGAATCACAGAAATATTATTCCAGGATTGAATTCAATATAAATTCAAGTCAATATCTTTATCCAAGAATTTTGTCAGAGCACGTTCGTATTTGCAGATAAAATAATCACTTGAATTCAATACTTTGAAGAAAATAGAATTCAGCCCAAACAGGCCACAACATATCACTAGTTTCAGTGCTAGATGTTAAAGCACAACTGGAAAAGAGTCACACGATAATGTAGTTATCTGTTTGATCTCATGTCACAAATGAGCATTTTCTAAAAACAACCATTATCTAATGGAAAATAACATTCTAGCATGATTTAATGAGCCTTGTTTATTTAAAACATAATACCCTTTAAAATATACTTTGTAATCATCCAAAACCCTGACCCATATAAACGTGTTTACTTGAATAATAATTTGGTCAGTGAGTTCATGCCCATGGAGGATAATGAAGCTGTTATTATTGTTTACATCAATGAGATAAAAGATTATTATTTTTTTAAAGCCAATCAGGTAAAACAGAACTGAACTCAGTTTTAGACAAGGTCAAGTCCAGTAAACAATGTTACATTACAATAGCATATAATGGAATAAAAATGGAAGAAAAATAAACTAACAGACAAACAATTAAATTAAATATACAGTAATGACAAATGGATTCCAAATGTACATTTTTATGAAAAATTGGATAATAAAATTGGAACATCATATTAATAAGGGGGATGGAAGACAATATTGTAGCTAGAACTTGTGTTGTGTATAGTTGTTATAACAGTATACATATTATTGCTGATATAGTAATGTGTGTGGCTTTTAGTTACGTCATTTTATTCAGATATAAATGTAATTAAATTTGTTTTGTTTCTTATTTCCTGAAAAACTGTTTCATAAAAGGTATACACTGTCAACCAATCAGAGATTCTGCTCAAAGTATTCATATTATTTGAAATCTTTTCATAATTATCATTGAGAAATATAATTTTTAAGTTATAAAAAAATGACAGTGACTTGTATCCCCATGCATCGTTTAGAAAAGTGTGGATTATATCCCCCTGCCTGTCTGTCTGTATGTCGTTCCCATAGTAATGTAACTCGTAGAATATTAAAACACAGGCTGAACTTTGGAATATAATTGGGTGCTATCGTTAGGTAGAGTATGATTGGGTGTAGCCTTTAGATAGAATTTGATTGAGCGTAGTCTTTAAATAGAATATGATCGTGTTTAGTCGTTAGATGGAATATGATTGAGTGTTGTTGTTGTTGTGGGGTTTAACGCCATTTTTCAGCACGATAGGCTATACATGGCGGCCAGTATCAATGGTGGAGGAAGAACCCGGAAAACCCCGGAAAGATCCACCGACCCACAAGAAGCTACTGGCAAGCTTTCTCACATGCCCACATTGGCTGAATCTTAGACTCGAACCGCCGCAGACAGAGGTGAGATGGCAGTGATCCGTAACGAAGAGCGCTTTAGACCACTCGGCCACTCGGGGCCCCTATGATTGAGTGTAGTCTTTAGATATACACACTGGTTTCAAATGGATGGTTAATAATTCTATAAAAATCTAAATATTTGAAGTATTTTAGGTAGAAAACTAAAAGTTGACCTGTCTGTGTTTGTTGATCCATCCACGTCAGTGGGTCTATCTGTCGTACTTGTTTGATGAGAAAATTCCTCTACAGCTTCACTTATGAACATTAAACTTGCACAGTTTGTGAATTTCGGATAAGCATGTTTGTACACCATATACACAAACAGACAGATGTCTCATCCTTTTATTATTTAATTGTGGGTGTGTGTGAGAGAGAGAGGAGGATATTGCAACGTACATTTCAGTAAGAAACACTTTGAGATGATCCCATGATCCCATTACATAAAACCTACTTACTTTATCGTCGAAGTTTCACTGTCTTCAAATGCGATTTTCAGCCGTATTAGATTGAACATATGCTTAATTTCAAAATTTTCCACATTTCAAATCAAACAGAGAAAAAAGCAATGTTATTATTTGAAAATGTATGCAGTAAAGCCAATGTATCGTAAGTGTCCAACAGAAGTCTGTTTTGTACTATTTTTAAGCTAAAGTTTACCGTTTTGTACTTATGTTAGCTAAAGTTTGCCGTTTCGTACTTATGTTAGCTAAAGTTTGCCGTTTCGTACTTATTTTAGCTAAAGTTTACTGTCTCTGAACAGAAGCGCGTTTCTTACTGTTTGACCTAACTGCTCTAGGTACTAAACAAATTTTGTGTTTGATCCTTGATCGAATGGATAGCCAGTGTAGGGTACAGAGTAGCGGGAGGTGTGTTCTAATCGTGGTACTCTAAGCATGATCCGAGCAGCTGTGTTTTGAACTTTTTGAAGTTTCTAGAGCAGATATTGAGAGGAACCAGACAGAATTGAGTTACAATAGTCCAGTCTTGAAAGTACGAATGAACACACACGTTTTATAGTGGCATCAACTGAAAGATATTTGCGAATGGAGCTGATGTGTCTCAGCTCAAGATATACAGCCTTGCATATGTTCATGACATGTTGGTGCAATGTGAGAGTACTATCCAGAGTAACACCTAGGTTTCGTACTGATTGTGTGAATTTAATGTCGGTGTTGGTGATATTTATTGTTTGAGGTAAAGGATGTGAATGAGAAAGTCTTTGTGTTGTAATCACAATGGCCTCAGTTTTATCTTCATTCATCTGCAGCTTGTTACATGTCATCCATTATTTCACATCAGAAATTCACCTCTCTACACCTTGGATGGTAGCATCAACTTCAGTTGGGTGGCTAGATCTGTATATTTGGGTGTCATCAGCATACAACTGGTGAAACACTGGATGATGATCTATGACACGTGAGAGTGGCTGAGTGTATATAATGAAGAGAACAGGTTCAAGAACAGACCCCTGTGCAACCCCTCCACATAGATCACCTGGGATGGAGTGCATTCCATTTGCAGATACAATTTGTGTCCTGTTGACCAAGTAGGACTTGAATCACAGTAAGGCGGTATCATGAATGCCAAATACATGCTGGAGACGGTAAAGTAATATAGCATGGTCTACTGTGTCAAATGCTGCAGAGAAATCAAGGCGGGTGAGGACTGTAATCTTTCCACTAACATTACAATATAGGGAGCGACTGAGAATTATCGTTATGATTTAGAGACAGACAGAGTGAGAGGGAGTCAACGACACCCTCCCAGATCATTCAAAATTTTGTGTTATTTTACAATTGTTGTATTGTAATTTTTCTAATACATTGCGTAGTTTTTGCCTCATTATGTTTTCTGCTTGTGTCTTATTTACAAATTGTTTTCTTTGTCATTGTGAAATGGAGTTGCAGGTTGTTTATAGCTGTTAGTGCCATTGTTCCAGTTAAACTGTTTGTCACTCATTAGGTTTGATTTGTTCATCTGCATTTTACCCTTTGTATGTCCCAGTACAAGCCGTTGATGCAATTTATATGATGCACGTGGTATTTATGTCTACTTATGTTAAGTATTTTAAAGTCTACCAAAGACAATCATATATCATCTTTTCTTGGATAAAACTGTTGACAATATCGAATATTTTCTATTCTATTCTATAGTTGAAAGAATTGAAATGACGTTATGGTATTCAGTTCTTATCAATATTTCCATGAAACTTAAACATTCAAATTACAAGTACACTCATCAATAGAAAACCTTAAATCTTCTATGGTTATAATATCTTCAAAACTTGTCTACATTGTCATCTAATGTCTTCGGCACGAATGTTTTATCCTAATACACGGCATGAGTGTTTTATCCTAATGTACTGTATGAGTGTTTTATCCTAATAAACGGTACGAGTGTTTTATCCTAATACACGGCATACGTGTGTTATCCTAACACACGTTATGAGTGTTGTATCTTAATGCAAGGTATATGTGTCTTATCGTAATATACAGTACGAGTGTTCTATATACCCTTTTTTGATAGCACCGCATTTTTAGTTTTCATTACTGAAGGACCTGATAATTGATAATTGAATTATGTATTTAATTTGTATCATTTTTTGTCATTTCTAAATGATTATTATTATGTTATATACAATTTCATTTAGTACTTGACTCTGTCCAAAATCAAGGTACTGGTGAACCTGACCAGTAAACTTTATATTGTAAACAATATAATACATATCTAATATTTACCTGTGAGTGTGGATTAAGTATTTATATCATTATCAATGGATCAAAACATGTTTATCTGAGTCTGGGTCTAGAGCATATAATTCCATTTAGAATTTCGTAAACGTTTTACTATATTTGAATGTCTTATAAAGGAGACTGACCTACATCATTGCTCTGTTATTGTGTCTTAGGTTAACATCTGAATCAGAATCAATCTTATTGCTGCGTTCTGTTTTTCTTTTGGATGGATTTATTTATTCAAATTATAATTGACTGGAATTAAAAAGTGATCAATAATAACCTTGGACTGGTACATTAATTTGGATTTATATTCAAAGAAGGACAATTTAGATTCTATTATTGTAATACATCAAAAGACTGTTAGCACTTCATCACACTCAAATACCATTGGCACATTATCACATTAGAAAGTACAGTTTCTTAAGTAAAAGTAACCGGTCCTAACGTTTAATTGTTTTAGAATTAACACTTGACTCGGGCTAGCCGGCCCTAACGTTTACTTTTAGAGTTAACACTCGACTCGGGCTAGCCGGTCCTAACGTTTACTTGTTTTAGAGTTAACACTCGTCTCGGGCTAGCCGGTCCTAATGTTTACTTGTTTTAGAGTTAACACTCGACTCGGGCTAGCCGGTCCTAACGTTTACTCGTTTTAGAGTTAACACTCGACTCGGGCTAGCCGGTCCAACGTTTACTTCTTTTAGAGTCAGTATAGACTGGTCTAGGTGGCTCTAATGTTTACTGCTTCAGAACAAGCAAAACACGCTGGGCTAGGTGTATGGCGAAACTCGACAGAACTGCAAAACTGCTTTTGATGGCCATATGTTTTAGTAGCTTCAGAGTTAATACACGCCAGGGATATATACATACGAAATTCCAATTCAGCGCTATAACGTTTTGTTCACTCATATAAGTCCATCTCAAATTGTTTTCAGTTATTCATCTGATCATTTTTACGTGGCAACCAATGAAATTAGACATTTACAAGTGAATGAGAAAAATGCTCAGTTACTTTGAATAAATAGCAAGCAAACACTTCCATCGATATAGGCATAAATATATTGAACAAGTTGTTTAAGAGCATGCGGTACTTAGACGTTAAGGTCACACACAACTTAAACGTTAAATCTCATTGTCACGGAATTGTGTACCGAGTTATATCGATATGTATATGTTGTGAAAAATGTACTCGGGGTTTCCTTGCCGCGTACAGCGTCACCGGAGGGTGGTATATTTTTTTCGGCTTAGTTATTTCGAAATCCTGAGCGAAACTCTGACCCCTGCACGTGCAAATTGCCTGCTGCGGGAAATCTAAGTACCTAGCTGCGCATATCTGTCACAGCTAGTGTACATATAGAGCAAATTCTCTATAACCAAATCACGTTACGCCAAGTCTTGTCAGGACGCTTACCCCTTTACAGAAGCAAATCTCCAGCTGTAGAGGTAATGAAATTTTCTTTATTACTATTCGTTTATATGACAATTGTTTTCATACTTTAGATGTTTTAGAACCTTAATTAATGTTTCAAAAAGACTTGTATCTGCAAACATATTCATTGAATGCAGTAGCTAACGAGCAGGAAGCATATATTTATTCTAAATTCTACGGAGAGTCAATACCTAGGTTATACAACGACATATTAGAAATACTATAGTCTGGTTCGAGTTAGCTATTTGTTGCAACTGAACAGACAAATTTAATTTAATTATACGCTGATTGCATTAAACGATTAATGTAATGGGTAACGAATTCATGTGCGCGCATGCGCTACATATATCAATGCAGAAGTACTTAACCGTGTCATATGTACTACACGGTTTAGTTATCATTTTAGCTGCCTAAATGCCATGCCTTGTATATGGTTTGATGTGGAGTCACCAGCTGTAGAGCTGTTTTATACATGCCTGCCATGCCTTGTACATCGTTATGTGGAGTCGCAGAACTGTGGGGTTTCGTGTGACGTATACGTGTGTTTTGGTGCCGTTGGATCGGAATAGTGGACTCGTTTTCTCGATGCAAGGGACCAGGTCTTCGCGACCATCGGGTCTGTGATGTGAGGGATCCTTCAGCAGACTGAGAGGAGCGGACCATGCGTGGGTGCTTCTCTGGATCCGGAGTTAACATCTTGGTCGTCAAATGGGCGCCACGATAGTTAGTGTTCCATGTTATTTCCACAATTGCATTTCATACTTTCATTCATTCCTATTATATCGTTATGTGAACGATCGATAGGTTCGTAATTTCATTCATTCATTCCTATTGCTATATTATGTGAACGATCGATAGGTTCGTAATTTACACTGCTTTTCAATATCGTTTTATGAACGATACGTTGAAATTTACCTGCTTTTCTAAATCGTTATTTGAACGATACATTCATAATTACATTCTTTCTAAATCGTTATTTGAACGATACATTCATAATTAACATTTCTTTTCTAAATCGTTATTTGAACGATACATTCATAATTACATTTCTTTTCTAAATCGTTATTTGAACGATACATTCATAATTTTTTCTAAATCGTTATTTGAACGATACATTCATGATTAACATTCTTTTCTAAATCGTTATTTGAACGATACATTTAAGACTTTTATTGGGGTGTAGGTCACTTTTATTTTGTTGATCGGTGATAGGAATTCACATTTGTTTTGAAATTCCATTTGTTAAATTCATGTTGAGTTTTTCCTCGTTGACTTAATTGTTGATAGTGCCATGTTAGGAGCGTTATAATTTTCCTTATCTGTTTGTTAATAATGGTGTCAGATTTGTTAATATTTAAATTGCGTTTATAAATAAACATCTTGTAAACGCAGTTGCTTTTGATGTCTTTCCTAATCCAGTCCCAACCCAGCTTCATCCTGTGACACTCATGCAACAATTAGACTTTTAAGTGTCACGCACTTCGTAGGCGTTAAAAGTCGATGAACTACTTAAATTCGTGTCTGGTGAACATTATACGTGTAATTTTGAAGAAAAATAAACTGAATATCAGAGCACGTAGAATACAAAAGCAAGTTGCACAAGTCTGAATTGAGATCTCGCTTATAATTACAGCAAAATTAATAAGATTAATGTATATCTATTTTTATCATGTTAACAAGAAACTATTAATATTAGAAATAGTGTTTTTCATTGGGATGTTTTTACTTACGAGACTGAAACAAACCTCTTATACACGTTACGGTTATACATGCCAAACGCTCACATGAAAGTGTTTCTGTCCATATACTATTAATGGATACCGAATATTCAATCGAATGAAAATACTGTATAGGATAATATGACATGTTTGCAAGCTGATATTATAGTGTGCCTTTTTAACAGTTTCTACTTAGTTTCACCATTTCTTATGCTTTATCTTAAAGAGGGGAAACTCCTACCTACTTCTACATTTATCCGTCTGTCAACGTCATTTTCGATCCTTGTTTGCATTGAACATACATTAAAGTTCGCGTTCTGGGGATTTGTATTTTAATCTGACAGAAAAATTAACAATTTCAAATTAAAATTTATTAAAGTTATAAAATGGCGCTCATTATATTTTCCCTAACGTTAACTGCAACAATGTGTATTTATAGTAGAAAGTAACCCATACATATTGGTCTGAAGAAGGATGAGCATGAAGCAAACAATATCAGTGTATTTTTCAAAAATTATTCAGTTCCTTTTACACTTTTCGCCTACTTACATCATACACTCCCCACTGACATCACCAGGAAACGGAAAGATAAGGAAGTATGATATCGCAAATAGAAACATACATTTTATCGTGTATAATGTTATTTTATAGTTTGCGATAAAAGAGTATACAATGTTTCCATTATAATATAACATTTTACAGCATCATAGTGCGAAAGATAGTAAAATAATATCCGGTTCTTCATGGTACACTATTATGCAATTATCTTTCTTCGTGAGCTGGAGAAAAGTCACCCAATACAGAAATACTCTTTTACTTCACGTTAACACCCGTATTGTTTACAAATAGACCAAACCTCGATGTACTAGTAATTCATCATCCATAAAAAAAACTTAACACTTATGACGAAGAAAAAAACGTATGTGTTTCAAACCAGAGAAACTTTATTGTTTTACAAGTCAATTGGGAAAGACGGCGAGAGCATGTGGTAAGTTTTTGCGTTTGGAAACTAGTGAAAGCTCTTAAATGACTAGAAAGAAACTTAACGGAACAATGTTCTTTCAGGAAAAATACTTTGTCTCCATCGATAAGTTATCAGAACAATGTTCTTTCCGAAAAATACTGTCTGTCTCCGTCAATAAGGTCTCAAAATCAAGACTGAAGGCCGAATTATGAGAGCCTGGGTATTTAATTAATTTTTTTATATAACAAAATTAAAACTTCCGTTGACAGGAATAAAGAAAAAAATATCAGACAGTCAGGTAATACTCGTATATCAATCCTTTCTTAACTTGCTTATCTACATTCTTTCAGTTATTAAAATTAAGTAAAATGTCTTGCCCTAACATGACGTGCAAAGACATCCCATTTATTTATTGTTGATCCTAATCTGTGTCAGCCTGTGTCGAGTAAATTTTTAAGCGTCCATTTAGAGATTTGAGTCATCAACACCCCTAATTTAGCGGATTTCTACTATAACAGTAATCTGGCCCAGCGCACGACAGCTGTGTATTGCAACCGACGCGTGATTACGGGTTACTCAGTGACCATATGTATCAACGTTTTCAGGAATTAAGCAGCCTAAAATACATTTCCAAGTTTCAAAGTGAATTTCAGCGAATTTTTATCAAGATACCGCGAAACTGATTGAATTTAGGACGTGTGTCGAGTGCTTAACATTTACCTAACATTCAGAATCACGATAAAGTTTACATAGCCTTCAAAAACGTCAAAGTTTGGTTACAAGGATTGAAGAACATCTTATTTTTCTATTTAACACAATTGAGTGAAATTTTAAGCGAGTTTTAAGAAAATATTGCTACGATTTTTAGGTGCATGCATGCAATCCAATGTTATTGAAAGAAACAAAACAGAAAACGACTAAACGATGACTTAAAATTAAAAGGCATTGTCATTGGCCTGTGCCTACCATTCCAGCGTCCAATTAGGAAACGTAAACACACTCATTGTATCGTTCGGACTACAATAGGCAATTAGCCACTTAATAGTTGGAGTTCATATTGAACGTTTCTTCAAGAGTTGTGTCCCTTTAGAATGGCAACATCTGCCATGTACTTGTTTGAATTAAACAAATGAAATTCCACGCTGAGAATTCACTTTCAACCGACATTGAAAAAAGTAAAAGATATTTGCAATAACCATCTAAGTAACATTCAGCTGGATGTAAATGACGAACTGGTGTCTCAAAATATCCAAATTTATTCTTTATTTTTGTCTTATCATTAGCAAAGGCTGCAAAATCTTGTGACAAATCTTCATGATGCAGGTAATTGTTAATGGATTATGAATAAATAAAATGATATTCGTATCTGTTTCATAATGAGATAATGAAGTGTATCAGCGTAAGAAAAGATGATACCACCGCAGCAACGATACAATTTTGATCAATACTTTGATGATATCGACCCTGGACGTACTTTCTTCTGACATCTAAGAACTACATATCCTTTATGTAGTTTCATTTGATCTAACCATTGTTTCGCTTGGTACTTTCTATATTCTTTTTATTTTTAGTCACTGGTTAAATATTACATATCATTATTGCACAGCTGGTTTCTACCAATTGTGTATACCGTTAAAACGAATGCCATTAAAAGAGGTCCACCCAGTTTCAGGGGAAGGCTTTGAAAGAAGTCAAGTTCATATCTCTACGGCATCCAGCGCATATCCTTTGATTGTAGATTTATTATTTTAAATATCTGTATCAACTGATATATTCAGTCTTTCATTCTGCCATAAATAGCAACTGTGTTTCTACAAACACACACACACACACACACACACACACACACACACACACACATATATATATATATATATATATATATATATATATATATATATATATATATATATATATTAAAACAGTACACGGATACAGACTAAAGAAATGTACAGGAAAGAATGCGATTGCTTGTTTCACCAGCAACTTCACGGAGAGGTCATTAAGTTCAAAGAGTTAGATGCAAATCAATGGTGAGACTCTTGTGCTCCAAAGGTCCGATGAGAACCATTCTAAGAACTCATATAAATCAATATTTGGCTGGCAGTCAAGTAAAAGTAACTTTAGACCTGGAAATATATTACAACTCAATTAACATGTATCAGAAGACATGTGCAGCAATTTAGTGATAATGTTAAAACAAACAAATTCGTCTACATTTCAAGCTTAATTCTCTATGTAATTTTCTTTTTATTCAGAAAAAGGACTGATCAAAATAACTCCTATGCATCCTGAATTTCAAAAGTACGATTAACTATTTCGTGTTTACATAAGCCAATTCCTGTTTCAATGAAGCGACACAGACGCCTTTCACTGCCATGACTTTCTAATACAACCAGTAGTCGTCCAATGCACAATACTGCATTTTTTAGTTTAACTACGGACGTCTTTTATATATATGCACTTAAGTGCTACATTTCTATAAACATGCCATGAATACAGAGTGGTACTCGATTGGGTTGAATCGGATTAATGTGTTCAGTACCGTATCCTACTTGTTAAACCACTTGATTTGCTCTGCTCATATATTTTCAATGGACTCGTGTTTCGTGCTTGATTTTAATCTCACACCTAATAGATACAGTCCATATGCTGATTTCTCTCGCTGCCGTCGTCGTTACTTAAAGGATATATATTGGAGCGAGGGTGAATCGCTTTTGGCAGTCGTTGTACTTTGTGCCGCGTCATGTGATTCATGAATCGTTATTGGTCTAGAATCTGGTAGTGGTTCTCGATCTGCTGTTACTGCAGTGGTTGAAGATGGAATTTCGTCGTCCTCTATTTCACGCACCACCATTGGTGACTGTCGTGTTGGACTAATGTTAAACTTGATCGTGCCATTAGGTGTAACTATTCTCTGAATCTGTACCGGACCTGTTGCTTGAAGAACAATAGGATTATTATTGGTATCTTTCAAAATTATTTTTGTTATTCCTTTTGATTCTTTGTGTATCTCTATAGAACCTACTAAATGAGGCTGGCTAGTAGATGCAACCGCTGGATACACAGAGCCTGTCGAACCAGTAGAATCTGTACTTACACTTGCTGCAGCAACCACAGAGCTACCACCAACACCAGATGCGGCTGCTGTATTTGTTTTAGCCGAGGTGACCGTCTTCTTAATAGTCGTCTTTGTGACTGATTTCTGTATCACTTTTCTTGATTTTTTGCTTGAAGACGATGAAGAGAGACTTTCAGTGGACGCAGATTTTCCTGCAAGAGATTTAACAACCGTAGGATGTACCGCTCCATTGTTGTTAACATTAGTAGAATATGGTTCAGCTATCAAGACTATACCTGCATGTGCTGTCGATTGTACCAGCACTGTGCCATTATTTGACCCAACACCGTCAGATGACTTAATAGCCACTGATGCAGATGGTATTGTCAGTTGACGTTCTATATTGCTGGTGGTATTCATTAATGAATTTGATAGAGAAGAGGATTGGGATGACAAACCCCCTCTTTGTGATGACGAACTTCCCGGTAGATGCAAGGGAACAGCGTCCGCTATGTTCAATTTTTCTCCGCCTGGGGGCTGTTTTCTCGAGCTGTTTGATAGTTTAAGTCGAGCTAATCTATTAAGGAAACCGACTGGTCCAATAGGTTCTTGGTCTCCTCTTGAATGTAGGTTCGGTTCGTGGGTTCCTTTCATATCCAGATGCTGCGAAACGGACAATGTCTGAAGACCTCTGCGTAAGACTCTTGCAGCAGCATCGGACATACTTGCAGCTCTGGAAGCGGGTAGTTTGAGGTCTATGGGAGCCAGCTTGATGTTATGGCCCATAACAGTATCGATGCTGTCTACGTGGACATGGTTGTACTGCTCATTTATGTCTCTCGACATTTGCCTATTTTGTCCCCACATTGTGTTCAAAGCAGCTTCAATTACTTTGGGAATGTTTATATCTCCAAAGGAACCCCGTGCATTAATTTCTAAACCCGGAACCGGTTTGTCAGACACCCGAACTGGAGGCAAATCACTTGATAGAAGTTCTTTGTTTGTTTCACCAAATGGCTGGCCCCTGATGCTGGTTCTGATTCCATGTCTACTCCAGTTCGAGATACCCACATCTGGGGACGTTATATTTGGCTTTCCAGGCAACGAATTGCTCATCTGAGATTCCCCGCTAGTTCTAATTGTGACTCCACCACGATCATTATCTGTTTGGGTGGTATTTGCATTAAGCTGTATTCTACTCGGAATTGAGACGAACTTGGAGTTTTTTAACACCGCCAACCTCCATTCATTACCAGGACCTCTGATGACAGCCATGACTGATCCGGTAGGAAATCTATCTCTCTGATCGCTCTAGGAATAATAATAATAATAATAATAATAATAATAATAATGATAATAATAATAATTTGAAATTAAGAATTAATCACTTCAATATAGAAGAAAATTTTAAAATAATAACACAAATAGTCCGAATAGTCAAACGCGCTCACCTTTACAGTTCATTGACATCTAACATCTGCCTGCTTGGATTCGAGTCTCAAGCTTGACCAATGCTGTTTTTTTAGAAAGCTTCTAAGTATAGCTTCCCGTGTGTCGGTGGTTTTTCCCGGGGTTTTCCCAGGTTCTTCATCCACCAAATATACCGGACGTCATGTATAGCATGTGCTGAAAAAGTGTGTGAAACACATAACAAACAACCAACTTTACTATAAAATAACTACACGAATTATTTAAGTGCCTAAATTTTTTTTAACAACCAGACATAATCTCCGTTGATAGAGTTTATTAAAATAGTCACACGTCCTACGAAGGTGAGAAAAGATGGGTGGACGTTCAATAAATCAAAACGAAACTTCACGTGATTAGAAATCTTGCGTTTTCCGTAGCATTCCTTGAGTTTGTCTATTTCTAGAAAGTTTCCCAATGTCTTCATATTCAAACTTTAAAATGAAGATATTGTTAACTACCATTGTAATTAAGGAACATAATGTACAAGTGCTTAACTAGTACGCACCATTGTTCTTCGAGTGATTGCATTGCTTGTTCGAATTGTCATAATTTATACCAAAACGTTTTTATAGACTATACCTGCTAAGTCAATTTACAGTCCTTCCAGTCCTATCTGGTTTACATTTATTCGCAGAATAAGAAACCTCTGACATAAATCAATGACTGAAGTAGAATTTGCTCGGCTTTGGTCTATGAAACATGTATTACGATTTCAAGGTGAAAGAAATATTCGATACATACAAACGTTTGGTCTATGTGCAAGCGGGTTATGGTATATACAAGTGAAGAGGTGTTTCAAGGGATGAAATTTGTACTAATAGGGTATAATAATAACTTAGGTTTGGAACAAGCTATTTAAAATTAAAATAAATTGAGATTATTGTCTTTTCCTTAAGTTGATACGGGATATATTTCATTGTTCACGTTATATTAATGAGTGGAGAGGCCACGAATTAAAATATATTTTTATACCAGAAAAAGAAATATAACCGGCATTTACGCAGATAAAGAACATTTTAATTGTATTATATATCAGAATTGCCCCTGAATCGAAAATTAAAGTCTAATTTAAAACTCCTCACAACACTACCACCACCCTTTTATTATTCTCACCTCAGTGAAATATCAACAATTTATAAAAGCGGTAGGATTGGGATGAAATACTATGCTGCATATATAATTTTAAAGCAGATCTGTTTTACCAAATGCGTCAAACATAAAATGTTAAATGTGCTGTTGAGATAGAACAGGGTATAGATCTTCACTGACACTTAACGGCGTCAAAGTTGCAAAGCCAATGGAAGAAAACAAAACAATGATTTACTTTGTGGGACTGAAATGTGATGCAGTTACCAATTAACTGTTGTAGCTCAAAAAATGATTAGTTTTTCTTGCTGCATGTATAACTTGTAATGGCACATACATTCAAGCATCACATGGTAAGATAGCAAATCTTCCATTTTCACATATAAAAATATAAGGATATACTTTGTCATTTGAAAATATAAAAATGAACCAGTATAGAAATATTTTGCCAATAGTATTGTGAAGTCAGGGGTCAAAGGATATGTGCAATATATTAAACAAAATGTCTGAAAAATCTGAAGATTACTTAGCAGCTAACCAAAATCGCATGTGGGGCCAATTTTAGGCTGGATTGGAAGGATAGATAACAATACTTAAAATAACCCATTTTAAATAAGAGCAGTATATCTGATCTAACCAGAAACAAAAGTGCTATCTTTAAATCAGTCGGAATCTCTGTGCCATCGCACTGCTATATTACAGTTTATATGGTAGAAACATGCACATCAATTCCTTCATTGAAATAATCGAAACGATTTTCAACCATGTCTGTCAAATGCATATTAATTGTTCTAATAAATGCGTTTAATGTTGTTATATTGAATCCCTTGTATTGGGTGTCATAGTAATGCCAAATGGTTAAATTGTGTATCTCATTTCTGTAGACAATAATTTCATATGCAATGGACATATATGTAGTCGAAACATACATATACCAGGCCATTAAAAAACCTAAACCGGATAACTGCCCAGTCACAGAAATATTGCAATTATTTTGTCTCATTCACCTTTGATGTGTCAAGTCTGATTTGGGTTTATTGAAATCTGAATGAATTTACTGCAAACTATTTTACTCCAGTTTAAGCGTATTAGTTACTTTGATAGTGAATGGTACAATCGTGTGTATAAATTGCACAGTCACAATCCTATTATACACTGTTCAATCCCCAGCCGAAGTCAAGAGTTTTTATTGATTTTTCTTTAAGCTTCCGTTTAAATTGCGTTTAAATAACTAAAATATTCAGGCGTTTTATATTATTATTTACATCGACCAGTATTAGGAACAAATGCATACACAAAGAAGAGAACAGTTTGTTTTCTCTCTCACTGACAGATGACCTTCGTGTGTCATACTGGTTGAAAATCATTTTCTTCAATGTCCAACTCCTTTATTTTATGTACCCTTATAGGTCTAAATAATGTCAAAGTTATCAACCAATGTTACATGGCAGAGGAAGAAACAAAATTACATCGTCTGGAAATGTTACCGCTTAGTAGTGATAATTATACCCAACATGAATTATCAATGAGAATAGCATTGCATCATCTTTTTTACGATCAGTGAGATTAAGAGGATAGATGTTGGAGTTTGCACCGAGACAAGAAATCACAGTCAAGGGGTTACAGTATTTGTCTCCCCTAAAATCTGCCGATGAGGGAGATAAAGAGTGTAACCCCGCGACTGGGATTTCATTGTCTTGGTACAAACATTAACATATATAATTTTCCTCGTCCAATTTTTATCCATTTAAATTTAAATAACCCTTCCCGTTTGCAATATAGTTAGCAGATTCCAGACCCAGTATTAATTAGGTAATAGTATTGCCTTTCACTCGGTATAAAGGTTATAGCATTTATACACTTTTTTGAAAATCCGAACGGTTATCTAAGTAGAATCTAGTTATATATGCTGCTCTTATAAAATATAAAAATCAAGAAAAAAGTTTTAATTGTTGTGTTGGAAGTATTGCATCATGAGTTTATCGAGCCAAGTGCTTTTTTATATAAAAAAAAACACACATTAATACGATTATGTTATTGAGGGTAATGGGGTGCCCAGTCAAGTCTAAGTATACAAGTTCTACACATGATAAAATTGAAATGTAAAATCATTTAATAGTATGGCTGTATTATCCTTTTTAATCGATCTATATCATGTGAAAATAACATGAAGCAATTGATATATTTTATACAAGCAACTTTTAACTTTCATCAGCTCAAATTTGGAATAAGTTCTATGGTAGGCAACGGTACACAGCTCAGACTAACGAAGTGTGTAATGACTATGAAGAGATGGGTAATTCATGATATTCTAGGAAATTGATATTTTCTGTCTTGGAAATATGTCAAGAATTGCTATAACTGGTACAGATAAGCTACATGTAAATTTACAGTTTGAATAGCGTGTGGACTGCTGAGTTAACCACTCTGAAAGGTAAATGCAAGAATTGTCAATTGTTTACAATGTTTAATTCAACTGAGGCTGTTTGTGGGCGTTTGACAAAGTTTGAAGAACGCAAGTCAGACATAACCTATTTCTGTTTGTTGCCGGCTTTGCTGATTCTCTTGAGAGAGCTTAGACTTTTTATATCCAGTGATGTGTATTGCCTGTGTATCTGGAAACGGGTTTCTGTTATAGTTCCTTCCACAAAGCATCGCGAATTTTATCCTATCTATAGCGCAGTAAATTTTCAGGTCTGCGCCATTAAATCTAGCTAAAAGCACCTAATTCGCTTCCGTCGAAGTATTTGACCGTGTTGTGTATAGTTCTAGCATAATTCCAAATAACTCAGCTTCTTCTTTTAGCAAAATTTGTTGTTGTTGTTGTTGTTGTTGTTGTTTGATTCTATAATAACCCTGTCGGGCATAGCAGAAGGCAGCCGGGGCTCTTCTTTATAAAGGTAGTTCATAGCGCTTGGACATCATGACTTAGACACCCTGACTGAGACAAACACACTGAGATAAGATAAGTAAGGTTAGCAAAAGAGCCATATTTCTCAGTCGCATGGGTGGGAAATAAAACTGCCTCAAATGTGACATTGATTTTCCATAACGATTGCCATATCAACCATCACGTAAGATTAGATAGACAGATACTATATGTTACGAATACCTAGACCAGAAAAGACCTTGCTAAATACTGACGTGTTCTATGTTAAGAACGACCATATCGAGTTACAGATAAGCAAGTTTATACATGAATCTACAAATGAATCTAGCTACAGCAATAGCAATCATTGGAGATTATATCCATTCTCACTGTTTAGTACACAGAACATTCATAATTCGACCATGCTTGTCAATTTAGCTAAAATAATACGACTGTAAAATGAAACAATGATAAATCTGATAGTTTTCTTGCGTTAAGTAAAGCTTTTTCTGACCTCATGTAAATTTAAGGAAACATTCTGAATTATCTAACTCTGGTCTCACGACATGTCACTACAATACAATCTTCACTATAATAACTAGTACATGTCTGGAACCACAGAAAGAAAACAAGAGGTAAGCCAGTTCATACTGTCAAAACGTTGCTTGTGAACAGTAAGACGGAGGCAACATGGGAAAAATATGTCACAATTGTCCGTCAGAACTATGCGTAGGTTAGGAAACAGTATAACTTTGGTCACACAGTTCTATCATAGTAGCGTTATGTTAATTTATATTAAATCATGCTTTGTATATTTTTTTTTATGTTAATGAAAGTATATGCCTTAAGAGCCCGGCCCGGCCCTAAGGCAAAGCGAACGAGGCAAACGCCTTGGGCGCCGCACTTTCAGGCAATGCTCATCGCTTGCTGCCTTGGGCCCCGCATGCTGCCCCGGGCCCCGCACATCATAGGGCCGAGCCTGTTAAGAACTTTAGTTTTTATACTTATCAAAATAGCAGGCTCGGATTGTCTTTATGACTCTGTGTGACATGCTGGCTGAAGCAATATAGAAGGTAGAGTTATTTTGTATGTATGTATGTATGTATGTATGTATGCATGCATGTATGTACAATACACAAACGCAGGTAGAATACATTTCAAAAATGAACTTATGAGATAATCTAGTATAAAACCCAACTAAATATACGTAGATATTGCGTTATAGATAAACATACACCATACCAATCAATCGGACACAATATAAAATATGTCATGCTGTATATAGTCCCGTCCATTTACTTGTATCCATTAAAAAGGTTTGCAACATGTCACATGCTATAATTGATTTATATCCATTACAAAGGGTTTTCTACATGTCACATGATATAATTGATTTATATCCATTACAAAGGGTTTTCTACATGTCACATGATATAATTGATTTATATCCATTACCAGGGGTTTGCTACATGTCATATAATATAACTGATTGCGTTGACCTAATGAATGCAACAAAATGATCGAATGCTCTTTATGCTGTGGAACACAACTGTAAGAAAAGAGACTGGTCTTCGGGTACATTTAAATACAGTAAAACCCTTCTGTTTTGCCGCTACTGCGACAAGTACAATGAGAACGACGATGAAGACTATGATGATAATGATAATTGTTATGATGATGGTGGAGGTTAAAAAATTCTCATAATTTTTAAAAAATAAAAATATGTCAATTTTTTTCGTGGGGGGATTTTAAACAAAGTTCATGAGTGGCATATAACTAGAAAGCAAGAGATTTTTCCACAAATAATATGATGTACTTCTGCGAGACGCTTATTGTTTCAACTTTTTTGCGTAGTACATTTGCGAGACACTTATTGTTTCTACTTTTTGCATAGTTCTTCCCGAGCAAAATAAACACGCAGATAATAATGTTTTATAAAACGTTTTTTTTTCTTTGTTCTCCAACATGTAAAAAATAAACCCATATAAAGTTATTTACTTCCATGGACACAGCTATATAATAAATGTTTTCGAGATTGATTATTAATTAATCAGTGAGTCAGTTATAAATATATATATATATATATATATATATATATATATATATATATATATATATATATATATATATATATATATATATATATAATGAACACTTCTATTAATTGATCTTTCTACCTGTATCATATCAATTTTCCATTTTAAAAATGGTGTCATTTGATGGGAGATGTGTTGAAAACGTCGGCTACAATACTCTCTCTCACATCAAATCTTTCTAAAACTCTATTTGTTGACTAGAAGCATTATGTTTGCAAGAAAAGACAAGTTTAAGATCCAAAGTTTCCATTCTATATCAACCTGCATTGCTCAGCCTGACATATTTCCCTTCTATCCATTCGTGCTGGTATAAAAAGACTTTCCAATTTGACTGAAAGACTTTGGAAGGTAAATATTGACATAATTCGCATTTTTGGTAAGAAACGTAGAAATATCAGATATGATTTCATATTAAGCACTTACATTTCCTTTCCAGTACTACTTATTGTCAGATTATAATGGACTTAACAACTAATCATCTGGAGATGGCTTATTATGTTAAAACAGCAGAATATTGCAAAGAAATTCTAAAGCTGAATTAATAGACTTGCATTCAACAAGTTATGTATCATGTCATCAGTCTGTCTTATATTTTACGATGGTCATTATTTGTTATTTCATATAATTGATTGTATTAACAGATATACTATGAGATACAATATCTACACTAGACGATGGACATACGAATAAGTTAAAATATTGAATTGCTTGATTGCAAATGTGAACTAGACAAAGGTTTCATCAAGGACGTACGAGATATATAATGTATGAGAAAAAAATATTTTGTAATGGAAATGCATCAATATTGCGAATAATTAATCAGTAAGTGTCATGAAAATTGTTTTAATGTTCTATTTCGGTTGGTGCTGCTAAGAAGATGCCAGCAGCAATGACGACGCTGATGATCAAGAAGATGATAATGGACATCCTAATAAAAATGCAACCCAACCTGACTCATCATCATCCTACTACTACTACTACTACTACGATGATGATGATGGTGGTGGTGGTGGTAATGTTGGTGATGAGGCTGTTGTAGAGTCTGTGGTGGAAACGTGGTAGCTTTGATGACAATACAATTGTACCTTTCAAAGTAAGAATCTGGAGCGGGATGGAGGCAGCCTGAGAATCTGGCAAACGACTTAAATGGAAAGAAGTTTAATAAACATGAAATAATCACTAACACGTAGCAGTACTGTAAACCAGGGCCACAAGTAGCAGTAATGTACACCAAGACCACGTTTCACGAGGCAAGGTAGTTTACACATACAATCTTACAAAGGACGGGGGCGAAAATGAGAAGAATAAAAAAATTCCTTAATTATAGGGAACACACACACACACACACACACACACACACACACACATATATATATATATATATATATATATATATATATATATATATATATATATATATATATATATATATATATATATATATATATATATATATATTGCTGGTCGTTTCTATTTCAACAATAAGTGGAGAAATATTGACATTAATTAGCATTTTGTGATTTTCGAGTTGACTGTAACTCTTATAAATAACCAGTATCTTTTGAATAACATGAAGTACGGTTTTATATTTCTTCCAAATGTCTGGGAAGCTTCTGAAGAAATACAGAGCTATTCTATTTTCTCAGTCTGTATTACATTTAGGTGTAGCATTTAACAGTTACCATTCTACAAGTCACTTAATATACTTTTATTTTATAGCAAATTTATACGAATGAATAAAATACCAGATGAATTTGATTTGTACAGATAGGGTATTTGAATGTAACCTTAAAGTTATTAAATTTTAGTATCCTTCACATACTCCAAAGCGTATGTTTTTCTTCCATCAATGGCTCTGTTGACAGAGTGTCCTTCTCGTAATCCAAGGTTCGAAGATTCAATACCCGCCCAGACGGCCCGGGTCATTGCTCTCAATGTGTCAGCTGGAAAGGCAATCAGCTCCAACTGCCTTGATTGGATAAAACCAATAATGTGTTAAGATCGACTGGCAATAGCCAATAATGTCTTACGTTTGCTGTTTCAACTTGCAAAAACAAACCAAACATTTCCTGCATCCATTTATTTCTTCCTACCAGTTCTTTTCGTTGATGGCAAAGTTAAAATCATGTCTAGTAATGCACACATTGTATCAATTATTTGTTCTGGTTAGTACGAAATAATCTCTACGTGCCTCAGTTTGGAAACATTACTGAACTTTGTTTGGAATGAACTTTCTCATTCAGTGTAGTTTTCCGAACAATAGTCATACCATTTAGCACACAAAATAATTGGCACTATCAAATTAACCAACTTACCGAAGCTGTATGCCTAGTTTCTGCATTTCCAAGAATCGTTAGCGCAAGTGTTACACGAAAAATTGTATCCAGGCCCATGATTGACCCAAGCAAATCCAGAGGCCAGCGCCCTGATCTACAAGGGACTGGGGGAGAGAGCATTCACATCGCAAAGTATCAAGGTGCGTGACGAAGCCACTCACAAAACATGGCTTAAAGTAATGTACTTTGATATAACGCTGTTGTGACTCCATTAACATGTCACAATGTACAGGTGAACAGATCAATCGATACAATAGCTCCGATTGGACTCTGATACATGCACTGATCGGTACCTGAACCAGCCCAGAGGGATAAAGTATAATAATGCACAGAGAGGCATATGGGACAGCAGGCAGTCACAGAGGAGCTCATACATACATACATACATACATGCATAAGTATACATACATACATACATGCGTGCGTGCGTGCGTGCGTGCGTGCATGCATACATACATACATACTCACGTACGTACGCACGCACGCACACACACGCACATACATACATACATACATACATACATACATACATACATACATACATACATCCTTTAGGGCACGAGAATGGACATCGTTGATTCTATGAATGATTAATCATGGCAGGCATTTATGTGTGTGGTGGCTGATGGAATAGACACAATGTACAGAAGAACAAATGAACTTGAAAACGATATCTGATATTATGCTTGTTCAGTAAATTAGGAAAAATAGACCCATTTCATGTCGATCTCATAAATTATCTACATGTGTTCTAAGTGAGAGAGAACATGATAATCCATTTAAATCGTTACAGTCGAAGGTAAATAATTCCAATTCCTTTATTTTCCTTCTCTTAATCTATATTGCATATATATCTCGTTTACAATGAGTTATCTCATGTTTTTAGATACTGTGTTTTCTTTACGTTTCTTGATTGATGTATATATATATATATATATATATATATATATATATATATATATATATATATATATATATATATATATATATATATATATATATATATGTGTGTGTGTGTGTGTGTGTGTATGTATATACTTGTATGTATATGTATATATGTGTATAAATATGTATATGTATATGTATGTGTGGGTATATATATATATATATATATATATATATATATATATATATATATATATATATATATATATATATATGTATGTATATATGTGTGCATGTATATATATATGTATGTATATATATGTATATGTATATATAGAGTGCACTGTAAGTCCCTTAATGTCAAGCTATGTTCCTATTCTTTTCTGTATTAGCGAAAAATTACATACATACATACATACATACATACATACATACATACATACATACACACATACATAAACATGTACGGTGTAAATGATAAAAATGTTTAGCATATATTTGCATAAATGAATACAATATTGGCATATATTATTTATATTATATTTGTTAGCAGTAAAGAATTCGACATTCATGGACAGCATTGAGGTGTAAACATTTTTGGAAAATCGTATATCCATTCACTAGAATATTTTTGAACCACTCATATATAACAAATATACACTCGAGTCCCTGGACCGTAGTAAACATTATCATTGTCTGCATATTAATTTGAAGAACCCAATCATAGACCATTTTAAAGAAAACAGTGTAAAAGCACTTATCGGTACAAGAAAATATATATGGAGCACTCAATGACCCAAACTACCACTGAGTCATTGAATTACTCATGTTTTATAATTACGTCCCCAGGCTAATCAACATAATTAAATCAGATTAATAAAGATCAAGCCAGATTGTAGTGTTTTATACTATCATTGGTGTTTCTTCTCTGAAAGTTTTGGATTACACATATTTTGTTCTGTCACAAATATACTTAGCTCCACTAACCACTCGTACTTCTATAAACAAAATACCCTCAGTTTTGATCGTGGACAGAGGATTTCGTAAAAGTATAAGATATACGACCGAGAAGAAAATCAATATACATTGCTACAACCATTTATAAAATATAGTCTACTATTAATTTAAAATTAATAGCATAAGGATAAACAGTGATGTAGTATGACTGTATATGTTATATTTGCACAGACACTGCTCACCCCAAATAGGCAAAAGACAAATATAACTATGAGAACGGAATTTTGGTACTATCTTTATCCTTAACTGTAACGCGGTAACAAATCTTTCTAGTAAAAATAAATTGAGGTTTTAAGGTAAAAAGATGTCACAGCACGTCAAAACTACAATGCTAATGTACGCTCTGTGCCTGAACGACCAATTATCGTCATTATGGCAGAGTATTGCATACAGTATTAGTAAGTAGGATTCCTGGCGGCTGAGTGGTAAGAAAAACATTTCAAACCCAAATGTCATCAGTAGTTAATGGGGACGATATAGGGACAATGGAAAATCCAGTCAAAAAGGTCGTGGGGCGATATAGGGACAATGGGAATATAACATGGCGAATTTTAACATGGGTGGTACTATAGAGGGACAAAAAGTATTTGGACAGACTACGGACACTGTGAATGGAACAGGGGAGGTGACGTAACGGTACTGACTATTAAGAACAATGTAGCAAGGAACTGACCTCAGTCGAACAAATAACGGGGAAAAAAATTAAAAATTGGCGGGAACGGGAGTGGCGAGACAGAAACATAGATAACACATACAACAAACAGCATATATAACACAAACAACTGTACAACCGACTAAAACATAATTAGGCAAGAAAGCAAATCTTTTCGAGGCATTTGGGTGGCCCTGAAAAGGGCTTTTGGGTTCTTCTATTTTCTCCAGTTCTTCCACTATTTCCTCGCTTTCTAAAAAGATTCTTTCTTCTTCTTCTTTTCCGTCTCTGGAATACAGTCAGGATGGGTAATCCATCTAAAGTTTTACTGTATCTTCATCCAGTTTTCATTCAATCTTTCAAACTCCACCTTTTTCTTTCTGTTTTCTTTGTCTTTTCTTTCTTCAGCCCAGCTGTCTTTTATCTTCTTTATCAGTTCTTCCATCACATTTCTCATTATTTATTCTCCTTTCTTTAGTTGGTCCAGACCCTACTTCACAAAGAACCACTCTGTTCAATGCGATGTGTCTTCATGACACGGTCAAGGGCCGCTTTCAAGGTGCCCATCCTTACATATGGAGATTGAAAGCAACCTCTTAACTTGTCTACTTCCTCTTCTATCATACCTTGTACCATATCCTTGACTACTTTCAGGCTAGTCACAAAGTCTGGGCGACCTGAATACTTACATTCCTTCTCAAGCCTTTCCAAAACATAGACTGCATCCATGATCCAATACCAACAGTCCTTCAATTTGTTGAACAACTCTATTGTCATCTTCGTTTATTCAATGTTGAATGGCGCGAACGTCGAACGCTTTGACTTTATATATGTCAACACGGACGTGAAGGAAACGTACCTTACACTCACTTCACATATTATCTACTATCCATACAGAATGAAAGGTAACAACTATTATATATTATTAAAACACCAAAAATATAATATCAACACAGAGGTAAGGAGCAAAACCAAACTAAAATATACTATCCACACATGAGAAGGAGAAAAACAAACCAAATTATACTATCAAAAAAACCAATATGTACTATCCACACAAGGAACGTGAACAAACAAAACCAAAATATAATATCCACACACGAGGAGAGAAACGAACCTAAATAATACTACCAAAAACCCAAATTTATACTATCCACACAGGGAACGAAAACAAAAGAAACAAAAATATACTATCCACACACGAGAATGAGAAAACCAAATGAAGACTTCCTTCTCTCTTCTCCTATTCTACACTATCGGGTGTTGTGGCCTCCTTATACACTGCGTACGCAGCTGTACTGGTTGTGGCAGTGGTGTTGGTAAAGACTGCTTTGCTGGTAGTGGCTCTGGTGTTTGTCTCTGTAGAGGCGTCATCGCCGCAGGCTTCACTTCTCACACTGGTCTCATCAAGACAGGTTATTTGTTTTCTTCTTCTTCTTTCTTTTTTCTCTCCACCTCCTCCTTCTCTACCCTGGCCTCTTCGGATGTGGCTTCCATTGCCAGCTCATCCTGGAGTCGCATGGCATATTTTCCATGTGCATTTGGGGTTTCATCAGTTTTGCGAGCTGCTGCACATTCTTCACAGATGATAAATCAACAATGGTAGCCAGACTGACGAGCACTCTCTTTATATGTGTCAACACGGACGTGAAGGAAAATACCCCATGTCACCAAAACTTACATTACCGATATCATTATCCCAAGAAACTTGGATCGCGCGGTCTTAAAAAAGAAACACTAACTTTTTTCTTACTTACAAACATTACTAATAATAAAAAACTCACTGACTATTTGACAAACTTCGGAAATGGAAGTGCTTATAGACACACTTCTATCAAAGTCCAACAAACTAAGTGCCTATAGACACACATCTATTTGTTTTATTTAATAACATACCATTGGCAATTGAATTAGTATATCTTTTATATAGTATTGGGGTAGCCCTGAAAAGGTCTGTTTTGTTCTTGACGAGGAGTTATGGCAATATTTTATCATCTTTGATTGTGTCCCTGTCTGGCGGTAAGTTTTCCTACAGGGTATGGTCTGCTTCTTCGGAACGAGAAGGAGAACTTTTATGTGTCCACCAAAAGTTTCAAACAAACTACCATTAAACCTGAGGAACAATGTGTCGGTATCCTGAAATTTTATCATTAGCGATTAGCCACGTTATGATATTCAATCTTAACGCTTCTTTTGGCTCTGTTCAGGGCTTTGCCAAATGCTAAATCGAACCTGTCAGCAATGGCTATCTCTCAGGAGACTTTTGCGACTGATGCCGTACAAGGTACGAATCAATTTGACGGTAAGATGAGATTGAAGGGATCTCATGCTGACGATGTGTGATTTATAGATTTTTTAAGTCGAAGGCGGGGATGTGTACAGGACAGGCCATCCGTCTTGGCACCAGCGGTGAAAGAAATTGGTACGAAATCGCAAATAATCGGGGGTAGTGGGTTTACAATCGACGAGTAAATAGGCGTGTGGAGTTTGAGTGGCATCGTCGTACGCCTGAGTTAGCCAATGCGTTCATAATTGTTTGGCTAAGACTAGCACTTGGGATTTATCGCTAGGGCTTTTAAACAAGACCACGTAATGAGCATTGAGACTGATGGTGCGATGGGCTTTACTTTGTTGAAAAACGTTTGAGTAATGTAAATGACACTGGCATTTGCGCGTAAAACACGGTTTAATTTCTTCTTCGTCTTCTCCTAACATGTCGTTGAAAATGACCAGATGGGTTTGACTGATGTCAGACATGATTCTGTCTTCTTCGTTAGGAAAGCCTTCCACAAACACAATGAAATCGCCTTGACTTTCTCGTAAGAGGCTGTACGCCGATTGCCACTCTGTGTAACACCACACGATGCGTTGATGCGGACGATCGATCAAATTATGTCTATGCTCGATCAAACGTTTGATAAATTCGGTTTAACCTGAACCGCCAGATCCGGCAATTAACATGTTAAAGGGACGGCGATACAATGGCTCCCAACTGGTACGATCTAAGTTTTCGTCGATGATTCTGAAAGTAGAAGAAGTAGAAGAAGAGAAAGCATATACATCAGAGGTAGCCACAGTGCAAAGAATGTCACTTTTGACACGAAAACAGACAAGACAAGAGTTTTTATACTTTTTCAGGACAAGTTAAAAAGGAACAACACGAAGACAAAAATACATAAAAGTCCAACGGTTAAGTACAACAATAAAATACAAAAGTCACTGTACAACAAGTTTATGGTAACCAAGGTGTCCTAGGGATAGTGTGTAATGTACTTAGAGTCTCTCCATTGGGTAATGTCACATAGGTGTCCTCCCGGAATGATATTTCGAGAATGTCTTTGACAGTCCTGTTCTGAAGAGAGTAGTTGTCCTCGGTGACGGGTTCTTCTTCTAGTACTATCACTAACACAGGTTTAAAAGTTACTTTTTTCCCTCAACGTTTGAATTGAGGATCACATCTCGTGGGCATAATTGACCACTTTTTTGATTCAAGCTTCAAAACCCCAATTTTTCCAGTCACGTACAAAATAAGTATTTTGTTGAGGTTTAAAGGGTTCACTTTCATGCTTTATATAGTGGCAAGTACTGTTGGTAAAGATTCCATACGGAATCGGCTGATAAACGAAATCCCAGAAAGCAAAGTCACTAAGACACACACCATACGACGACCAAATTCAATGGACAAAGTTCTTGTACTAAGTGTTGATAATCCTTCCCCGTCTGAATAGTATCACTGATTTTCTTCCATGGAATTTGTTGTATCACGAGTGGTTAAGGTTGTGGCATGGTAACCCGATTTTATACCATCTTTTGTCGAGGTAATACGTTTACTGTCGGCACAGAGATGATTGTATGATCAGAGATGATCCAGTGACGAATTTAAATAATTTAGTCACTAACTTGCATGTCACACTTTCTTCAGAAGATTCCTCTTGTACTAAATGTATGTTGCGTGAAAGATTTTGGTAAACCTCTAACTCTTTTTCTGGAATTCGTTGCAGTAATATTCCTTGCAGCACATAGAATCGGCAGTAACAAACCAATCCTTAGTGCCAACGGGTAGTTGATTAATGTCTGACCGCTGCGACATTTTCATATGAATCAGTCCTCTTATACCATTCACGTAGCAGTGGTTTAAACATCGGTGACGTAAAGGATGCTATTTTATTTTGACCAGCTCTCGGTAAATGCGTTCTCTCAAGTCCACAGGCAAACCACGAATGTTCTCTTGTAAAGTATCCATGATCATGTCAGTCAGTATTATTTTATTTAAAATCTTCTCCTAGCGAAGGCAGTGAACAAAGTGAGCAATTTCTGACCACTGCCATTCAGTGTAACATTCAAGAATGTCAATAAAATCTTCTGATGTAAACGGTTTAAAGCGGAAAAATAGGATGAACGCACACTTGGTCCAGAGAAATCTCACCCGTTTGTTGACTTCTTTCACTTTCCTCTTGTGAATGTTTCGACAGAAACGTTCTACAGTCGCCAGTTGAGATTTCGCTCTGGTAACTCCCTGCCAAACATCTTTCTATATCTTCTCTTGCAGTTTGTTTGGTAATCCTTGAATATTATTTTTAAATGGGGTTTAAGTACTTTTCTAGGTGTTGTCCAACGTTTGACTCCTAGCCATGCTGGTTTCTTAAACGACATGATATGTCACTTTAATGACTCGGTCCCACTAAAGGTAGGTAGTGACAATGCAGAGAACATCGAACATGTTCATGGTAAGCCGAATCGTTATGCTCCCACTGGTGTAGTGGTACGCCACAACTGACTCACTTGACTGTATCCCCTACGCCAAAGTAGAATCATCCCCCTCTGCCCATTATTTCGGGGGCAGGTCCTCCTAGATATTTATACCATCTACGTTGCAAGGTTTGGAATCGACTTTCAATGTTGCAATATTCAAGAAAACGCACAGGGAATGAATATTCGTCCTTCACAGGTTCATTCCAATGACGGTAGGTGAAATCCGCAGGAGTTTGATCGGTTTTGGATGACATCTGTAATGTGGTAGCTGAATGGTATCACGTGAAGGTTGACATTCACAACGAAAACCACGAAATATTCCACGATAACGAGTGGCATAGCTTTCGCATCTGTCAGGTTTGACACCTAAGCATCACTTTCGATGGTAGGTATGCTAGTAGTATTAGTTATAGCAAAGTCCACATGATGCTTTACTGCATCGCTGAGTTCACAGCGTATGTCATCGCTCTCATCACAAGACACAGCAACGCACTCCACTTGAGAATCACCGAACTTGAATGATGTTTGTTTAAAAGGATTCATCTTTCTCGCTTGTTCTTGGTAGTGTCAATGAACTATCGATCTTGGACGTTATACATTTGTATATGCTGACCAATACTGAAGCGTATGGGAAGCCGAACACGCTTCTGGTCACGACTTGATACAGCTTTTTTTAAAGCTCGACTGACGAGTTAGTGAGTAGATAAAATTACAATCTTGTGCGGTTCGTAGGTGTTCACTCGAAAATTTCCATCCTATTCAGACTGCAAGGCTTCTTTCAATATCCCAAAGTTCTCAACTCGATTGTTGAGATAATTGAGAGTCAGTCATTTCACTTTACACTCCGTGTTCACTTCTCTTTGATTGTTCCCTTTATTCGCATCCGTATTGTTTAGGACCGCCACTAGCAAAACTTAGAAACTTCTCGTCCGGGTGTTCGTCTGTCTATGCTCCTAAACGGTCTCCTTTGATGTCAGGGTGACGTTGACCAGGGCGATCGATGTAGATGCAACTGTTCTGGTCAAAGTACAGGACGCGATCACCAAACAGTTCTAAAGTTTCCTACGATTGTAAGCGAACATGGCTGTCATGTAAGCCGCAATGGTGACATTTCCACATTCGTCGGCTTTTACAAAGCCCAGTTCTTCTTCGTAATTGATACGGATCAAGTCCTCACGAAGGACGTTCACGTGTTTTATGTATTTGTTCCACGTGAATCATCTGGAAGTAGCGGAAAGATTCTGTCAAATACTCTGTCTATGGGTAAACTCGGTCGTTGTGCCATTTTGCCCCACAAGCAGTTTAACACCACTTTAGCAAACGATCGCCTTCCTTCGTCTTTCTCTACGTGGTCTAAAAAAGATGCCTTCCTGCTCCCAGTATTACTCAGGATGGATAGCCGCTGGCTTCTTGTTTCAGTTTCCAAAAGGCATCCACCCAGTCTGCGAAAATGATTTTCAGAGTCTCGTCGCCTTTGTGGTATTATTCTGTCTTGGAAAAGTGGTAAATTTCGTACCCTTCTAACAGTTAGTATCCCAAGTCCAGATGTTTGAACAATTCAACACTGACCCACATTCCCCTCAAGGTGTGTTCTTCCTGGGTGTGTTGACACGGTCGGTCGTGCTTGCACGTTTTGGCACAAGTACGGCACAAGGGAAACATCAGTTTTCCTCGTCAGTGGTGAGGTAAAACGGGATGATACAAGTCGGTGGGAAGCAAGACTTTGCACTTGATCCATCCTTCGTATTATCAAATGTTGTCCAGGTCAATGTACTCCGTCAGGAATTACGGATGCCCTGAAGGAAAGCGACAATTTTGCACACGTATGGATACCGCGATCACACGTCCAAGTATCTGAGTTCTTCTCCATTCTCCTCGTCGGTTGGGTACAGCAAACAGGTGGCAATTGTCCATCCTCCGTGCAAACTATCGCTCGGGTTCAGTTGGTCTACCAACTTATAACCTTCCACCAAATGCTTGAACTCGCGATTAGTTTTCCCACATTTCCACCACTTGGTATCCTTGCTGTTTTAACTTCAAGCGCTGCTGACCATTGGCCTCGTACAAGTCTTCCATGGTCCGTTGTAAAAACTGATTTTTAGTGTCACGTTCAGGGTAGCAGGAGGGACATCCATAAAGTAAGCAACCGTTAAACTCGTACACGATCTTGGGGGTTTTCTAAGTTCCAACCACACACTGAATACGTTCCTCCGTTGCGGTCATTGCTTTGAACGAGTATTGACGCTTGACAAAGTTGGTCGTTTGAGGTCTGATGACAGCTAGGGTATTTTCGGACATGAATCGTTGGCGGTACACTAAGGAAAACGCTTTGGCAATGGTGCAGGCTTCTTTCAAAGGATCGACCCCTCCGTGTTCCATGAACAGTCATCTAAATTTTCCACAGCAACGCCGTAAAATGTCCACGTTGGAACAAAAATACTTTAACATTTCTTCCTGAAAGTCGAATGGGTCCGATGCGTGAGCCTGGTACCAAGCGCAGAAAGCTTCTCGTTGTTTGGTACGGATGTTGTCGGGGTCTTAGTCGTGAGCCTCTTGTAAATGGAGTAGAACTGCGTGCTGGTTTGCTTCGGTATTGAGAAAGTGCATAAAATAACCTTTGTCCATGTCTGTCATTCCAAACGTTTTAGGCATTCGACTCAATGACATGGCCAAGTATCTCATAGCATCATTAAAATGTACTTGACCCACTTGCATAGAAATGATTTTGGCTCCGTTCAAAGTCACTTTCGGAAGTTCTGTACTTTGTTAGGTATAGTATCTCATAAGAAATTGCCCATCGTATCGAGAGAAATTGTGAGCCATCACCGTAGCATAGCGATGAAAATCTCCGTAACATTCGATGTCATCTTGGCTCCACGTCTAGTGATGGGGTCTAAGATCCATTGGGCAAAATCGGCTAGCCTGTTCGGTTCCCGAAATATTTTTTCACGTCCTCCAGGAATCTTGTTGCAGTGAGGGCAATGACTAAAGATAGGCTCTTGGATGCATGCACTTCTCGCACGCTCGATGAGCCACGCAGAAATTAGGAATGTGAATGCCAGCCTCTTGAATGCATTCGAAATCGAAAAAGATGAAATTGCCTTTCTTCTGGTCATCTTCATTCTCCTTCTGTTTGGAATGGTATTTTGGATGTAGCATTCGTGTTCCTAGTCTATGATTTGGCGACAAATGTGACATCGTTTCTTTCCTCGACGAACGTGAAACTTGGCACTATTGGTACGCATGCCTTGTCCACAAGTAGAGCAAAATCTTAGGAGTTGACAAGCACTTTTCTGCTTTGAACCTTGGTTCGTTAGATTTTGTTCGTAACAAGCAGGGCTGACAAATGTTCGCTGACAAGCAAGGCAATGCACGAGTTCTTGTCCTTCGTCCAGACAGGGTTGAAAGGCCAAACATCGCTTACATTTCGATCCGCAATGCTTGTGTTCCTCTTGATTGTTTTATCCATAGTCACACTGCTCACAGTAATAACCTTATCCCAGGAATCCCGTGATAATGGTGATGATGATGACATCGAAATGTTCTGATAATATACATGAATGTATTTTCCGTCTTTGAAATATATGCCTCGAAACAGTAGAGGTCCGCACACTTATTGAGTGTGTACTTTCAAGGTGTAGCGTGGAGCTAGGGCATCTTGCAATTTTTCATTTCAGGAATGCCACAGGGTGTGTCTTTGGATAGCCCCGCTTGCTGTAATAGGAGTTCTGCTTCTTTTTGTTGTTTGGCTCGGTTCTATTTTCGAATGTTCTTGTTGGCCTACGTTCGCCCCACCACGATCGCACAGGCTAAACACATCTAGTCTTGAAGGTTGTTAATTTGGAGAAGGACACGGTTGATGATACGAAGGTCGTCCACCAATAATACTTTTCTGTGTTGTCCAGTCCCTTTGGGGAGAGAAACGTGGGTTATGAACAGTGTCGCTTTTCCATCGATGATGTCAGCTATTTTACGAGGCGATAAGTCACGTTTCTGCAACTTACTTTCTTCTCCTTTCTCCACGACATGATGCGATCGTTTTATCTTGACTGTGAAAAGTGAAATGACTACATTTTAAACACCTTATGTCACTTTATATCTATGTAAGACCAGCGTATATATAAAGGATGTTTGTCTTCCCTTCCAATATTCATTTCACTCTCAAACCGAGGAGAACGATGGAAGAGCACTCACAGATCGAACTTCTGATCAGAGCTTTACGAGTTGTCATAAGAAATTTTCTTCAGTCAAGCCGACGGACAACTCACCCTCCTTTAGAGATAGAGGTCAAGATACTTGCTATATCTGTAAGAAGAAAGGGCATTGGACTAGAAAGTGTCCAGACCGTCAAAAAAGCAAGACAGATGTCAGAAGAGACAAAATTGAAGATACGTGTTATCATTGTCAAGAGAAAGGACACTGGTCTTCAGAATCCACTAATAAACAACAGGAGCAAGAGGAAGAGATGTTTTCCGAACAGGAAGAGGAGGTACCAACCCCAAAAGAAGAACTCAGACCTGTGCAGAAAAAGAAAAAAGAGACGAAAAGGAGACGTGGAGAAGGTGGGGAAGAAGAGGAGGAAACACCTATGTAAGTAAACGCAAATTATCTATAATATGTGACCGTGACCCCTAGATAAAGTGGGAGAGAGAGCAGATCGTAGAAAGAACTGGATAATCTGCATCATGATTCATCCAAAGGATGATAACACTCAACTGTTTCTGATTGATTTATAGTGAAAACTCACTCCACAACGGACTCAAAAGTTTATCATCTCCAGATTATGACATTTTATTCATCCAGAGGTTGTAATGTTCTCTGAAACTACAAGGGTTCCCTGATGATATTGTTATCTATCCAGACAACACAAATGTGCATATAATCGATGGGTGTTTGTATCTATTATAGTATTCACTCATCATGGTAATTTAACATTGTAAGAAATCTTAGATTAATATAAAGCGTGCACAAGTTACCTTTCATGACTTCTTTCCGCATTTCATTTTCGTACATGTTAATTTCGGCATGGGAAATGTTACTACTAATATTTTGCATGGTTTGTCGTCGTTTAACTGGTTATACCAGAATCTACAATTATTGACTGTTACCTTTTATATTCCAAAGTCTGTATTAGTCCTGCATTCGTTACCTTCTCTTCCCATCTTTTTGTTCTTTTCAGTGCTGACATCTTCATAAATTGACTATGGAAAATTAATAAATACTATGCACACACACATGCCAAATTAGTTACAACTAATTATCCGCTATTAATATAAACAATATTGATGCAAAGCTGCTTAGAAAACGTATTGTGGTGCTCCTACCCAGCCAGTCGTATGATGGTCACAAAAAAAACAGACATAAAATGAAGGAGACATCAAAGCACATTAATATTTCATTAAAAATTTACCTCATTCGTTTGCAGAGTTTCGCATTTCTTGTAAATATTAGAGTAAATGTTATAATACAAATTGTTTTCAGGAATGTTGGAACCAAACCATGCAAGAAGCCCGCTAGCATAACGAACCTTTTGCTAAACGCGAGAGAGAGGGTGAGAGTGGAGTCACTAACGAATAAAGAATCAAACTGTTTATAAGAACCGATTTTATAAATCGATATTGTGTACATTATATTAAAGGTACGCTTCTGCATCTCTGTTAACATGTCGAGATGGATAGGTAAAAAGAGTGATAACACTATACAAATAGTGATTTGTGCTCAATAATGCTATGATAAGTCGGTAATTAAACCATCTTAATGTCTTCAAAGAAGAAAGTTATGTAATAGAAAGACATGCATAAGAGACATCAGGTAATCAGACAGGAAATCATGCATACATCCATCCATCCATCCACACGCCCGCCCGCCCGCCCGCACGCATGCCATCCATCCATCCATCCAAATGCACGCCCGCCCGCCCGCACGCCCGCACACACACACACACACAAAACACACACGCACGCACGCATACATACATACATACATACACATACATACATACATACATACATACATACATACATACATACATACATACATACATGTTTGTATTCAGAGACAAACCGAAATACTGGAAATGTTGAAAAAATACACCCAAACCAAGACATTCAAACGAGCAGTTATGTAAGAAACATTTAGTCTTTTATAAACGAAATATACAATTATATTACCATTATATCGTCAGACATTACTACGATATTGTCAGCAGTGTAATAATTAAAGTTCCTGGAACAATGTTTCAAGTATTAGTTTGAATAAGAGAATCAATCTATGGTGGGGGTTTGCACCGAGACAAGGAAATCCCCGTCAAGGGATTACATTATTTGTCTCCCCTAGAGACGAATTATCGTTGAGTGACAAAAAATGAAACCCTTGACTACGATTTCCTTGTCTTGGTATAAACGCAATTTTGTTTTCTCCGATCAAATTAAAATAACTCTAAACTTTTGAAATCTAGCTAGCAGATTCAAAACAATATTCTTCATTTTCTATTCTTGCTTCTCACTCTGTATAAAGGTTATCCGGTTTTGTATTCTTGTATAAACATCTGAAGACTTATCTAAGTAGAATCTTGCTATATATGTCGCTTTTAGAAGAAAAAATTAAGAGATCGTTTTATTTCTTAGATGTTTGATGCACTGCGCAATATGCGTCTCGAGCCACGTGCTATTAATGTTCATAATGTTGCGTATTATAGGAATATATTAATGAAGGCGATGGGACGACCGTCGACCCTATGTAAACAAGTTCTACGCATGAGAGAATGTAAACATAAGACAATTTGATACTTTTGTTGTACTTTAATCGAGGGATGTCAAATGAAAATAACAATAAGTAATTAATAACTTTATATAGCTAACTTTTTATTTCCTCAGTTCTAATTTGAAGACAGTTCTATGACAGGCAACGGTACGATGCATTACAACACTGGGTTCAGACTATAGTACAGTTCTATGACAGGCAACGGTACGATGCATTACAACACTGGCTTCAGACTATAGTACAGTTCTATGACAGGCAACGGTACGATGCATTACAACACTGGCTTCAGACTATAGTACAGTTCTATGGCAAAATCATACAGTTTATGAATGAGCATTTTCTCATTTTAAATTTAATATAAATTGTTTTAACAAATTAAACTTTTATTTAACCAAGGTCTATCCAGTCGTGATTATTGGTTGCTTTACTGTCATAAAAAACTTCCAGACAAAATTAATCAAAAAGACTGAGAGAACAAAAATAAGGTAAGAAAAATAAAAAACAGCTAGATTTCTCTAGCGCATGGGTGACAATGGCCAGTCCATGCATTTCTATACCTCTAGTAATTAAAAATACGCTTGTGTCACTGGATCGCAATTTACATTAACTCTGTTGTGTATTCATGCGAGATACGATATAAAAACCTAGAAATTGTCATTTACAACAATCTCGCATTTTTATGATATAAAAATACAGCCGAGCCCTTGCATATGCGCACATTTTTTGATTGTGTAGTAAAAAGGGAGAAAACAATAATATTTTCGGCTTAAAGGAAAATCATTTAACATGTCCAAGTTTTAGGTATGTTCCGGATACTGTGAATGCAATGTAAAATGAATACATGGCGAGGCGCCATTTATTGCTGGATATTACAGTTGAGTATACAAGCATACATCCTATTATACATCAACAAATAGGATATACAAAATAACGCAAGGAATATCAATGATTTACAACGACAGTACATTTATATAATTTTTGCATGCAGAAAAAGGATCATAAATTATCGTGCTGAAAAGTTGATTTCAGTACTCTGTATACACTACGATATCAAGTAAATAATATCATTATATTTAAATAATTGTACTAAAATAAATGGAGAAATTAAAAGTGCAGAGACGATACAAAACAAACATGGGAACAAATGTTGTCCTTTAGTATGCTACCGAATTACGATCTGTGGTGGATTTTGAAAAGAATCACATCTTTAACACGAGAAAAATGTTTCCATACAAATAACGTAACAGGTCAGTATATAATAAAGGCCACATAAAGGAGATGAAATGCATATTATTCGATCGAAACAAATTGCTTTGATACGGTTTTATACAAAACAGCAAATAAAAAAATAAACTAGGTTAATTGTTCGTCCTTGGACAGGAACAAAAAGCAAACTAAACTAAAAGATATTTTAAAAAATGTCTGAACATTGACATTTAATTTTTAATTTTAAAAAATGTGATTGATATGCCACTGCGAGTTTCGAACTCGCGACCTCATGTTTAGCAAGCGGGACACACATAAAGAAAGACGAAAAAACAATATATGTATAAGAAAAAAATACATTGCATGGCAACGTACCAGATACTGTCACCGTCTCTGGTGGATGCAAATGTCTAAATAGACATACATGAAATTCGTTATATGCCTAACATACAAAATCACGACACAGTAAAAAAGTGTGAACGGAGCATAAAGATGGAACCTCGGACATAGTATGATCTGCTGTAGAAAATGTGAGAGTGGTAAGTGGTAAAGTTCTGACAAGACATCCAATAGTCCCGTTAAGCACACGAAGGTGAGGTGGATATTCAAAAACTTTTACTATAGAGGTCAAATAGTTTTATTTTCTTTGGAACCATAATATTGGCAAACAGTCATCCTGTTTCATACTAATAAAAAATACCCATTTAGCGTAATGTGATAAATTAAGCCCATTGGAGCTGAGAAAACTTGTTTCAAGGAAACTTCCATCCTTGAATAGTATGATAAGACTTTATATATATATATATATATATATATATATATATATATATATATATATATATATATATATATATATATATATATATATATATATATATATATATATAATTTTATACGGTTGCATCGTGCTTGCAATGAACAGACAGGTATACAACCATACCTACGTATCCAGATAGATCGATACTTACACTGAGCACTATATGTAACATAAAACATATTATGCGCGGGGTAAGAGAGCCCATTCTACCGATATGTAGCTAATTATTCATGTATTTATGATGATATATCGAGCACACATTTTCATGCCAACGTTAGACTACTTCAGGAATGCAATCTTCAGAGGAATCGGCTTTTTGATCTATTTAATGACCAATTATTTACCGCTGCATTTCGATAAGCTCTGTACACCATGGATGTTTCCATTTTTTACTCTTCGACTTGCATTGATATATGTAGGAGTTTTATGTCAAATACTGAGCTTGTGGTTGCAACGAAATGATGCTTTCTACAAAGAATAATATTGTGGGGGTGTCTCTGCTTTGTTCTGGTCAACTGAAATAGAATTAGATATGAATCGCAGACCAATCGTTCATGGAGATGTTTGAAAACTTACTTTTGTTTCCTTCTTTTCTTTGCAAAGGTACAATCTCATCCGTATTTGCTCATTTTCTCATTTGAGTAGATATGGTTTAAGCATGTCTTCTCAAAAAGATAATAAAAAATTTAATTGACGTTCAAGAGAGAGCTGACAAAATATGAAAGTTGTTGTTGTGGGCGGAATGCCATTTTGCAGACCACGATAGGCAATATATGGCTGGAAGTATTACTGGTGGAGGCGGAACCTGTGAAAACCGCAGTAAGAACCACCAACTCACGGGAAGCTACTGGCAAGCTATCACACATACCCACAATGACCGAGCCCGATACTCCAACCCACTCGATCGAATATGAGATGCCAGTGATCGTTAACAGAAGCATGATAAAAATCAAGCAATAAATCTCAGTTCAGTGCAAGCAGCTTATGTATGAATAATTTGTTTTTAGAACCTTACATACAAACCTAGAACACAATAAGATTATCAGGATATGGATACTTTTTATACCAATTTCGTAAGCAGGGTCGCTTCTGGAACCTTCTAAGGTCATATGAAAGGCTAGGTCTTGAACTAAACACCAAGTAGACATCTATTTATAACAGACAAACGACGAGGCGGTACGCACAAAATTTCTGTCCTCAATCATGGATAGAGGTCAAACACACACAATACATTAAACATACCAACACACATGTAAACGTACGTCATAGTGATAATAAAAAAATATTCCGGTGTGATTTATAAACATTTAGTGACTCTCTTAGCAATGGAAAACAATCTTGTAAAGAAATTCTTGACATGAATTAAAAAGCAACCCCAATTAATAATTTGGTAACAAAACTACTTAAACGGAACATTCGTTCATTCAATGTATTAAATAGTAACGGTTTGCATATAACCATACAAAGTAGATATTCCTTATTTAAGAGTCTTAAATTACGAGTTTGCCTGTGACATTCACGTGTCGAGGATTCCAGTTAATTTTCCTACCAACCTATCTATCTTAATTTAAAACTTAATTTTAAAAATGTAAAGGAACAATTAACATGAAAGCATTGGGATTGTTGAAGATTCTCTGTATCAAAGTCGAACCTATTAGTGGTCTCTTGAGCTCCTGTACTCCAATTATCAAACCCCAAACATTATATTAATAACCCTTTTTGACAGCATGTTGGTATACATTGTACAGGCACTCAGAAAGCACACTGTTACAATTCTTTCATGAATGCACACGTACTAGAATGCTTTCTGAAGGCACACGAACTAGAATGCTTTCTGAATGCACACGTACTAGAATGCTTTCTGAAAGCACACGTACTAGAATGATTTCTGAAGGCACACGTACTAGAATGCTTTCTGACGGCACACATGCTAGAATATTTTCTGAAGGCACACATACTAGAATGCTCTCTGAAAGCACGCGTACTAGAATGCTTTCTGTCAGACCTGAAGTTGTCTGAATGTTTCCTTATATGTATTAAAGCGGCCACTTTAGATTGTGGATCATCATGGTTGGTGCAAGTTTTAACGATCTATATGACAAGCTGCTTTCTGGAAATTCTGTAAATTTCTCTGCAACGATTTAGTTGTATATGTGTAACTTTAGTGTCAACATTTTGTTGGTCTCATATCAATATGAATTAAAATGTAACTAAACAAATTGAAAAATCTTAGATGTTTTCTATTAAAATAGTTAACATTCAGTTGAGCGGTGTTTGAAAAGTAAATTTACCGTGTTCTTTTATAAGACGATTAGTAATTGTGGCAATATTTTACAAGTTGAATGTTATCTGGCTAGGTATTTCTGTAATTGGCTTGATGGTTTCTAAGAAAACATTGAAAATGCTTTGTAAATGGCATTCACTGTATTTGTCGCTTCAGGCATTGAACAATACACAAAACATTTAGGGTAATATTTATTGTAAGGTTGAACGAATGGTTTGCATTTAAACGTTTCCGTCGCGGAATTCGTCCGTACTGCATATCTTGTGGGCACAACCTTTAGTACGTATCAGCCGTTTGAATTTCTTGTTTTTTGTTTTCACTTTGCGCAGTTTAATTGGTACTCCAATTTTTATATGACGCCGCCGTTACCAAAATCTTCAAAGACTTGGATATAAACAGTATCTTAAATAACACTGGACAACAAATTTTTACAAAAGTCATGTTACTGAAATAAAATTAGTCAATTCTTATCAATTTTTATGTGCTGAACACGAATATGACAGTCAAATTGCAAAATTGGCTCTAGTTTTTTTGTAATCTGCAAGAAATTAATGTTTACATAACGAAATGCATTCCAATAGTAAAAGGTCAACTGTAATAGCCTACCTATAAAAAATCAAGTCATTGACTACATCTTAGATTTCTTCGCCTGTCTCTTGTACAGCTGTTCGGGAGCATCTCTGAGGAGTGTCCAGCAGTAGTCAGCCAGCATTGTAGTGGACCATTTTCCCTGGTATCTTTGTTCCATTGTTGCGATATCTTGATGAAAACGTTCGCCGTGTTCATCACTAACAATACCACAGTTGCTAGGAAAGAAATCCAAATGGGAATGAAGGAAGTGAATCTTTAGAGACATATTGCAGCCAAGTTTCTTATACTTCATCAACATGTCTTCTACTAGTTCCTTATAGTTTTCTGCCCTAACATTTCCGAGGAAGTTTGTAGAAACTAGGCGAAAAGCATTCCATGCTTGTTTCGCGTCACCTTCCAGCAAGTTGTTGAACCGGTCATCTTTGAAAAGCTCTCGAATCTGAGGACCCACAAAAACTCCCTCTTTAATCTTTGCTTCGCTGAGTCGAGGGAATTTTTCATGCAGGTATCGGAATGCTGGCAAAGTCCGGTCAATGGCTTTCACGAAGTTCTTCATCAAACCTAGTTTGATGTGAAGGGGTGGTAGCAAGATTTTCTGAGCCTCAACCAGAGCTGGGTGTTGGATATTCTTCTCTCCAATGGCTACATTCTGCCTGTGAGTCCATTCCTTCCTCATGTAGTGCATTTCCCTTGCTCGGCTATCCCACTCGCATAAGAAACACATGTATTTTGTATATCCTTGCTGCAGTCCCATTAAAAGGGCAACTACCTTCAAATCACCACAGAGGTGCCAGCTGTACTTGTTATACTCAATGGAATTCAGTAGCTGCCTTAAGTTATCGTATGTCTCTTTCATGTGGACAGTATACGCTACTGGAATAGATGGAAGAATGTTTCCATTGTGCAAAAGCACAGCCTTGAGACTCAGTTTCGAAGAGTCCACAAATAGTCTCCATTCTTGTGGGTCATGAGTGATTTTTAAAGCATTCATGAGGCCCTCAATATCGGAACAGAATATCAGATTACTTTCCTTTCTGAAGAAAGGCTCCAATTGCTGGTGGCGCTTTCGATATGCAGTAATTGTGACATCTTCTTCTAGAAGATTCCATTGTTGGAGTCTTGATCCTAGCAATTCTGCCTTGTTCTTTGATAAGTCCAAATCACGAATCAGGTCATTTAGTTCTTCCTGTGTTATTCTGTGTGGGGTTGATGATGCACCACAGTGAAAATCTGGATCACTGCATGCTGATGGACCAGGAGAAGAACAGGTCGACTCACCTTTGTCTTCGTCAGATGAATCAAGAGAATATTCTGCTGGAGGTTCTGGAATAGGAAGTCCCTCACCATGTGGAACTGGTCTCAATGCAGGCGGAATGTTTGGGTAGACTATTCTCGACTTCTTTCGCTTCGTTATTCCGCCGGAAAGAGGAGGAACCAAGCAGAAGTAACAGTCATTTAGGTGGTTGCTTGGCTCTCTCCACACCACTGGGACTGCAAACGGCATTGATGACCTTTTGCAATTCAACCACTGTGAAAGCTGTGTTGTACATGTAGCACAGCATATATGCGGAGCCCAAGGCTTGTCTTGGTCACCAACCTTGCATCCGAAGTAAAGATGATATGCCTTCTTCACTTGAGAATTGATACTTTTCTTCTGGTTGGCAAATGTCACTTCCCCACAAATATAGCAAAAATTGTCCGCGGTATTAACACACTTTCGAGGCATTACTGTTCTTTATTGTACGTAAATGGATAAAATAATAAGCTTTATGTAACAGTAGCTTGAACTGTCTCGCACAACGTCTAAAATATTTTAAATGCTGAACCTATCTGATTGGGCTTTATATAGTACACTGCTTACGTCAGCTTCAGCAGCCGCCTGGCATTAGTATAATAGGCCTACACATGTATAGTACACTGCTGACGTCAACTTACTTCAGCAGCCGCATGGCATTAGTATTGCATTGCATCAGAAAATGATGCAATCAACTGTGGATGATGTGAGCATGATGGTATTATGCAATGTTACATCATTATTCCGGATGTTGCTGCAGTCCTACTGGAGAAATTTACACAGTGAAACATAGAAAATGAGGTATATGAATATCTTCAAAACGAGAGCCAATACAAATTTTTCACGGTTATATTCGTGTTCGGCACACCAAAATACTACAGATTAGGGCCTTTTCAAGTCAGTAATGATTTCACTGTTGACCAGTGTAATACAGTTTTCTTATGAAATTCTTCAGTTGTCTTTGTCTTAACATATCCTCCTCATTTTTTTTTCTGACATTATTTGCTGAATCCGTTTTAAAGAAGGAATCTGTCTATACGTCCATATCTTTCATTTTTTTAATTTACGATGTAATTGTGTTGTTCCCTGTGCAATCCTAAATCGTTTTCTAGTACAATGAATACCTACTCTATTTCTATTGTTCTATCAGCTTTAGTCTGGATTTATTTCACAATCTCTTTTAAGTTTGTTGAATGCTCTCGTTCTGTCTTTATTATTACGATTTGAATGACCGATGGGATACGTTCCTTGGGGTAAACTGGGTCAGGGAATAAAATCCATAGAGGCCAGTTTCACTATTCAAGGTGATATGTGATAATAATGCGATCGATTCAATATAATACGTACCGATTTCCAGACAGGTGAAAAGTTCTTCTTTGAAATTTCTGTCAACCATCTCCCCACTCCATAAAGAAATATCATAATCCCAAAATATTAGTACAGTTTACACTCCCATAGCGATTATTAACGCAAGGTTCAAAACCCTTTCTTTGAGCCTGAAGGCGGCCGTAGTGAAATTCCACTTGCCAATCGTTCGTACGGACTTTGTAATAATATAGTTCTATCAAGAAACATATCGTCTCCCGATAAGAAAGGAAATCTTACATACGACTGTATTACCAAATGTTCACACAATTTGTTTACTGTTCCCTCTTCTAATACTGTCATAGGTGTCGTTGTATTGACATCTAAAGAAAATATAGCTACGGAACAAACACAAGAAAACTACATTTATACTAACTAAATTGTTATGTTTTGCTTAATTAATAAGTATTGACCCGACTGTAGTTCAAGCATGCCAGAAAACTCTGGTGGCTTTTAGTGTGATACATAGCGTGTTTGAGTTAAAACAAACCAGACTTGCATCCTTGATTATTAAATATCTGTTTTGAACGCCGTGAGAAAAAGGTCTTATGTTGCGTGTTTAGGCTCGAATAAACAGTAACAAAAGAAAGAGTGAAAACAACAAGCTTTTAGAAATTTAATACATGATGTATTTCCCTAGAAAAATACTGTAAAAATGAAAAAAAAATATGAACTTACGGTTTTACGAATCAAATCCAAAAATAATCCAATCATAATTAACAAATTAAATTTTAGAAGTCCTAATAATGAAATATACTAATGAATTCAAGTTCGAGTCCCGATGAAGAATCCAAGATGGAAGGCGATGATGTATACCGTAGCTATTATTGTCATATTGTGTCTATAGTTCTGTGTTCTTCACAAACAATAAGCCGGTGTTTTCCCAATAATTTTAATGAAATGTCTTTGTTCATGAATTTTGTTTGAGCACCCATATATTTCCAGGAAAAAAGAATTAATCCTTTTGAATCGAATTAATTCGAATAGACATTAAAATAACTTTAAACTGACACAACAAAAGAACACCTTTACGTCCCAGTGTTTTTAAGCGGGACTGAGAAATATCTCTATAAACAAAGATTATACAGCACTGGAAACGTAAAACAAATTCCCAGATGAGGGTCAACTTTCGAGAATCTTCGATGATTATTTGTGTCTAAAAACGCGTAGCCCCAGTATGACCCTGACGAAAACAAATCAATTGACTCTAAGAATAAGAGAAAAAGTTCTTTACGTGTCTCAGTGATTTCTGAATTCAAGGTCAGCTTTATGTGTTTACAACTGAAGAGCCAAGGTCAAACTGTTTTTAAAAGAATTGAGTTCCTAGTAAACAAATCTATATTATTTTGACATGTAATGAAATTAAAAATAAAAATATTTTAAAACTTACAAACATTTAAATTAAATGAAATATGAATTAAATCAAATACACGTAACAAAGTCATAACATATTTCTTTCCTGAATTAGAAGAACTACTAGTGCCGTACTACCTTAAAAATAAATACATATTTGGTGAATATATTTATATACATTTAATTCATATTGATTTTGACCTTTGTCAATGTTTGAGGAGAGAGATTTTATGTGTACCTATATTTTGTTACGTTTTTAAGTTATAAATAAAAAGGTTTACTGATATTTGAAAAAACATAGACAAGACAAAGATATAAAACAGAAAAACGGTTATGTTTGCGACACTTGTAGAAACAGCAATGTAAAGTTTCGCAAACATAACCTTTTTTCCGTTTCATTTGTTTGTTTTGTCTATGTTTTTTATTTGCCTTTGAAAAAGTCTCTTTAAAGGGTCGAAAGCGCCCAGGCCAGCTAGATACTAGTTTCGCACTGTATGTTGTCAGTTTATAGCATTTATTTTAATCAATCCTGACACACGTGAACCCTAGCAAAATAAAATCGTCTGTTAAAAGGCATACAAGCACGTAGCCAATAGCATATAGTAGACTCAGAAGTTTTGATTCAACAGTGTTTGTTGAAAAAGTAATATTCAATGCAGATTGAATGAGAATTCTTACAGATTTATTATTATTATTAGTTCTATGCCTTTTTGTGGTTATTTGCAATCATCTCTGCATATTGATAAGATGATTGTTTACTATTTTTAATTTATATTTGTCTTCGTAATACACACTTATGATTTAAATATGAAAGATGGTTTTAATAATAAAAGTAGAGCACTACAACTCTTGGTTAGCTACGCAATTCACCTACCGGCTCATGGAAATTAAAGTGGAATAGAATTTAAGTGAAATAACGAACGAACAAGAGATAATTAAATTATTTTAATATAATTACAGTCGATTGAAGTCATTTTTCCACTTTGGCAACAGTACAACCGACCATAAACTTTCTCTCTGTCTCTCTCTCCGGTCGGTTTGACTTTAAAACTCTGTATGTGTGTGTGTGTGTGTGTGTGTGTGTGTGTGTGTTCCTCTTCTCTCTCTCTCTCTCTCGCATACTTTCGTCGGTTTGACTTAACTTTTACCATCATTTATAAGTGCAGCGACATCGTGGCATGACAATCGAAAATATTCTACGTCCGTCATCTCATAGATTTTTAGCCCGTACTCTTGCTACGAAGGTTTCAAAAAGAGAGGGGGGGGGGGATATTTTCATATTTTGTTGATAATATTCGATATTTAGAACATTATACTATGTTTAAGAAACAACAACAAAAACTAAGCATTAGATACACCACATTATGTGTTTTGCAACTTTGTAGGGGCCCCGAGTGGCCGAGTGGTCTAAAGCGCTCACCGTTCCGTATCACTGCCATCTCACCTTTGTCTGCGTGGGTTCGAGACCAAGGCTCGGCTAGCGTGGGCACGTGGGAAAGCCTTCCATTAGTTTCTTTTGGGTCGGTGGTTCTTCCCTGGGTCTTCCAGGGTTCTTCCTCCACCAGTTATACTGGCAGCATGTATAGCCTATCTTGTGCTGAAAAATAGCGTTAAACCCTAGAACAGCAACAAAAAAGCAACTTTGTATCATTGATAAACACTGTAGATAAATCATAAGGAATGTGCACACGTATCGTTGCAACCTACTATATTTTGTAATTTACTTGGTGTAATTTTTTTCAAGGTTTCAATCCAGACCAAATTGCTTTTCTCACTCAATCCACATTTCCGCTTAGTTTATCTGTTATGCATGATGGGGAGGAGGGAACAGAAATCATAAAGGATTGTGATGAAAATGTGTACCATATTAAATTCATTTAGAAAACGAGGAATAGTAATACGTTATATGGTTATTTTCATACGTCATTAATGATCAAATTCTAGAAATTCATGGTTGATCTAGAATCAACTGCAGACGGTCGCTAGAATGTTTACATATGCATTTATTGTACCATGGGTGGACCGTAATTTTATATACCATGGTATTGATATACCAACTTGCTTTATACCAAAACTTTAAATGTCGTGTTATTTTTAAATTAAGTGTATTGACCTAGTGAATAAACTCCTCACATCCCGGGTGTGTTCACTACAAAATGTATTTTGTTAAACCACGATATCTCTGGACTTATATAAGTAAATATATACTAAAGAGACAAACAAATACAAATATTCAAATATTCTGGCATGCATAGAAGAAAAAAAAACGGTACGAACAACATTGTCACTCAAGAAAAGCCAGATACAAAGCTGTTTAAAATAAACACTCTGGAAATTTAATTCCCAGTTGAAAATGACAAGCTGTTTTCAGGAAGGGCACTGGAAATATGCCCTGTAAACATATATGAATATAATATGAGTATTTAAATCAATTATTGTGAATGCAACGTGCAGCATATGCGTTTTGAATATTTGAAGTACCTTGGACAAATGACTCTCTAGAACTGATTAAGTATTATGTTATTTGTGTGTATTCCTGCCAAAACGTCCCATCAAATCTTCCCGCCAATGCTTTCAGTTGTCTTTTCATCTAAACTAACAGGATAACCGTAACTCTCATTCTCGTTAACCACAGAATTAACCATAGTAACCGAATAACCGAACTGAGGTAATGATTGTTCAAGAATGCTACAGGGTATGTATACAGGGACAAAATGATGTAAATAAAAAGGCCCTGTTAAGTCTGTCGTGTAATAAAAACAGATTCCTTCGTGGATAAATTTGCTCTAATCGAAGGGTGTGGTATAATCTGTCCACAAAATAATGTCCTTTCACGAACCGAATTTTATCCATACAAACCTATAATGAATGTCTTATAATACTATCCACATTGCAAGAAGCATTTATCCCTATCCTCTAATACCTTAATACTGCAAAATACATCTTGAATAAAATAGCCGTCTGATATATTGACGACTAGCATAAAGGAATCACCTGTTCATAGCGACCACATTTTTTAATCAACTCCATTTTTCAAATATACTTGGCTTATGTATGGTGAACATGTGTCGGTCCCTAATCACTTAGCTTCTCTTTGTATCAACCAAATGTGATCCCGATTTCTGAGTCTGGTCTTTCTGCTAAAGAGCTAATGCAAAGTTTATGCAGAGAGAGTAACAGACCACTGGCGAGGTTAAATGTCGCACAGTATTTTTTATCACATCAAAGCCCGGAATATACAAGTAACAAACGTAATCACTAATACGAAAGAAAGCTATTATTTTTCTTTTCGCTTTCCACCGTATGCTTTTGGCTGTGAATTAATTGCTGAAACATTTTACTTCTATTGACGCTGCTATAAATAGGAACTGTGCATAGCACATATGATAAAAGAATAAATGTGTATATAGTGCGTTTAAGTGATGAGACAGGTTTTTCACCAAAGCCAACAATACACGGGTTCACACACTTAGAGAACGAACCATAAACGAAAGAAAGAAAACTGTCTTTGGACTCACCAATTGTTTCGGAAAACAGCCCAATTATTATTTTGCATATAAATTTCAGTTTTTACAGTTTTCGTGTATAAAAACATCGGAAATTCCAAAATCTTCCATTAAAATTGATAGATGGCGTACCAATAAAAATTAGAAAAGTAAATATAGATCTGGGAAAAGTTGTTCACTTCAATTAAATTTATATTGTTTTGGAAAACATTAACATTCCTTTAAAGATAATATATGAAAATAGTCAATACTAAAATAGTTATTTTTTTCTCACTTTTCTCAAAACAAATTGATGAAAAAATATTTCATCGTTGAACTGGTATTGTCACCTTCTTAAAATTTTTTAAAAAAATATCAAAGCATATACTTTGCATATGCTACATAAATTGAAGATATTCGACTATTGTTTCTTAAATACTCTTGCGTTTTACATTAAATGACGCTTCTTTTCATCCATGTTTGAAACTGACCCACCACTTTGATACACCTCTAACACGATCAGTAATCGTCCATTGCCATATTGTACATTTTCTCTATTGAATTCATTTGTTACACTTTCTGCTAATCAAAGCCGTTCAAGCAAATTGCACATCAACGATTTGGCACATATTCTGTGTCAGGGTCACTTCAAGGAAACAAACACGCCCTATTCCAAAAACATCTATGTAATAATTTGATATATAAAGCTACATTTCATTATATGTACTATGATATGGCGGTTGTACTCGATTCGGAAGGATGTGCATTCACTGCTTGAGCAACTTGCCTGGAAACGTGATTTTCAGCTGTCGATTTATTTCTGTTTGGTTCATGTTTCATCTTGGGTGCCTTTGCAGACGATTTAGATTTAAGTGTGCTTTCAGCTCCTGTGCTGATTATTCTATTTGCCAAAGTCGTTACAGAAATGATATCTGTGGTAGATATAGCAGATTTTATTTTGCCAATGGACGTAGATTGAGTCGATGGTTCTACATCAAGGGCTGTAGGTACTGTAGATAATGCTGGTGTATCCGTTTCCTCTGCAGCAGTTGTGGTTGTAGCAAGAATCTCCTCGGCCTCAGTCTCAGTCTCTTCCGTCGTTGGCTGTCGTATCGGATTAACGATAAACTTGATTCTGCCATTCGAAGAAACTATTCTTTGAATCTCTACAGGACCTGTCGCTTGAAGAACAATAGGATTATTATTCGCATCCTTCAAAATAATTTTTGTTTTTCCGTTTGATTCCTTTTGTACCTCTATTGAACCTCCTAAATGAGGTCGTTCAGTAGAAACAACCGCCGAAGGCATATACTGTGTCAAACTAACAGTGTTGAAACCAACATTAGCTGCAACTGCCATAGAGCCACTTCCAGGAGCAGATATGGCTCCGACATCCGTGTTTTGCTTGGCCGATATGACTCTTGTCTTGCTAAATGTCGTCTTTCTGACTGCTTTTTGGATCACTTTTGTGGATCGCATACTTGAAGAAGATGAAGAGAGCCCTACGGCCGATGCAGATACTCCTGGAAGGGACTTAATTAGCGTATGGGGTACATCTCCATTGATATTAGTATGGGCAGAATATGGATCAGCTATCAAGACCGTATCTACATGTGCTGTAGGTTCTGCTTTCGCTGTGGTATTTTCCAATCCAGCTGAGTCAGATGCATTAAATGTCACTGATGCAGATGTTATTGTTAGTTGACTTTCTATATTATTGACAGTATTCCGATAGGAAGTTGAAACAGATGAGGCTGGGGCTGACAAACCCAATCCTGTTGATGACGAAATTCCCAATATAGACAAGGGTACAACATCTGTTATGTTTAATTTTTCTCCTCCTGAGGACTGATGTCTCAAGATGTTGGGCATTCTGGGTTCAAACAACTTATCAATAACACCGTCTGGTCCTACGGGCCCTTTATCTCTGCGTGAATGTACGCTAGATTCGTGGGTTCGTTTCACATCTTGCGGCCTAGAAGCGGGCATGGTTTGAAGCCCCGTACCGAAGGCTCTAACAATAGCCTCGACCATACCTGCGTCTCTGGAAGCAGGTGATTTGAGAGCCATTGAGTCCGTCGAATCCAGCTTGTTGTTATGTCCTTTAACAGTATTAACGCTGTCAACGTGGACGTGATTGTTGTGTTCATTCGTTTCTCTCGACAATTGCCAATTTTCTCCACGCAATCTTTTCAGAGCGACTTCAATCACTTTAGGAATATTTATATCTCCAAAGGAACCTCGTGCATTGATTTCTACTCCATCCACTGCCTTGTCAGAAACCTTAATTGGAGCTGCATCTCTTAAGAGTGGTTTAGAACGTGCGTTGCTCAAGCTCCCTATTCTAAGTCTCCTACTCTTCGATAGGTCCACATCTGGAGATAAGATTGTATTATTTTCAACTAAAGAATTGCTCACTTTGGGCGATTCGCTTTTTTCAATAGTGGCTCTACTGATATCATTATCTGTTTTTGTAATATTTACATTCAGCTGTCTTCCGTTGGGAAGCGGCACGATTCCGGGGTCGTTTAGTAACACCAACTTTCGTTCATTACCAGTACCTCTCACAACCACTAGGCGTGTTCTGGTGGGACTTCTCATTATCTGTTCCTTCTAGAAATAATAATAATAATAATAATAATAATAATAATAATAATAATAATAATAATAATAATAAATATAATAATAATAATAATATGGAGCTAATATGGAACTACGAATTACTGAGTTTACCATACAGAAGCTTTAAGGTGATTAAAGGCTGACGTGAACATTATCAGTATTAGCTACTATTTAAGATCCCGCTATATATCGTAAATTTTAAAAAAAGAGATGAATCAGAAGCGAATATTGTTGAAGAAATCAAAACTAAAGTCAAACCTGATTCGAGATTTCGCATTTGCTATTGCATTCCCTGACGATCGAAGGGCCTTTCCCCTTTGGATATCCTCATATTCAAACGCTTTGATGAACATACCGAAGAGAAGTAGAATACTTAAAGAGACAGAAAAGGACAGTAGCCTAGAAACCAGTATGCATCGTTATAATTTCACTGGAATTGGCTCTGAGTTTCATTACTTGATTAAATTTTTTAATTTTATACCAGAGTTTATTACCGACTACAAAATGTGTTGATGTTATAGAATTGTTCCAAATTAGCTGTTTGAATTTGGTGTGTACAAGTTTTAAAATTTCATAATTGTTTCCTTTCTGAGCTATTTGTTACTGAATTATTTACACATATTAACATTAATCTATCACACGAAATTAGTCAGTTTTCAGTGGGTTTTCTTACATATCTACCTGAACAATAAGGACCCTGGCCAGCTTGATATTAAGTGAAAACGGGTATGAGGTTACACTATGTACATAGAGAATAACGTAAATAAGCTCCCATATTTGCCTGACAGTATAGATTACGATTAGCGTGCCATCATGGGCAGACTTGTAAGTCTACTGTGCAAACAGTATACCGTAAACGAGCTCAAATATTTATTTTACACGTCATATTTTTGTAAGGAAGAAAATATTAATTTAAAGATAGATGTAACATGTCACAGAAGTCTCTCTGGCTCTGTGAACTAACATATTGATCTAACTTGTTTATTCGATGTTCACATTGTTATTTAGATTCTCAATGTGTTTCGGAGTTTAGTAACACATGAAAATACACGTGTGATAATAGCTCCAATATTTCACGTAAAGGATCTGGGATGTTAAATAGATTAAGCTCAAATATCACATTTTATCCAGACGCAGGCTGATGAGTTTCAGTACCAATAAGATATTAAAGAACTCCTCAATACGACATCTCAAATGTAAGACTTCTGAAAAACAAGTCGAACAAGACAAAATTCTTATATTCTTATTTCGAATATTTACAGTAATTTTGCCAATATTAATTCCTATCAATTTATCTTTCATGCTGAGCAGGTTCTTGTAGCAGTTGATTGTAGGTGTCCAAGAAGATATAAAATCTGAATATCAGTGGGAAAGATGTAAAGACTGTCCATATGTTTAATATTTGGGCTACATTTTTGCATTGCTAGGAGTGGTTGACCTCAAATGGATTACATTGATCAATTGTTAGAGATGACCTCAATATGCGACAGCTCCTCATCAGGGATCAATTTTTATAGAGTTTTTTGCATCTTTCTTCGATCTTTATCCAGTTTTCATTTCGACGATGGAATTATCTATCCCTTCTCTCTTGCTTTTATAGCATCTTTTCTGCCCACACCACCATTATATTCACCACATTATCATCTATCACTTCTTTCATAAAGGTCTTGGCTGCATTAAAGAGGACGTCTCTTCATGTGACGCCATTGGGGATAGACCTCCAGCTATACTATCTGGTGCCGGAGGTGCTTCATACTCTCTCACAGTTCTAAGGTTGTGCTTGGCTCTCCCACATTACAGTGTTCTGTCTTTCTTCTTCGTTAACAAACCAACTGTTGGTAGCACGGTTGCTTTATTCCCTTCTTACTTTCATTATATACGCGCGAGACCTTTCAGCCATTTACGTCTGTTAACTGTACTTACAGCGTATTCTTTAGGGGTCCCGAGTGGCCGAGTGGTCTAAAGCGCTCACCGTTACGGATCATTGCCATCTCACCTCTGTCTGCGTCGGTTCGAGTCTCGGATTCGGCTAATGTGATTATGTGAGAAAGCTTGCCAGTAGCTTCTCGTGGGTCGGTGGTTCTTTCCGGGTTTTTTCCGGGTTCTTCCTCCACCATTAATACTGGCTGCCATGTATGGCCTATCTTGTGCTGAAAAATGGCGTTAAACTCTACAGCAACAGCAACAGCGTATTCTTTAATTATTCGTCGAACTGGTACGAGGTACCTGCTTGACGCTTTAATGTCTGCACTCAACACTTTTTAAATTATCATGAACGGAGAATGCAATAGAGGAGAAGAAGTGAAAGGGTCACGCCTCGATTTCATTTGTAGGTTCATATTGATCTCGGTTTGAAAATGTTTGATTTTTTTCACAAATTAAAAATGTTACCTCTTACACCGGGTTATTGACTTTTGAAAAACTACGAACTCTCTACTTATGTATGATGGATTAGTAGAGAAGAAATATTTTTTCTTTTGAAAATTGCATCACTCCCGAGGATGCAGAATTAAAGACGTTCCTATATTTATAAGTAATTTCCCCTTTATGTTCGGTTGGTATCAGTTTTAAGTTCGTTCTGTCTGTGCCCATCTCGCTAGCCACGGTTTCGATGTGTTAAACCTATCTACACCTTGGCGAATAATTCAGATGTTTCGGTGTTACGAGTCTATGAATTTCGTACGATGCTGAAGCAAACCACCGCATCCAATCAAAATCAAGTTCTTAAAATGTGAACACTGTTCCTGCGAGATCGAGACAATGGCATCATTTAAATTGAATTGACTCATTAATATGCAATATTTCCACTGCTGGTCCATGTTTGCAAAAATGCATCCTTCCCGCCAATAAACATGTAATGCCCTCTCTCTGGTATATGCTCATACTTTTGATGTTAAACTTACAAGTATCCTTTTGAAATCAATAGCTTCAACCATGATCAACAAATTATGAACATTATGAACAAAGCACCGCTCTTACACGCTAATAGTTAATTTTGTATTACATACTAAGGGAGACAACCCATGAAAGGCAATAGATGTTGCTAGGACAAAGCACTGAAATATCTGAACGATCTGCCAAACTGTAGATAGGGTTTACACATCGGAGCCTTGGCTAGCCACATTGCATGTCTGGGCCTCTGGTGGTTTTGGTTCCTGTCCACCTTTTTTATACTGAATTCAGATTTGCGGAATTCAGTATACCACAGTAGATATGATCTACCAATCCCCTTCCCTGATGTGGGGCTTCCCGTCCAGCAGTCTAGACATGTGGGATTTTCTCATTTTAAGTGATTTTAAAATGCCTTCCATTCCTGCGTTTGGGGTTGCTTTTGTGATTTTCAGGTTGCGTTTTAGCTTATGACTTTCCTTTCCCTATGGCAGAAGAGTATCCATAAGTATCGCTTTTATATCGATTCGATACTTTTGCTCCTGGTGTTAGGAATTCTGAATATGTTAGAGGGGCTTTACGTGTCATCTGTTTTTCCTGGCATATTTGGGACAGCATGGTGGAGACATTCTGGGATGATGATGTGTGTGCAGTTATTGTGCGCTCCATTGTTACTCAGTAAGAACCCTTCACAGCTGTTGGATAATAAGACTTTCCACGATTTTTAATCTTGTCATAATTTTTGTATCATGGGTCATGTGGGTTCAACAGTTCTGGGACGCTGACGTTTCTGAAAACTTGTTTATCCAGGTCATAAAGCTTTAGTCATTTCGGACTAATGTTCCATAGCCCCTCTCAGTTGTCATTCGATGTTGTCAGAAAAGTGAATGAAGGTAAGAAATGGTCACGCAAGTCTTCATACTACTGGTTCAATATCTTCTCTTCTGAGATGGGTCCATGCCTCTTCAAGGTACTATTCCAACGTTTTTTCTTGACTCGTTACCCAACATGCAGCATGTTGTTTCTGCATGGGATGATTGGTTTGACATAGATAACATTGTTGCATAGCTAGACCTGTTATTATTTCAGTTAAGTAACTATTGGAAATAAAACTTAAATATGAGTATTGTTCTGGACATCTTGACATGGTGAGTGCATATTTGTTTTGTTCTTCATGTGTGGTCTGTGTCTGTTGGTATCTTTTTGGGAACATCCTCTTCTCCTATCTCCCTTCTGCTCTATAGTCTATGATCATTTCTCTCAAACTGCTGATTTCCGGGGTATTGTTAAATTATGATACAAGATGACTTTTACTGTGTTTATCAGAGCAATTGCAAACTGAAGTTCCATATGAAGTTATTCCAATTTTGTTGTGCGGAAATATCCTTCGTAGATGTCTAGGTGAAATCCCATCAATCCTGATAACCTATCGTCTTACTAAATACCGTATTTGTTATTGGTACTTCATTGTCGAGTGGTTTCAAATAGTGTCATTTTGTGTAGACTAAGTTAAGTTCAAAATTCTGGAAGACAATGTCTGACTATCTCGGGAGCCTTCTATCTTAGGCACGTTGAAATGTTAAAACCCGGAATCGCTTATGATGCCTGTGGGCAAACGTTTTCGCAGCTTGCAATGGAAAATATGATTTTCAATGTTGGATCGGATTCCAGAGGCTATGGCGAAGGTTTCACTTCAGATTGTCACTGATACCTTGATGAGGTTCTATTCATACTGTTACATATATCTGATTTAATATATATTTATTTTAATTTAATTGCTTGTTTGTCAGTTTTAATTTTCTTTTTTTCTTTCTTACATGCTATTGTAATGTAAATTTATTCATTAGAGATGATTTTTTTCAGATAATTGGTTGACCTGAATCATTCTTTTCATAAACATCAGGTGTTGGCCTGGAAGCTGGCCTTGATTAAAAATTAGTAAACAAGGTTCTATTTTATTTTAAAAATAATTGGTTGTTGTCAAGGTCATGATGGGACTACGTGGGTTAAGAAGTAAACAATTTTGATAATTGTATTCTGGGAATAAAATCATTGGTCTAATCAAGGCCATATTCTGTGTACGTAATATAAACACAATCACGTGACCCCTTTCTGATTTCGCAACTTGGGCGAATTTCGAATCTGCGTCTTTGATACAATAGAACCTTTGTTTTAGAGGGAGAGAGATCGAGAGAGAGAGAGAGAGAGAGAGAGAGAGAGAGATCCCAGTTTTCGGGCTTTTACACTTGGTACTTTGTTGTAGCCAGATTTTGAGTTAATTATCTTCAGAACATTTGGATTTCAAAAGGATTATTTCTTTATTCTCTGGATATTTTGAGGAGAGCTCACACAGAAATTGTGGAAAAACATTGCTTACAAATTTAATTTGGATTTCCAACACTGGAGTGTCATTATTTGTATTACTATAAGGAACTGTAGATAAGCACAGTACTGACTACAGCATACGTCAACGTCATCCACCTTGGATTTTCCATGAGGATTCGAACTTTAAATTATTGGAGCATTTATTGCTATCACTTTTGCAATTTCATTCGTGGATTATTCTTAGATTATTTTTGAATTTGATTCTTGAAATGTAAGTTCTTTTTCTTTTTCTTCATTTTTACAGAATTGTCCAGAAAAATAAATTATTTGTTAAATTTTAAAAGGCTTGATGTTTTTAATGTTTGTCTTACTTTCGATTCGAGCTTAACCACGTAACAATACTTTGACACTTTAAATAAGACTTCCACATGGTGAACGTCAAGCTTCTTCGATGTTATTTTTGTACCAATGTCAAAGTATGGATTGTTTTATAAATCTCGTATTTAGATTTATGTTTCTTGTGGGATGTCTCAGACGTTCAAAACAATCATCATGCTTACACATGCACTACACCCACATTCATACGTATACACAATCCAGCAAGAGGGAGGGCAAGTCATAACGGACATGTTGTTTTTATTTCATGTGAGTAACATCTCTATTATAAGTGATCCAACCAGTTGTGGAAAGGGCTATACATGTTCATGCCGTTCACATAAAAGTTAACTTCACACTTCTAAAGTATGTTCTGATCGATAATATTATGTGTAAGCACTACTATCCCTTACAATTTTAAAGGTAGATGTAACATTGTATTTCTTAACTAGTACAAAAACTCCACGTATAAGACATAACACCCTTTCACTTCATCTTGTTTAATATCAATATAAGTGTCATACTTTTGTTAACCATTTTCTATCTCGAATGTATTTTATTTACTTTTTCTATGTCAATCAATTGTTTGTCAAAAAATTATTATTTCATCATTTTAAAAGTTAACATAAAAATTAAAATTAAAATCAAGAAAGGCAAGTTAACAAATATTTGAAAATGAAAATTAAGAAACAAATTTTGAAAACCTATTATTTCCGTGGACGACCTTTCGCTTACTCATTGTTTAATTTTGTCTGGACATACAACCCAGCAAGACTGTCAGCATATCTAGTATATAGTGTGGAATTTATAGATTACAAGTAATTAACAATTTATTACCAGTGGTGTAAAAAATGTATATTTTCATATGTTGCTTTTATTATTAAGAAAGACTTTGCTATTAAGATATACCCCCAACAGAGCTTGGAATTAACATGTTTGTACCATAAACAAAAGGGTTTCACGTCATTATCTAATGTGACCATTATGTATATTGTAATATCATAATGTATATAATATAGTTTTTCATTAGTAAAAGCAAATAATCGGTGATGTATAATATTTTGCTCAGCCTCACAAAATGTTCGTTATTAGTTTACCATCAAGCCGAATTCTCCTATTGAGTGTAGTTCCCGTATATATTTTCACTGCGATAGATATCTTTAAAATTTGCACACACGTTATAAGTACTTAATATCCGACAACCGTTCTATTTTTAAATAATATTAGATAAGATATTGTTACAAACCAGTGGTCTTTACTTGACCGAGTGGCGTCAAACACTGGCGCGATTCCAGCTAGAAGTCATAAGTGTACCCCAAATTTCCAAAGACTTCCATACAAATTCAATTGTAAATTAGAAAGCCCGACTAGTCCGTTCTATACATAAATTTTACTCTAATCAATGCAAGACTACAGATCTCACAACCTGCCAAATATGTAAATCAACCGCTCATCTGCATAGTTTCTCTTCGTTAGATTTCCGTACCGCCATCAGTGCACGCCGTAGAAACTATACGACTGTCCCCTTAACACGGGGAACTATTTTAGCTCCGCCACCTTGCACTAATACAACACTGGTTTGCATGCACATTTCGCCAGTACAACTGCATCACATTTGCCCACATGGCGACATAAACGTTATCTTCCTAGTTCCCTCTTCCTGGTTCCATTGTGTAATTTACCGGTTTCCTACCGTAAATACTGCCACTGCAGTCACACCACCAATGTACACTACAAGGTTTTAATAGGGACTATGTTAGTCCAGGGACATTCTTTCGGTTTTGTCCTGAATTCATTACTAGTAACCATGGCATCACGGACACTCATTAACACTTTACTTTTTGACGTTTGCTCTTAGTAATTGGCTAATTATTTCCGGCAAAGAAATATTTATATTGCACCGAATTACATTAATCAGACAAGTAATTAAAGAAATCTAAGAATTTCTTAAAACGGATCTCCATAACCAAATGCGCATGCTACATTATGATAATTCTCAGTAACTATTTAAATTAAATTATGTTGATAATTTTGGTTGGACTCTCGATGACAAAAAACAAACAAAATATACTTTTTTACTTACTGATTAAAATTATTGCTTTATTGTGATGTTATCTTTTGGTTACTACTGAAGACCACTGAACATACACATCATAAGAACACTGATGGGAAACTGTCTGTACTAGTGCTTAACACCAAAACAATAAGAATTCCAGAATGGATCCTTTACTCTTATGATTGTATATAAATGTGTTCCAGAATTCAAATATACCTTACAAACGAATCACTGCCATTCAAAATACAAATGGCATTGACACGCTACTACCACTGTATTATTTCAAAATTAAGACACAAAATAAATTGGAATTTTTGGAAAACATAAATGAGTCAGCAAAGTTACTTGGTGATAAAGTAAACAGCTGTTTAAATGTTGATAGAGATTTGCAATGAGTTCAACACAAAAGCAACACTCATGCTACCAGGAGATAATGTGTACATGTGTACAAATTTGGATATTACTAAAGTTTAATCAAAACTAGTTGCGACACAAAATAACATTCACACGACATTGTTGACGTGCCTATGTTAATTATGTTCACCGATATACGGCAGTTATTATGCAAAGATTCTGAGTTACACATTGCATTCAGTAAGTAAAACATAATGATAAACAGCATTAATAATGTTACTAACTACAAACTATGTAAGAGAAAGTAGAAAAACCAACCGTTTTGTAAAACTTAAGAAATGATGTAATTATCATAGTTATAATATGAAAATATAGGAGGAACTTACAGACTTATGAATTAAATCCAAAACAATTATAAAGTATTTTCTCAAGTTGAAAAGTGTCGAATTTTCCGATTGAATTTCAGATCCTCGAATATACTGAACTCCCAAAAGTCCCCATGTGTCAGACCAGACGTCCATTGCGTAAATTCAAATAATCCACGAATACTATTATAGTCTAATGAACTATTTGTAATTTCAACGAATAATCCAATCTAATATCTCCTGTCTAAGCACAATGTTAAATGCAGGCTGATGTTAAGGCAAGATCATTACAAAATAAGAACAAGAAATAAGAATGATTTAATTTCTCAGTTTTGTCCTTACATACACACATATATGGGCCTAAAACTCGATTTTCTCCTGCTCACTGACTGACGTTTCTCAATACCAAACATTGTATAAAAAACGTACTTGACCGACAATCTATTGGTAAGGAACGTCATTGATTTTGCGGAGGAAGACAACAGCGTTAATAGTACCTTCATGAGAATCGCAAACATACAATCACTTATACAAACAACAATCGAATTTGTGAACAAATTAAACGTTATAACAAGAGAAAAAACAACTAAACTTTAAGAATGATAAAGCACATGTACACACTAAACAGTCAGTATAGAGAACAAAATCTCACATTCAGATTGTTCTCTGCTATTCCCATGAATGACCAGTGGCATTGACACCAGATAGAAAAAAAAACAGATTACAACACAAGAAAAACCATGATGATAATAATCCTACTATTATTATCGTTTGGAATGAGCTTTGTTGCGAAGCGACAACATCAATTCTGCTAAATGATTCCGATTACACTGCCCCGCTACAATTTACAAACGTCAAATTATAGCATGGTATCATAATAAACAACCAGTATTGATTCACTATCTACTTGGTTGACTTAAAATAAAAATATTTTACGAACCTTTAAAATTTCAAGTCAAGTATCTTTGTTTATACTTGCTAAAAAATGCTAGAACAAGCCACCTAAGGAAAAGACTGATAACTCGGCCTGTCAGAAAAGAATGAAACAATGATCCCTATTTTATAGCTAACCTATCCCGTTGCTAATAATTGTAGGCAACGCTGCTAGCTTGCAATGTGGCCGAGATTTTAAGGGGGAGGCAGAATGTAGAATAGTACAAATAGTACTTCTCATAAGATTCACCAATTGGTTAAATAACCATGATAGTGTTCTAGTTTTCATCTCTGCAGTTCATGTAGTACCTTACTTGCAATGTTTTAATATACCTCGTCCAACCTGAATGTTGTTTAATACCTATTGTATGTGTGTGTAGTCTTACAGAGGTACAATTCAGTTATACAATATTTCAAAACAAATACACCTCTTGCTTGTGTTACATTTTACATAGGGACAATAAGGAAACAGTAGTTTTTTTTGAAAGAATCCTTTAATTGCATGTAAAATACAAGTAGCGACTTGTTGAAAGTTTAAACCAAACAAAACAGACGAACCTGTGATGTTTCCATTTCAATTCAAGACATTATTGTGAACGTATTGTAATTTGTTTTTTGTGTGTCCAGATTTTGTTATCATTATTGTTTGACAGCATTCCTCCGTCATTTACAATGATGTACAACTGGTGATTACATGACTTTAGCAACACACAACCTGTTATTTATTTTGATTTAATAAGCCATCATTCTAAGACTTTAATTATCGACTCTTTTAGAATCCATATATTTTTGTTTTCTTTGCCAACTTTCTATACATCTTAGTCCCCGTTTTCCAAGTTAAGTTGAATTTGCATACCAGCCGAGTAGCTCTAACATAATAAACCCATGATAGCTAGAAACGGTTCGCTTAATTTTTTCCCTGCTGACCAGAACCGATACATCAATCTAGCTTTGTCCTCCTGACAAACGATATATCTTTTTGACATCTGCAAAATGTATCAATTTTATCTGTACGTATTTGATGTGTCTTTCTCTTTCTGATATTTTCCATTTGTTTCCCGATTGCCAAGCTATTCATCAACTTGACAGCGAAAATCTGTTTGCTAATTTCGTGTCTCAGACTTGTACTGAGAACTGCAAGTTCAACTAATGGCTGCAGCTCAAACAGGACAACTAATTTTATCTTATTTAATCTCTAATCCAATAACACGTAAAGCTTTGCGTTAATATAATATACCATAAATAGTTCTCGTAGTTTTGGTACAGTAGCACTCCACAAATTATTAATTATTTTGTTTAGCAATCGGCATAAATAAGTTTCATTGGAATTATAGTCTCTGATGCTAGAAACTAGTCTTTGAAATGGTCGTGAGAATGTATTGACATGCGCAAATCAAACAGTAAAATCCACCAGTTGTCATTACTAACAGTGATAGTTGATATGCTATTCGCTACCACATAGCATCACTAGCCCGTCTGAAATTTTAACTGAGAAGTATATGCTCAATGACGACTTCTAGATTTCACAATACACAATATACGACCTTGACCTTAATCTTTTATACTCAACATCAGCATTTAATCATTGCATCATTACAAAAGTACTGTTTGTTCGCTTTGACGCATATATGGGGTGTCCTATTATTACCACCTCTAATTCCACTTGTGGTCCTAAATCACAGGATTGATACATAATAGATTTGCAATAGCATAATCAGCGAAACCATGTGCACTGTACAAGTGTTCTGGATGAGGTTTGCACATAGATATGCATACATTTCAGAAGCCTAACAATTGTCACTTTGCATTAGTTTTTCCTTCAGGATTTAGTGTTTAAGAATCTCATGTGTTCAGTCAGAAGTATAATATCATATAGCGTATATACTGTTAATCGTTGGCTGAGACATTATTGATGTCAAACTATGCGAAGCAGTCTTAATCCTCACACAGTTGAATATAACATGCCACCGCTCATATGTTTTCAATTAAGAAACGTATATATTATACAACCGATGCCTACAAAGCAACACGAATGATATTAGGAGATTGTTTAACGACAACGTTTAACTGCGTTTTATTCCAAGTGTCTCCAAGACAGTATATTGTTTAGTTTGTAGGATACTTTACGAGGCACAAAACGATATATAAGAAAAAGACAGTAGTATCAGCTTTATCCTGACAGTGAAACAACACCATTCATTGTTATTCTGCTTAGCTACATTTCTCGGCTGCGGATGCAAGAAAGATAACCAACCTCCAACACGATTTTCAGAAAATCCTTAAGAAAGCTATTCACTTATTGGAATTTGAAAAGAAAAACCACCAGCAACATATAGTCTAAGTTGCTTTTAAAAACCCGATGTCACATTCCTACTTTTCTTCAAATTGTGTAATAGACAACAACCTAGATGAACATGTTACTATCCCCAAGATGTTATATAACAAAAACACCTAGACCAGTAGCCCAGCAAATATAAAAACAACACCTATATAAAAACAACTATTCGCCTATGTTATAAAACGCACCCAACTATCCTATGGTTTGAAACCCACTGTCGTTATTAATTGTCTAACAAATCCAAATTCTGTATACATTCAGGATTTCCCAGACTATCTGAAGAACTTTGTGACTGAGCCAGAGAGACGCCTATTTATCATCCAACAATTAACCTGATAGAGGCAGCAATATCAAATAAAAATCTGAAAACATAACCCCATGTAAGTAGGTTCACATTATTCGCCAGTGCGTATAGCCGTAAAAAAATATGTTTACTCAATAATAAACAAACCAACCAATATTGAACTTTAACTTTGTTCACCAACTCATTTCCACCCAATAAATTAGTAAACGCACCGTAAACAACGAATTTAACGACAAATATACATCTTGCACAAGAGACAATTCTATATGTATGCAACTGAAGATTTAAAAAAAAATAACAATTACACTCCAAAGTTGACAATGTCGATTGAATGAATCAATCGAGAGTAGTGTGATATAATATTCTGGCAAAATTAATTGACTGAGCTGTATGTAATATATAAAGGTATACCAGAATTGTAAAATCAGTACATAGTTTTCATATCTGGATGAACATATTTCTAGAAAGCAGCAACGAAAAGCCGACAAAGTAATATCTTGTTTTTAATATATCAGATCGTATGTCATAAAATCAAAATATCAGTCGTGTGTGATATAGTCAAATATCAGGTCGTATGTGATATAATCAAACTATCAGAAAATATGTTATACAATTAAAATATCAGGTGGTATGTGGATATAATCAAATCATTAGGTTGTATGTGATATAATCAAATCATTAGGTTGTATGTGATATATTCAAATCATTAGGTAGTATGTGATATATTCAAATCATTAGGTAGTATGTGATATAATCAAATCATTAGGTTGCATGTGATATAATCCAAATATCAGGCAGAATGTGATATAATCAAAATATTATATCGTATGTGATATATATTTTAGATGATCATGAACAAAATAAAGCAAGTTTAACATAGTCTTTGAAAACGTTGTGTCAAAGTTACTTTTAAGCAAATGAGAACATGACTGAAAAATAATTACAATAAGATTTCAAAAATATAGTGTAGATCCAAACTGTTTACTGAATAATGTAATTGATGATGGATATAAATAAGTTTTATTCAAATTTATGGTGACGAACCAGTAGCGTATTTTCAGAAGTCTTGGAATACATAGGTTAGGTTTTTATATACTAATCTTGCAAAGAATACACTCGTCAAAAGATAGATTACGAAGTAACAACGAACATAACAGGATAATTTTATTGATAATTAAGTAAACAATATTGATCAAAATTGTGAATTTGTTTAATAAATACGGCTTATCTCTAATTAGGAAAGCGATACATTCACACAGGACAGCAAAGTCTAAGAAGTATATATAGTCACAAGAATTTGGTGTCCAACAACAATGATTGATAACAAGTACAGCGATAACAAGATATAATATACCTACTGATTTAAAAGTACATATCATGAAATATTTAAGTAAGAATGTATTATTAGTTATCAGAGCTAGCGTAATTTACATTTTTTAAGGAGTAGATTACCTAAATAGTAATTCGAATATCAACTAGCTAATTAGCTTATTTTGTTTTTACTTTTCAATGAGCCATTTTTCTGGCATTCCTTTCTTATTGTTACGGAAAATAAATCCGCAGGAAAATTTAAAAGATCAAGCTCAGTTTCAAAGAAAAGAAATGAATTATGTGATACTGCTAATATACCTGTGTATGCATAATGTCGCGTACCTGCACCTTAACATCGGAATATGATTGAGATGTCAATGGATGCGCTCAGAAGTTTCCGAATTTTGACCCATACCTATTTTACAACAGAATATGCATATACGTATATGTAGAGGGAGGATGCGACGGTTATCAATGCCGCATATATGTAAAAGTAAATATTATAATAATATAGGAAATGTGGATTAGCTATTTTAGCTATGCAATATTGTACGACTTCTGTTATGCTGTTCAAGATATAGATTTTGAATCCAATGATAAATGTGGGAGTTGTAAATGGGCACAACGATTTCATAATTTTCAGTGGTAGCGTTCAATTTGCATGAACTTAAAATAAATCCTGAATTGTCAACATTATGTTCTGAGAACTAGGATGTTGTATCATCTACCCAGGTGTCAAGACATTAATTTTATTTTGAATCATACCTAGATAAATTCAATGGTGACACTTAAGACAACATTTAGAACCTGTTGAGATCACTACGGTCTAACACGTGCAAACCACGTCATAGAAAAGGTATTTTTATATGCAACCAACATCAGTTTGCTGTATCTTTTTGAACCCTAAAGGGATTATGCTCCTGGATCATAACATGAGATTTTCGTACTATGGAAACATCAGCACTTGCTCTTCGTTGAAAGACACGTTCAAAAACGCAACATGTTTCGACCACTGGGTCCATCCTTGCTCCCAGTGTCCCCTTTGTAGGCTCACGGTCATATAAAAGACTTGCGCACTAATGAAATGTTTAAGAGATGACATAATAGAGGCATCCCGTTTGCCATTGACTGGGTCAGGTAGTGGTGGAAATCATGAAATCTGTTGACAACGTTCAATTTCACTGACCTTCATACTTTACAAAGTTGAATATTATGAATAAAGAAATATACTGTTGATAGTTGAACCTTACAACGGACAATCGTATCTGAGGACGGTAGCAAAAATCAAATGAGCAAGGCTTGTCCCGTGAATGAGTATATCACTAAGTATGATTATTACATGAAAAGCGCACATACATGAGAGTAGATAATTGTTAAGTTGTTTTCATTTGAGGCTGATAGAGAAACACAGAAGACGAAATATTACTTTTAAACTGTAATTAATAGAGCATAGCCTGATCACGAAATGACCGGGACATAATTTAACAAGTGACTCGGAAGATGTAGCCGTTCCGATTCAGGGATATTGGCCGCGATTTTCCATCACTGAATCCAATGATGAGAATTAAACGCTAACGAAATTATTACATTTAGTGATAGCCAACCACTTGAGGGCCTGCCGAAGAATGTTATTCGTACTCCAGTCAAACAATCTATCTTGGCCATCTAAAAGTAGAGTTACCAACAGTACGCGATCTCTTCTCTCCTTTGATGGATAATGTGACTTTGTCTGTAAAACACAATTTTTAACCTTTGACATGAGAAGCAATATACAACGTGCATCCTGACAAAGGATCATACTCGTCGTTGGATCTCACTATCTGCAATCCGATTATTTTAGTTCATGATACCATCAGACAAAGAGGAAACTGTTCTACATCTAAGCTAAATCTCTCGATCTTCTATTAAATCAGTATGAAAAATGGTACAATAATTACCAAATATAAACACAGTCGCATGAAGAACTTCTTAAGAATTGTTTTCTAAATCTAGTATAAATGTCCATTACAAGTTGTTTCTCCAAAACCTCATCTAAAGAACATTATTCTGAAAACATGTAACTTATCAAAAAAATTGTACCTTATAAATAAGCGCGTCCTAAACACTCCAAAATTTCTTCAGCACAGAACTAGTTTAAAAATTTATGCCATTTGCAAAGTTTGACAGAACTGTTTCCTTCTGAAAAAGTGCATAGTAAAGATCTCGATATACTACTAATCAACAAAATCGTGGAAACGGACGACTTCATCTCTGCGTCATGGAGGGAATGAAAAGTGAAACTAGTATCGAAACCTGGACGAGGACAATACTGGCCTTTCAAAATACCGTCTCAGAACCATGGACTATACTGATAAATTCGTGTCTACTCAGCAAACTACTAACATACATTCAACGAGTATTCAGACATCATAGAACTCCTCAGCAAATTACCAACAGACTTTGAATGAGTATTCAGACATCATAGAACTACTCAGCAAACTACTAACAGACTTTCAATGAGTATTCAGACATCATAGAACTCCTCAGCAAACTACCAACAGACTTTGAATGAGTATTCAGACATCATAGAACTCCTCAGCAAACTACTAACAGACTTTCAATGAGTATTCAGACATCATAGAACTCCTCAGCAAACTACCAAAAGACTTTCAATGAGTATTCAGACATCATAGAACTCCTCAGTAAACTGCTAACAGACTTTCAATGAGTATTCAGACACCATAGAACTCCTCAGTAAACTACTAACAGGCTTTGAATGAGTATTCAGATATCATAGAACTCCTCAGCAAACTACCAACAGACTTTTAACGAGTATTCAGACATCATATAATTTCTCAGCAAACTACCAACATAATTTCAATGAGTATTCAGACATCATAGAACTCCTCAGCAAACTACCAACAGACTTTGAATGAGTATTCAGACATCATAGAACTACTCAGCAAACTACTAACAGACTTTCAATGAGCATTCAGACATCATAGAACTCCTCAGCAAACTACTAACAGACTTTGAATGAGTATTCAGGCATCATATAATTTCTCAGCAAACTACCAACAAACTTTCAATGAGTATTCAAACATCATAGAACTCCTCAGCAAACTACCAACAGACTTGCAACTAGTATTCAGACATCATAGGTATATATATATACCTTTAGCTCAGGCAACTGTTTGATCTGCGATCAATCACAGTGTACGCATACAATCGCTCTCAAAGAAGATATTCTTAAATATTTCAAGAAATGGGTAGAAGAAAACGGGTAGAATAGTTAAATTAAAAAGGTTTGTTCTTGACAAGCCAAACTAATTTAACAGTCCTTATATCCCTTTCCGTGTAGGAGAGAAAATGTTTAGGTTTTATATTTGATAGTAATGCATTTCTTCTGAGATTTGATACCTAAGTGATTCACGTAAGACAAACGAAATCCGTAGATTGAATACTAATTGTGCCGAACATACTGGAGTTCTGTCCGGAAAATTATACTCCAAATTTACGTGACTTTAGTGGATCTTATCACTCGAATAGAGCTCGGTTATGCGCGTATCACTCGTTAATCTTTCAAGCAGATGCTTAATACACATGTTGAAACTTCGACTTTGTCCAGGAGAAATTAGTAATTTTCAGTCGGAAAGTCAATATTATGAGACACATAATGATAACTTTAGCTCAGGCGACCACTCGGGCTGTTAAATAAATTACACAACTGTGCGCTTATCTATCAAAACCCACATATGATTTAAAGTCATTACGTGTGTGTGTATGTGTGCGCAAAAGAGACACAACTTTGCCAAATCATTTCATTTTTATATTTTGTGCGTTTCAGCTTTCATCAATAAAATTAGTAAGATCATATCATTTTAGTTATGTTTATATGTCGTTTCTACTTAACTCGTCTGGTTAATTTGTGACCTTTTTCAAGCAGTATTAAATTTCTAATATATGCTAGACATCGATATTGCAAACCTCACCCTCATCATTACCTTCAGCCTTCCTTTAAAAACATGATATATTTTCACCGAAATTAAATCACATCGTCACAAGTATGAAAACCATGCGTGACCACGTCATCTTGACACTTTATCGTCACATTAATGTCATAGTCATTTAACCCTTCCATAACATTGGCATCTCGAAGACAAGCATTTTTAGTCTATTAGAATGCAACAGGTACCTAATGTCACTACATCAATGACAAGCATTTTACAATAATTACAATGCAACAGTTGCCGTAATGAACCATTTAATACTTTCGAGTTTCTTTTCTGCATTAAGCGCAATAAATAGGAATCTAAGTACTTTGGAAAAGAACCACAGTCGTTTGAAATTTTCCAAATCATTTTCCAACCTCGATGAATTATTCATAATTGTTATGTATATTTGATTAAATTTATATTTGATTTAATTTAATTGCTTGTAAGATTTAAAGTCGTTTTTATTTTAAATGCCATTACATGTCAACGTAATGTAATTTTGTTTACTAGGGATTTTATATTTTATAGGAAAATTCAGTTTTACCTGACTCTTTTCATAAACAACTAATAATAGAAACACTGTTTCTATTTTTGACTTCGTTCCCTACCTTGATGTAGAAATCACTGAAACAAGTAAACAAATTTCTATTTTTATTTTATTCTCGAAGTAACATGATCTGTTTCCATGAAGGTCATACTGTTTATGTGACTTAAGGTTGCAAATGGCTTCTATTTTGCAATTCTGGGTTTTCCGAAATTACGCAGTAGTTAGATATAATAGTGATGTAAAGAGAGATATTTCTCAGTTTGGCTTTTATTGTGGACACTGGAAACGTGTTTCGTTGTGACCAGTTTGGAGGGACGTTTTACTTTTTATTCAAATTATTTGGATTCACAAATATTAATTCTGTTTCCTGGAAATATTTGAATGCTCATGCAGAATTCTTGGACAAAGACATTTCTTTTTAAAAAAATCGGAATTCAAACATAATGTATTATTAATGTGGTTCACAAAGAACTGCAAACACATCAGCGCTATATTGACTACAGTGTGTGTCATCGCCTTCCATTTTGGAATTTCCTTTGGGACTCGAACTTAAATTCATTAGAACATTTTATTACTAGGACTTCTTAAATTTAATTCGTGGATTATTCTTGGATTACTTTTGGATTTGATTCTTAAAACCGTCAGTTCTTATTTTTCATTTTTATATTTTGTCTTTCTTCAGGGAAATACATTATTTGTTAAATTTCATAAGCTTGTTGGATTCACCTTTTCTTTGTTGCTGTTGATTAGAGTCTAAATAAGTAACATAAGAATAACTGATTCGTGCACCCAGTCATTAAAAGGAGATATGAGATATTAGAGCATGCAAAAAATGAGAGGAAAAAAGAACAAATATAGTGTACGAAATGGTTTAAATAATTTTGTATACGAATCGATATAACTTAAGTTTAGATTATGATAGCAGATAGGAATTAATTTGAATTTCACATGTATCATGTGTTAGAATTGCCCCAGCAAGGTTGTAAGAAGTCTAATATATTACACATCATTTTAATATTGGTTCACTGGGTCGCTACACTAGAATGCTTCGTCACAGCGCCATTTCAAATTGTGCTTATGAAAGATTTTCTTACGATCCGGTGTACTTCAAAGGTAAATGTTTGTCAAATATTTCTCTAATATGTATTAAATTACCTATGTGACAAGTATTTCCTGCGGTTCAATTATTGTGTGTATGTTGTTCTTTAAGTGTATTTGTGTGTTTGTCTTTGTTTTCGACAAGTCGTTTCGACCCGCTAAAGTAATCCGTCTGTCGTTGGGACGCATATTGTAAGTCTTGAAACAAAACTCCAAGTTAAAAAGCAGATTTCGCAGCTAGTAGGGTTGAAAGACAGTATCTTCGACATATTTCCAGTAATATATGTTATTATATTCTCTCTCTCTCTCTCTCTCTCTCTCTCTCTCTCTCTCTCTCTCATTTACATATGATTCATGTAAAAAAAGTATTTTGACTCAACCAATTCCATACTTTCCTTGCTAAAATCTCGCAAATAAATTCTACGAATGAGTGACTGGAAACTGGTATAGAGTGGATATTCCCAGAGATAGAGGGCTACGACTGGGACCACAAAGGTATGCATGAACTATTTAAAACTTTGATTAGGTGCTCATGGCTTGGTTTTTCCACTTCTTACATTAGAACTTTGAACTTGACCAAATGTCGGTCATAGTCAGGTTCGCTGGAATAAAATAAGAAGGTCATAATTCTATTTAAGACATTTTTGCTCGATAGTGAGAAGTGCTGACTCCAGTCAATACTCTAGAATGCTAAGTCGTATCACCAGTTTTAACTTTGGTTATGGTTGAGTTTCTGACTTTTAAAGATATATATAACGTTTTGGAGTATGACATTCCTGGAAACGTTTTTCCACACCACTATTGTTGCAAACTTTACCATAGTCTTTAGCACTTATTCGGTACTAAAGTTCCACATCAATTGGACTATGTTAGGAATGCAAGCTTCAAAAGAATCGATTGATTTTTATGTATAACGTCTATATACCATGTAGATATCTTTATGTGGACACCTAGACTTTTAATTGCATCGGGTAGGGGTTTCATTTTCTTGCAACAAAAACAAACCCTCAAACTTGTTTGTCAAGAAAAATTTGCAAGCTACAGGATTGATATATATGTTTTTCTCCTCCCCACATCCATCAAAAACAAATTAAATATAATTTTAAGTGAAATAAATAAATAAATAGTTTTGAATGAGGTTAATCTTTCTTTCTGACAAAGACATACTAGTTTATATTCCAGTTGCCAGGTTTATATTGGTTCCATCAAGAGCCTAAATTGCATTTCCTACTCCTGCTCCTCAAGCGATACACCTAGTGGTTGGATTCCTCAGCTGATTTGGAAACTGTAGGGGATATTTTACATGTATGAAAAATAGTTTTTTCCTTTTAATATGTGCAAATATGTGGTGTATTTGTTGAATACGTGCTAGTATAACTTCAAATGTGCAATTGATAAGCCTGTTTTTCAAAAATCAAATCTTTTGAATTTTGTATAAATATTTGCTTCATCTATCGTAAATGAAATATGATAATTAGGATGTCTGGTTGGAAATATTTTATGTTTTACGGAGTCAAAAAGATTATTACTTGTTATGTACTGAGCCCTAGCCAGGACAAACACACAAGATGATTCGGACAGAAACACATTCAAGACAAGACGTATAAACAATATCACAGAACAACTGTTTGAGTAAGGATTGTGTATTTCATTCTTGTAATGCACACTATTTGAACCAAAACACACAGGCTAAGCTTGGCACACACTTGAGATAGTGTATTTGTGCAACCAGCACAAAATGGGTATTTGAAAGTATTTAGAGTCTGAGTGGCACGTGTTTGTATGGCACGTGTATGTTGGACTCACTGTTAATAGTAGGCCTGTAGGTTTTCCTCCGGTTTGTTATTGGTTCCTATTTTTATATTTATTTGTGTCCCATTTGTTTTCTCGTACTCTTAAACAAATCTGACTGCTCACACTTAGCGCCTTGATATCTTTGCCGATTTTTTAAATCCAGAATTAAGGTTATTATATACCTTATCGGTAACATTTATTTTGTAAACAACCTAACACATAGATAATGTTTCTCTCGTATATTATTGTCATACATCAAAAGACTGTTACACTTAATGCCTTTTGCACATTATCGTGTTCATGAGTACAGACGCATCAACACATTCAATATCGGATCTTTTTTGGAATACAGTTGGAATTTAATTGAAATATAGTACATTTGGACGTGTAATAGAACGTTTAGGACTATATAATGTTTAATTCACAATAAGGTTCGTTCTTTTTAATATGTTCAACTTGTATTAAAGAAAAATAAATTATTTGTTGAATTTGTTGGTTTTCGCTTATTTATGTTATTTAGTTTAAAATCCTTTGGCACCACTCGATTGAAAATCTGGGTCCCGAACTAGTTTTCGTGTTTAAGAGATAGCTTTGTTTACTCCAATACATTACTTTGACCATCACCACATCTTGTTCCGTATTTCGGATAAAGCTAAGATAAATTCAACATTTGTCCTTAATAAATGATCTATTACATCATTTGTTAATGTATAATATATTGTAGCTTTTCCTTGCCTGCACATATATTGTAGTTAACGTCTTAGCACTTTGTTTCAATTCTTCATTTTCGTTTGCAATGTCATAGTTCCCATCTTCTTTGTATTTTGTTAGTATTTGTTTGTTTTTCTCCTTCTGTACAAAAAATTTAAATTCTGGTAATGTTTTACAGAATCAAATACCTATATTCCTGCCTACCATTTCTGTCTTTCTAACATTTATGTTTTTAAAAATAAACTTACTGGGAAATAACCTACAATTACTATGTTTTCTTCTTTGTTTTGTGTTCGTTGTGCATTGTTGTACCGAATTTTGGACTTCCTTCGTTTTCGTAATATTTTATCTTCCATGTGAATCTATCTTTTACATTAAAACATGTAATTGAATCTATTTTTATACAATTAAACTTCATTTCGATTATTTATACAATTCATTGAAATTTTCCACATTTACATAGTACATGCGCATTTATAAAATGCTATTTTTTGCATGATTAGTCTCCCTTTGAAAACTTCCTTTCTACTTATAGTCTGACAGGTTGGCATTGCGATTTGTCACATTTATTTCCTACTGAAATACCTACGCATCATTTTCTATTTATTCACTATCAAAGTGCTTACATGTTTTTCTGTATATAATCTTAGTTAATGTAGTATGCAGTGTATTACCTGAAGAAATATAATGCCATTAATTTTATATAAATGTTATAATTTATCTATTTTTATTTTGTCTTTTCCATAAATAAGTCCTGAAATTATTTCAAACCTGCTCCCTTCCATTTTACATTGACTGGGTTGTAATTCTTCGCAATTAATAGAAGTATTTTTTCCAATTTCTATTTTCACTCAAAGTAACATATGTTTTCTACTCTATATTTAATATTAATCTTTCTGATACGAGGTCCTTACCATGTCTAGCATGTTTTGTTCTAAGTCCTGTTTTATTACTTTATCCTAGATATCTCGATCTATACTTTATCTATTGATTGAGAGTTTGACCCAATGCATCACACGATTGGTGTTTGTTTACTCCCTCTCTCGTAATCGAAACATTCGAGCCTATGATAATGTAATCTTACATACCGAATCTGTTCTTCGAAAATATGGCCCTTGAGTGTTCATCAGCGCAGCCAATCAAAGGCCAGATCAGCTAATTAACATGCGTGAATCTCGCTCATAATCGAAATCATCCGAGATTTGATGATATAAGATTACATACCAAATTCGATCTATCTGATCCGAAATAATGTCTTTAGATAGTTTACAAGTGAGTGCTGACAGACGGGCGGCAGACATAAGGTCATACATTAAAGTAAGGTTAAACTTTAATGTAATAGTTTGAAAAGATTATAAAGAAGACTAATACTCATGTCTTATATAATTTTTTCGTTTACTGTACATATAACGGGATTCTCCGACAACGGTGTATTTGTGACACAATCTATTATAATAACTGTAACTTTTTCAATTGTGTTAGTCTGATTAAAATCAGATCTACACTGTCCTTCATGAAGATCTGACAGCGACCGCATTTAGGGCAACGTTCTGGTGACCTACTTTACTACTATAATCGCTATTTGTAGCATCCAATCAGATTAAGTCTTATATATTCGGTTTCGATGTAAAGCCAGCAAATTCTGACCTATATGGAGATATGTCCCTAATTTTCACAACAACATATGACTCATTATTCTATCCATTGTGTATCAAATATTGTTGTTAAGATCACAATGGTGTGACTTCACCGCCATATGTCTGATATATGCAATTGTTGTAATCATCATTTGCGTTACAGTTTAGATGTTATCAAACTCGTATCATCACGTTCATCCATGTTGGATAGATTCATGGAAGAAATATCATTTTCATCTTCCACTGAATAACAACCATATACTATAATTTTGTTACCAATGCCTTTCAATAAATTTAAATACCGACACTACTTCTTAATACAGCAAGTGCAATAAATACTAGATACAAAATACAGCCTTAAATTTGTCCTTTGATTGAGAAGTGGCAGGCATGTAGATAATATCATGCACTATATATTGTACATTTACCAACGATATTCTCAGAATCTCAAAGAGGGAAAAGAAAAGGAAATTAGATAACAAAATGTGCTCACGAAAGCCATTAACAGCAATAACAACGATTTATCAGTACCAATGAAGTTTTACAAAATAATACAAGCATTACTGACGCCGAAAAATAAAGACATTGAACATCGAATTTGTTTTTTATGCCCGATTTGGTGGAAATTTGAGGTGGTTTTTTTTCTTTCTTACATAGTGTTGTAGAGGTATCAGTGGATATTCCAAAAGCTTTCGAAGGGTTGTTGAATAACCGTCTATGCGACAAGTGCCCTAAGAAGCGGCAAATATTAAGCAGACATTGCAAAAATAATTTTTAAAATACCTTTCTGAGGGACCTCTGGAGGATCTAAGATCTGGCTTCTACCCATTCTTATGGATTTAAGAAAGCTATAAACTAAACCGTATTTGACTTTTACAAGTAACCACATTAGGGTTATAAAATTGGAAGTGGAAAAGCAACTGTTTTGCGTCTTTCTAGTCCCGTGCCGGATCATTAAAGCTCCCAGTTGCAAGACTTGGCAACCATCCATGTAGGGTTTATAGTTTCGCAACAAGCAATGTTATTTTACCCTAAGGTTGAGATTGGTTGGAACATTCTCCGAGCTGTTTCATCAAAGCTCCGCCAGAGACTGACAGAAGCGGCTGCGCATCTTTCGATTGCGTTCAGGTTTAACTAATGCCACCACTTGGGTCGTAGATAGTACCGTGATATAATTTGTCAGTGTTTATTTTCATACTTGACGTAAAATTAAATCAGTGAAAACTCCTTTCACTTCTTTATTTTCAGAAGGAGTGGTGTTGTAGTTGGTTGATGACGAAGCTTTCTATGAAAACTGCCACAGCGTTTGAGTCGAAGTGACGTATTGTCCGAATCTGTCAAATGAATGCTAAAGTGTCTGCTTCGAAGTGAATTAGTGTCCGAATCTGCCCAAAATAATACAAACATGGATGCTAAATATGATTATTCGATGACATGTACGTGATCTGTGGTGTGCTTAGTAAGCGGCCTGACAGGAACACCCATATGTGATGGATGGAAGGTTATTGATAGCTCCATTGTTTGAGTTATTTTTATACATTGTGTTACCTATCTGTTTCATTTTTGTCATGTACACTTTGGCTCAGTACAAGACGTAATCTGCTGTCCTAACAAGACTGCTAAGGTATACGTGCCGAACCCACGATTGAAGAATTGCAAGAAAAACGAGATAACTTAATGCTAGAGAAAAGTTAACTTGACACAAAGGTCGCATGATTAAGCGAGCATTTCGTAGATTGCATTATATTATAATGATTCATCAAAGTTTGAAGAGAAAAGGTATAGATGGACTTATATACTATAAACAAATAAAATACAACTTTAACTAAACTTTACCACTAGCATGACATAACTGACACATCGATCCCAAAGTCAAAAGGATCTAAAACACAAGTGTGGTTTAGTATTGTAATTATAGTTTTATCACATTTTAACTGAAATAAGTGACAGACGCAATCCAAAACGTCTTCGATTAGTTGCCATCGTTTAATCCAAACTTACAATCGCCTTTAAATATAATTTGTTTCCATTAAGACAGTTTTAATCGAATCGTATGCTCCGACATGAACTTTACCTTGATTTTTTTAGGAAGGTCTAAAGCTTTTATTTTCAAAAGGACATTAAATTTTTTTTCAAATACTCTCGCAAATGATACTTAATGATAAATAACAGAAATTATTTTAAAAATAAACGGACTGAAAATTGTCTGTAATGCGTCACGTTTTTACACGAGCTCTCCCTGCAGTGTTGCTAAGACTCCAAAATCTGGTGTGATTCCAGTTATATGCCATTTTAATAACTTAATTTCAACATTTTGCTTGGATTATTTCAAAAGTATTTTTTATCTATTTGTTCTTTTAATGAATGTTTATCGGCAAATTATAAAGGGGATGACGCTAGCACATGACTAGTCAAAAACGGTCATCGTTGTAGGATTAAATAAATTTCTAACCACTTCTACCCGGTGCTTCAAACTGAAAAGATACTCTTCGCCTAAAAGGACTTAGGAGAAAACTTAAAATTACTGAACCTGGTATAAGTATCAGTTAGTTCGATTTAAGACATGTTTATGTAGCAACAATTGTCGTTTGCTATGCTATATGAAATCAACTTTAGAAACTTATGAGATTATTTGAATGACATTAAAATATTTAACCGTTAATTTTATTCACTTCTAACATAAAACGTTGGGTCTTAAAATGAGAAAACAACGAAGCCTGGGAAATTTGTACAATGTGTCTTGATAATGGCTGGAAATTGAACTCTTGATGGTAAAAATGACTTGAACTATTTCCATTATAATCACATTATATCCAAACGTTTTGCTTCGTAGTGACAAGACATTTTTGAACATTTATTGAAAAGATACATTTTATTATGAAACTCAATATTTCTAACCTTACGCTTATATAACACAACGAAATTAACCAGATTTTTGAACAGCATGTATCTCGTATCCGGAATCAAGGACATGTTATTCTAATGAACGATTTGAGAGTGATAAATAAATAATCAATCATCTTTCCAAAACTATCGATGAACCGAACCGTCTTGGCAATGTATAGTCATAATTGTAGGTACACTTCCGTAGCTTTGTTTCCCGGTAGCTTTGTTCATCTAAGGGTTACTGTTTTTTAAGTACTGATCGAGATTGATTAAGTTATTTTACCTTGTTCGTGATTAATCGCTTTACTCCACTGACCCATATTTAGCTTCATCACTTTTCATGCTATCACAGATATATTAATTAGCATGACTTAGAATTCATTCCCAAGGGACAACGATCACAACGTGTTCGACCGGTAGTGTGCCTCAGTGCTATAGATGGGAACTCGTGTTGTTTTCTTTTCGTATACTGAAGAAAGAAAACTCTCTCGAATAATATCTTTCATGTTAAACATCATAGGTATAGGTAATTCCGTCATGTAGTTCGAGAGACTGTCAGCTTGACCTCGACAATGGAATGGAATCCAGAATCCGACACTCAAAAGGCTTAACGAGGAGTATAGAATTATCCGTAACATGGAAACGAACAGCATCGATCTATATATTTATTTTGTTACCCCAATTAAGTAAGCTATTTTTTTTTAAGCAGTGCACCTGGTTCATGACCCAAAACGACAAGAGGCAGATAATTAATCAACCATTAGGCATATTTGAGATGGATACTGTAAAACATGAATTATCACCCCATCATTTATTTCACCTGATATCATAAATCTCTTGGACTAATGTTGAACTAATGATCTGGCTTCTACCCATCACATGTTACTTTTGAAAGGTTCTTTCTAATTAGTTTATAGTGGCAACTCATTCTAAATACGAAACGAAACCTTGAACAACTAATATGGACAATGTGTGCATATTTTTTAGACTGGTTACGAATTAATTATCTCAGATTAATATGAAATAAGTTACATATATCTCATTATAGAACTCTGTTCATGGACCGAAATGCTCCTAGCATTTACGAAGAACACAGCAAAATAAATATAAAAAACTGTAATATCAAATTACAAACTTACCGCAGCAATATGTCGAGCTTCACCATCTCCAAGAACCGTTAGAAGAAGTATTACAAGACAAATTATATCACGGTCCATTTTAGAACCAAACAAATCCAGAAGCGGTTTATGCACCAAGTCCTATTCTAAAAGAGACAGAGAAAGGTTTAAAAGAATCCACAGTGTTTGAAAGCTCCGCTCACTAGGCACCTGGTCATAGTAATAAACTGCTATTATGCGTATTATGCTAACAAAACTCCATTAATACGTCAAGAATGACAGGTGTGAAGGCTGATGAAGCGATGTAGTGGCCCACTGTGTTTAGCAATATCTAGACTTCTAAACTGATTGGTACATGGACAGTTTTAATGTGAGAAGTGATGATAGAGAGGTATGTGTGACGGAACGAAATTAGACAGGGGCTCATATATATATATATATATATATATATATATATATATATATATATATATATATATATAATTTAACTTTCCTCATAAAAATCTCCTGCCAGTTATGTTCCAGAGTAATATTATAATTGTATTTTTGTCTTCAATGTAAAGTCACAAAACGCAAGTACAGCTTATGTAACACTGCACGTGGAAATGTACACATGTATTGGTGCTTGTACAAAGTATATACTCTACAGTACTAAATACAATACTCTATGAAACGAATTGCTATAACTATAAACCAACTAAAAATATTTGTCGAAAGAATAGGAAAACTATAATTTGAACATATTGTAATAAAGGACTACCACAATGTACATGAAAGAAACATCAACAGGTGTGTGCCTTTTAAAACATTTTAAATTCGATTTTAGAATCATTAGAATATTTCATGAATCCCTCATCTTTATATATAAAAAAAACATCAATTAGTATAAACTGATTGTGCATGCACATTGAAATGAAAAATAAAACCGATCAAACATCACTTGCAAATTTTAAATTATATTTTGTTAAATATATAGTAGGGGTGCTAGAACAAATCTTGGTCATTCATACTTTTTTTTATAAAACCAAAACAAATATCTATTCCCGAGACCAATGAACCATATTAAGCTGGATATCGTTTATATTCCTATTCTAAAATTTCTGGACTGCTCAATTTTGTTATAAAACACAATTCGCCACCGAACACATGGACCACCCAAAAATGTGTATGTTAAAATGCCATCAAGTCCGTAGACTACATAATGAAATCTTGACGTACGCAACAGGCTAAAGTATGACACAGCATAAAATCAATCAACATATAAAAGTTTTGGATCTGTTTCGGTTAATGCTAACCACGAAAGCACAATGAATATATCGTTGCTCACGTTGCACGCGAGCTAGCCGCTTACATTTATACATCCGATTTAAAACAAACGGAGCTTATTGTTAATGCAAAATTTGATGATCACATTTCTTTTGCATAGAATTTACCAACGTACCCAGAATGGAAACGAAGATCACAATGAAAATAAGGTTCATTGTGGTCTTTTTATTTAACTGCAAGTATAAGGAGGTCAATCTACTAACAATATATGAATTTTTAAAGTGAGTGGACTCTAATTAAAGAACAGACAAACAAGCAATAGATAACAAAGCTCGGTGCAGTTTAGGCCAACCACCATCCGTAATGTTATTATGTTATAGAATAGCGATGACAAAAATGTGTGTGTGTGTGTGTGTGTGTGTGTGTGTGTGTGTGTGATCTGGATTTTAAACGTAGCTTTAACAATATTTTATTCATATCGCTCCGATGTCTGCAGTGTGGCAGTTTATGGTAATGTCTAGCACTGGAGCGCCATGTCCCACCCAGTCACATTATCCTGACATCGGGCCGATTAGTCATTACATTAATTTCTTAATGCTGGGCTCCAAGCGAGGCAGCTGATAGTACTATTTTTAGTCTTTTATATGACTTGGCCGTGGTTCGAACGCGCGACCTCTCGCATCCGAGTCTGACGCTCTAACCACTCAGGCCCCCGGAGTGGTCAGAAGCAATATTTGTAAGTAAGACTCGTGGTGGAAAACAAACGCGTCGTATTTCAAAGCCGGGTGTATGTCAAAGTATTCCGCTCCAAGGAATGAAATGCTAAATGAATGGGAACAGATGGTAAGAAAAGACCGATGAAACTTAAAATTAGGTTCGCTGACTCTTGGGTCAAACTCTTGAGCAACAGGCAAACAATGTAGACAACACACATATTAGAGACACACATACTGTACATTATGAAACTATGCAGACTACATTCCTGCGAAAGGACACCTATCAGTCTGAAAAATTTCTAGATTCTAAACAAGACTAGTGCCTATAGAAAAGTTATATTCCTCACTGTTCAGCTCAGTTGTATCCGATGATTTCTAACAATACTTTCAAGGGGTGATGCTACACTTCAAAGAGAATATGCGTACGAATACTACCTGAATAGAAGACACTTTATTTTTTGCGACGTAATGGAAGAATACGGAACGCATTTCTGGCAATATATATACAACAGTGAACCTGGGTTAGCTTTTGATGCGAGTGAAAGGATGTTGAATGTTAAGACTTCAATATTCAATACATTACACCACCTTAAAATTTGATCGAGAGTAGAAATCGCCGTGGAATTCATATAACGCATATAACGCATAGTCATGATTAAGACAAACCCCTGACAGTATGCTAATGGCGAGGAAAAGAATAATAAATCATGGAGACTTCAATGAGACAAACCATGATCATACATCATCTACCTAGATGTCACGAAAATTGGCGGAAATTGGGGGTGGGGGCAGACATTATATGCCGGTAAATAACTTTAGGTACGTCAAAAGTAGATGGATAGGACACAAATATCTGACATATTAGATAAGAGTGATACTGAGGGCATATTAGATACAGGCTTGCGAGATCATGGGAACAAGCACTGTACTGGATGAAAATGAAAATGTGTACATTGAAAGACAAGCACAATCAATAAAACAATCTTAAGGGTGTACGTACAATTAGGTCCAAATCTGAAGAAAGAAAATGCACTATTTGTCTATTTGTTTAAATAGCAACCGTGGCTTAAATCTTACAGAGCGATCAATAGCAGCCAGAGACAAGAAGTTAATGATACCCAGAATTAAGTTTAAATTAATCAATAGCGAGGAATTTATGAAAACGAATAGCATTCATAATATGTACATGCACATCTGAAAATTAATGCTTGAAACATCAACAAAATATTTCGTTTGCAAACAAACAAAATCGCAACAGATGAAGAGCAGGAGCTGGTCAGCTTACAAAACAAAAGTGTCATATCAACGAAACCGATCTATGGTGAATTTGCAGTACTGGAACTAGAACGTGTTTAATTGATACACCTTACCTCAACTAGCTCAAAAAGAAATACGATGATGAAACGAGACTACTTACAGATTCAATATGCATATATTTCTGAAAGAGAAAGCATTTAAAACGATATGAAAGAGAACAGGAAATTGATCGACACTATTGACCATCCAATGTACACTCGTTTTTTGTTTACCATAAATGACTAAAATAATTCCTAGACTTTTCAAAGATTCACTAACCGTTACACCAATTAAAGAGCTTTATGGGTAAAATCTAAACACTGTATTCATTCAAGATGGATAAAATGTTCAGAAGTTATCCATTAATGTTGTGTCAATGCAGTAGAAAGATGACCACAAAACGTATATTTCTCTAAAATATGTGCGACCTGATATTTTGAACTATCTGCCACTAAAATCTAGTTTTAAAGGTTTCTTGCTTTCTATATACATCTAGAATACCACAATCTTCAGTCAGAAACAAATTACTGTTTACTTTGTTCATTGCAATCAGTAAATCTAACCACTTTCCTTATTCATTGGCTGGATATATCAAGATTGCATTTTCATCTGAGTCACCATTATGTACCGTAAGTTTTGCTACAAGTAATAGTCGGACAAATAATTACGACCTATCAGAAATAGAGTTTGCAAAAGTTCAAATTATCTGTTGAAGCATCGTTTGTTTATACGTTTTCTGGACATCTAACATACAAAGCAACAACCAGTTTGGATATTTTAGCAAAACGCCGTGTCATTTAGTTTCTCTAATTTGTACAATTGAAATATTACAAAATATGCAAATGTATCCGATTGGTCGTTTCAAAGAAACATTGGTCTTTTGTAGAAATATACTCTACCTTTTTCTAACATATCAAAATATTTTTGTGTAGTGTATCACACGAGTCGTTATGTTTAAACATTGCATTGTCAGCTAAGACACCATGTAAATTGTTCTTGGGAGAAAAACTACTCTAGAGAAAATAAAACCAATGTTTACATCCATGCTATAATGTAGCTACAGATACAGATAAAACGCAGATTTGTTAAATTGGTGAACGTTTTAAAAATCTTTACCGTGCAGCCCTTGGCTTTAGCTTAGGTGAACATGAAAACGAGTGATTACGCCAGTTCTTAAACGGTTATTTAAAGTAAAATAGCATGTCATTTTATTTAAATTCAGTTATTTTAAGCAACACATCATTACTTATGTTGCTTTTTTGAATGGTTGTGTTCATGTTAATGACTAACATGTAAAAAAGAGGTAGTGAAATGTTGAAAAAATGAAAACAATTAAAGTGAAATTCATTGGTGTATTTCTATATTAAAAGGAACCTCAGAGCATTTCAATGAATCATCATATGCACTAATACCTTTCACAAGTTCCATGTCTTCGTATTTCTGTTATTATCAATATGTTGATATAAATCATAAAGATTTGGTTGCTTTTAATTTTTGCGTTTGCCTTACTATTGGATCCGTCAAAATGAAATCTTTAACGGTCACCGTGAGATAAAAATATAGAGGAAAAGCATCGTTAAGATTGTTTAAATACTGAATTCCCAAACCTTGTTCCGTTAATCTTTTTATCAAATACTCTAGAACATTTTGCCTGTTTTTATTGAACTCTTCATTTTTTCTATTGCTGTCTTATATTCATTAGTCGAGTCTAAATAAATCTCCATCAGTTTCTAGACCATCTAAACCTAATAACTTGAACAGAAAGTTGTTTCTTGTAAATGTTAAACCTTTAAGAATTGACCATCCAGATATAAATGCTTTTTCCGTAAGGTACTGTTTTGGCACTATAGAGCAGACAAAGCCATTTATATGTCGTGATGGAATATTGACTGGTGTGTGCTGTCAACGCGATGGGTGCCGCTTATCTGCGGACCTAGGTTGGAAGCTCCGTAGATACATATGTACGTACATACATACTTACATACACATACATACATATATACATACATACACACATACACACATACATACATACACATATGCATACATATCATACTATCATACAGGTATATATATATATATATATATATATATATATATATATATATATATATATATATATATATATATATATATATATATATATATATATATATATATATATATATCTGTTTGAGATTTCTTAATAAACTCGAATGAGTAAACAATCCACTGTTGACATCTAACTGTATGTAACTGTCAACTTGACTTGTCCGTCAGGACAAACTAATAATAATAGATTTGCAACAATCTCGCTAATAAACATCTATTGCATGTAACCTTTATTCGGAAAAACTTGATTTGACATATTTAAATCTTAAATATTTTCTCTCTATGTCACTTAACTTGTGACTTAAAGTCGTTGTACAACTCTTTCTCAATTCGTCTATATTCCACACATTGTTCTATAAAGATTACCTCTCCTGAAGGAAAAAGTGTTTCTAGTGCCATTCCGATGGAAGTCGTCGTCACTCGGTATAGTTCGGAAATGATAAAGAGATATACACCTCAGATAAAAGACTTTTCGCATAAATATCCATACCTAGTTCAGTATTTAATGACTTTATGTTTTCATTTACTTCTCACTTAATTAGTGTTTATATCCATTTTAATTACTAACATTTTTGTATCATTAGCAACCTTTTGTTTCAGGTCATTGAAATCTTTTGACATTGGTTTAATTATTATGACAATTTTGTCAATAAGACTTTGCACCATGCCAATTTTTGTTTCAAGTCATTGAAATCTTTTGACATTGGTTTAATTATTATGACAATTTTGTCAAACAGACTTTGTACCATGCCAATTTGTGTTTCAAGTCAATGAAATCTTTTGACATTGGTTTAGTTATTATGATAATTTTGTCAATAAGACTTTGTACCATGCCAACTTTTGTTTCAAGTCATTGAAATCTTTTGACATTGGTTTAATTATTATGACAATTTTGTCAATAAGACTTTGTACCATGCTAATGTTTGGCATAGCTCTGTAAACATTTGACACAATTTATGCTGCAGATCATTCAACTTCAAATAAATAGTCGATGAGTAAATGAGTCAATGAGTAAATTGTTTACTTAGAGTTAAGCATATTTTCAGTAAAATTCATTTTGTTTTCATAAATCCGCTTTATTATTTACTATCTCTATTATAACATCATTTTTCTCCAACTCATTTTTGTCAGCTTTGTTGTGTTAGCTGTTTATTTATTTTCCAATCAGTTTTGTCAGAGTTAGCTTTTAAAATTCTTCACCGTTCATGGTGATTTCATTATTTTGTTCTCTCTGTAACTGTTCCAAATGAGATTTTTTATTTTTTATATAAAAGCAAGCCTCTAATTACTTTATAAATGTATATGCCAAGGCACAGCTTATTATAGGTTCTCTCCAAACGTTTGGTGTATGCTTTTTAAAATTGTGCTTACTACATTCTGTACGAATCTAATCTAAATTCGTATACACTCTAAGTTACCATACCGATAAAATACTACATGTTTCACTAGTTGAATTATAACTTCGGCCAAAAATTATAGTCTCAAGAATTTTTTAAATTATACTTATAAATTATTTTCCATTTGTAATCATAGTGTCTTTGTTCTCGCTTTAAAATCTATACAAATATGTGATAGTTGCAATTAAAATCCTAATTATCAACAGACTGCCAATGTCAGATCAACAAATATCAGATCAACATATTACCAGTGTCAGATCAACATACTACCAATGTCAGATCAAAAGAATACCAGTGTCAGATCAACAGACTGCCAATCTCATATCAACAAACGTCAGATCAACATACTACCAATGTCAGACCAAAAGACTACCAATGTCAGTTCAACATACTGCCAATGTCAGATCAATATACTTGTCACAAGATGAAGCCGGGTTGGGACTGGCTTAGGAAAGACACCAAAAGCAATTGCATTTACAAGATGTTTATTTATAAACGTAATTTAAATATTAACAAATATGACACCATTATAAACAAAAAGATAAGGAAAATTATAAAGTTCCTAACATGGAACTATCAACAACAATTAACTCAACGAAAAAACTCTAACATGAATTTAACAAATGGAATTTCAAACAAACGTGAATTAAGTCCTATCACCGATCAACAGATCAACAAAATGAAAGTATATGATCTACACCCCAATATCAACAAAATCTTGAATGTATCTTTCATACAACGATATTGAAATGCATGCAAATTTGAATGCATCGTTCATATAACCGCATTGAAAAGCATATATATATATATATATATATATATATATATATATATATATATATATATATATATATATATATATATATATATATATATATATATATAACTGTTATAACTATCGTGGCGCCCATTTGACGTCCAACATGCAACTCCCGTTCCACTCGCTCTAATCAAAGTCCAGAGAAGCGCCCACGCACGGTCCGCTCCTCTCAGTCTGTTGAAGGATCCCTCGAGAGCCCTCACATCTTTCACGGACCCGATGGTCGCGAAGCCCTGGTCCCTCGCATTGAGAAAACCAGTACACTCTTCCGATCCAAAGTCACCATAACACAGCGTATACGTTACACGAAACCACACCGAGTTCTGTGACTCCACATCAAACCATCATAAGGCACGGCAGCACGTATAAGGCATAGCAGCATGTATAAGGCAGCTCTGCAACTGACATCATACCATGTATAAGGCAGCTCTACAGCTGGAGATTTGCTCCCGTAAAGGTGCTAACACCTCTTAGTCCCATCCCAACACATATGGTTGGTTAGGACATATTAGTGGCACCCTGGTTTTTTTCCAAATAATGTTGTATGCTATGGGTTTCCCTGTCCACCCACCAATGTTTTATAAATGTTTGTGTTATAAAATTAATAAAATAGTATAAATAATTTAGCAGGGTTACTCTTTGTTTTGTTCGTCAAATGTTTTTGGTTTGATTATCCCTTTGAGGTTTGGAGAGAATGTACTATCTTCCCTTTGCCTGGGCTGGCGGTGGGCCTGATTTCCATTTTCTCACAAGAACTTAGGAGAGTACTAGCTCCCTCTAAAGTTATATAAACTTTGAGGTAGATTTCTTCCTCTTATTTTGCTTATTTGTATGCTATATTAGTGACTCTGCCAGAGTCCATAAAGTCCAGTGTGTGTTGTTTGTGGTGTTGATGTTGTATATTGTCCCCATATTTGTGTATGGACGGCATTTTCTACATCAAATTCATCTCAGTTTTTGTTCCTTATTTAAGGCTTAACATTTTTGAAATGAGGCTTTGCCTTTAGATCCAAATGATAAAAAAATAAAGTGTCTATGCTGCATTGTTTTACTGTTTGTGAGTGCGTGTTGCTTTGTGTCTATTTTATGCCTTAGCATAAGTTACTTGTTTATTGTGTGTATCAAAAGGTTTGGTACATTTTGTGCCAAAGCACTTGTTTGCTCTAATCTGGATTTTCCATTTGGGATGAGTATTTATTTTATATTTTCATTTGCTTGTGTATTTAGTATTTGTTTTATTTCTTTTATGTGTTGGTTATATGAGTAGGTACCTTGGCACCGCATCAATCAATCATTAAAAGGATTTAAGTCGCCTACGCAACTAGTGCTTTCGCGACTGGTTAAATCTCGAAGGTCGAGATTTTCAATTGATCGGGACTGTAGGAATGGAGCCAATACAGTCCCGCTTTTACGTTCGAATGTCGCACTTTTAAATTCATGAACATGTCCGGCCGAGGAAAGGAGACAAGGGGCCTGCGGGACTCAAGTCCAGTTGTACTAGTGGACAGAAATCTATTCCAATGGTGTGTAAGTCACTCGTGTAATTTTTTCTAATCCTTTGAGTTGTGTAATTTCATTACTATTTTTAATTAAAGTTGGAATTTGGTGTACATGGTGTACTTTTGATTTTCCGAAATGTTGACAATCATCTGGGTGTCAGGCACCCTATACATGTTTGGGTCAGGCTGTGTTTACTTTCGGTTTTCATTTTGTTGGTGGTATACAAAGGATCGAGTTAGGGTTGTGAGTATAGAGCTTGTATCGAAAGAGGTCTTCAATAGCCGAAGGAAGTACCTCATATAAATTGGCAATTTGAAAGTCGATGTCCGGTTTCTTCTTTACTCCTTCTTCATTCCGTGATACCCTCTTTCTTTCTTCTTCGTGCTGTTGTAGTGTTTTGCTGTTTTGCTAGAGTTTGCTGTTCTGTTTCGACTCGATTTCCACTGCCTTAGATCTTGATTTTGCGACTGGTCTTTTATCGCCACGATTCTTTGTTTAATAGCTATATTGAATTTAGAAGGTATATTGTGCCCCTTTTTGTTGTATAAATTAATATGTTTGGTCTGAGTATAAGTGTTGGATTTACATGTCGTGTTAATAATTGGGGACTGTGTTGTTGTTGTTTATTTAGTTCCGCAGTGGTGTGTGTGTGTGTGTGTGTCCTCTTGACTTGGCTTAGGTCATATATAGTCTTAAGATGGTTGGGGCCTAAGTATATTTTGTGTTTATTTGTATCTTACCACTCTTGTTGTCGTGTGTATCTGGGCCTGATGGCGGGGGTCTGCCACCTTTATAATACGTATACATAGTTATAAAAATATATGTGTTGTTTTTCTCAGACCATAATGGTTAGTATTGTGTTAGCTGCATGCCTACATGAGGGGGGAAAAAATGAAAAAAATATTTATATAAAAAAAAAAACACACACAGCAACAACCAAGGACGTGCGCTTCAGTTAGCAGTCTTACCTTACTGCTTTAGCCCTTCTATTAATTGTTATTATAATTACTTGTGGTTGGATTTATATGTTGCCATGTTTGTTAATTTGTTTGAGGTACCTTATTATGTTCATGTATGTGGTATCGATGTTTTTGTTGCGTACCTTGTCCAAAAATTCAGGGTATGTTGTAGGGGAATTCATTTTCTTTTGGTAATTTTGGAAACCGACTCGTTGATTATGGTATCTGGGAGAGGTGTTGAATACGTGGTCTAGTGTTTCTGCAGCAGGGCAATGTGGACAGTTAGTAGTTTGGTTCAATTCCTTCCTGAGATATTTCCCAAAGCTGTTTCGGAGTAAAGTTTTTCCTGTTTTGATCCTATTGATAATTCGGATGTCCACGATTTCTAGGATTTAGGTGTCGTGATTACCCTTGTGGCCTCTTTTTTGCAGTTGGTATAAATGTCTGCCCTTGTTAGTGTTGTCCCAGAGCTGCTGCCATTTCTTGTTCATTTTGCTTCTTATCTGGCTATATATCTCGTACACACTGTAATTAAGTGTTTCTGTTACATTGTTCAGGAGATTGTATTTCGCTCTTCGGTCAGCTTTATCGTTGCCAATCAGATTGATTTGAGAAGGTACCCATAGGAATTCGATGTTTTGTTGTTTATCCTCGATCACCCTGATGGATAACATAGAGTCTTCTAGCATATTTGCTCTACTTTTTCATGTGCCAGTCTCTAAGGATTTGAGTACGCTTAGAGAGTCTGTTATAATGACGTACTGGCTGTGGTTTTGGGTCTTGATCCATTTGAGGGCTTCATTTATTATCCAGAATTACGCTGTGTAGATGGAGCAGCCATCCGGGAGTCTTGCACTAAATTCAACTTGTTGTTGCGGCACCACTATTTCAGCAGCAGTTCTGTTTAGTTCTTTCGATTTCGATCCGTCTGTGTAGATTTTAAGAAATCCAGAGTAAGTTTCTCAATGATTTTCTGGATTTCTGTTAGTATTTTTGGTGGGTTATGTAGTTTGGATCTTAAGTTCTGGGCAGACAGGTTTATTTTGGGCGTGCAGTTTTTCGAAGGGGTAGGATCTTTGATTCTGTGTTGTTCTGCTTGAATTCCGGATAGTTGAATTTCATCACAGAGTGTGTGTACTTTCTTACCTGCTGGGTGGTTTAAAGCTCGTTTTTGCCTGAACGGAATGTCGCACTTTTTAACCATCATTTTGGCTGTGTTGGTGTCTTGATGTATTGAGTTTCTGGTAGCTTATCTCAATATGTGCTCTTCTCGTCTGAGGTGCAGCGGTAGATCTCCCGTCAGTATTTATAGCTCCTCGAGTGAGATGTTAGGTAGGGTCCCAGTACATAGTCTAAATGCTTTATATTGTATGCTGTCCAGTTTCTTAAGCAGGTCCTTGTTTGCCGAGGCATACACCTGGCAACCGTAGTCCAGTTTAGCCCTGATTAATGATGTGTAGGAGCATGAGCATAGTTTGTTGGTCAGCTCCCCACGTTATCCCCTTGATATTTTTTAGGAGGTTGATATCTTGTTGGCATTTTTTTATTAGGTTTGTTATGTGCGTTTTCCAATTAAGTGTTTCGTTAAGTAGCATTCTCAAAAAGTATGTTTCTTTTACGAATGGGATTGGTGTATTTTGGATGCAGAGTTTCGGGTATGTAGTAGGTTTTCTGTTTGTTGGGGAGAAAAGCATTCCTACTGTTTTAGTATCAGATATTTTGAATCCATAGTTGTTTGCCCATTTGCCGATGGCGTCTAGGCTTTGCTGTAGTTGCTTGATGTTGTTTTGGCTGTTTGAGTTGCCTGCCTTCCATATTCCACTATCGTCAGCAAATTGGGACAGATCGACTAGGTTGTTGGTAATATTGTTGCAGAGGTTGTTCATTATGAGGTTGAACAGTGTTGGACTTATTACGCTTCCCTGGGGAGTTCCATTGTCCAGAGTGTAAGTCGCAGAGAGTGCATCGCCTACTCTGGTTTTGATTTGCCTCCCCGTTAGGAAGTTTGGCACCTCATGTACAAAAGGGGACTGAAAGTCTCCATCCTCTTTTGTATTTAGATTTTCATTTAGAAGCATCTTGACGATCATTGCTGAAAAGGGATTGAAATGTTCAATCACGCGGACGAGATTAAAAACATGTCTGTTAGTTTGGGCGCAAGATTGTTTTAGATTAGATTATTGTGTTGTAACAGGATCACTAGAATAGTGCAATTGCTTAATTTTGGACTTAGTTTAGTTGCTCGGCTTGGGATTATATGTACCAAATAATATAAATAAATAATATATATAAATAATATAAACATACAGTTCGATGGACGGTCTGGGACTACCGTGAATACTTCTTGTATATGATACTGTGCCAAATTGAGAACGCGTTCCAGATCGTCCAAGAAATATATGATACCTTAATTGCTTGTTAGTTTTTTGTTGCACAATACCTTGGTGCTTGTACATTTTATTAGAATGTGTTTTTGTATTGTAGCGTTTTGTCATATTATTTGTTATATTTGATATTGGGGGGTGTCTGTGTTTTCCTCTTTTGAACGCCTAAAAGGCAAAAAACCCAGTCCTTCCTGTATTTTTGTTATTTTTCCATATCTCTATTAGTTCATAACCGTGGTTTTTTTGCGAGAGGGCAGTCAAAGTGTATATTTTGCTATAAATATAAGACATTTGCCTTGGTTCCCTTCAGGATAGCTAGTTTTATTGCTCTTCCAAGGTGTTTGTCTTAGATTGTTGCTTTTTAGCTAGCATGTAATATGCTATTCACAAAAGGGATTGGTATAGTCATATTGCACTATAGATAATGCATCTAATTGATCTTCAATGGTCTTTTCTTATGTTGTGAATTTCTTGTAGACATATAACGTCAAAGTTCTTGCTAAGTTTAATAATTTGTTAGTTTTGTTTGGATTTAGACCCTTAACATTGCATGAGAGTATTTTTATTCCTTTTTTTATCTGTGATATGAGAGAATTTGTTTTATATTGTTTATATCGGTTTTGGTTTATAACAGTATGATTAAATTGTCATTTCTTGTATTACTTTCTTCTGTTGTTGTTGTTGGTGGTGGTGGTGGTGGAGGTGGTGTTTTTTGTTGTGTTTTGGTTGGTCTTTTTGGGGTCCCTCAGGCACTTTTTGCTTCCTGGTGTTTGTTGGTGGAGTTTTGTGGTTTGGTGCTGTATAGTTTTGATCATTTGGTGGTGTAGTTGTTGCTTGTGTTGATGTTTGTTGTGTTGTTTCGGGTGCTGTTTGTTGTTCATAGATTGGGAGGATAAATGCTGTTGGTTGTGTCATTTCCTTTAACAAAGTTATTATTTTCTTTGTTCCTTGTGTCATTGGTGTCTCTGTTGCTTCTGTTGGTGTAGGTGTCTGAGGTGTCGTTTTTCCGCTTCTTTGTGGGTTTCTTTTTGTGTTCTTCTTGTTGAGGTGATTTTGCTTTTCGTTTGTTTCTTCTGCGTCTTGAGGTTGATGGTGTTGGTGTTGGCTTAGTTGGTGTTGTGTTAGTCTCGATGTCACTGTTTTCTGGTGTTTGATTTTGTGGTGTGATAGTTGGTGGTTCGTCATTTTCTGTCTCAACCAACATTTGGTCTTGTTCTGTATCTAACTCTTGTTCTTGTTGTTGTGTTGTTTTTGGTGTGTTCTGTTTGGTTGTTGGCGGTTGCCAACTGTGCATAAGTTGTGTTCTGTTGTGTTACTGAGTTGCCATCATTTTCATTTTCTAAGTCAATTTCTAGCTCTTCCTGGTTCTGTTGTTTGGTTTCTTTTGTAAATGCAGTGCCATTTATCATCACCCTTTTTCCCACAGTTGCCACAAGGACGTACCATGTGGCAATTGTAGAACCATGTTTGGACCGGTAGTCCATATAGTTTGAAAAATTATGGGATGTGTGCAGCATCCTGATAGTTTACTCTTACAATAATTTCCCGGTGCAGAGCCCTAGGATTGCCTTATATGTATCGTATTTTGTATTGTAGACAAGCAGTCCAGTTCTTTTTTTCAAATCCTTCACGGAATACTTCTAGAGGGATTTCTTTTGGAAATCTTGACATATAGATGTCGGCAAACTTTCTTTGTATTCATTTTTCAATTGGTGGGGGGGTCACTTTGACCACCCACTCGCACAGGATTATATTGCCTTTGGGCAATAGAAGCTCTTTCTTCTTGGGATATAGGATGACAATTCCCCTCCCAATGTTAGACAGTGTATCCATGTTTTCAGAGTTAATCCCTCTAGCAGCTAGGGCTGCTATGACCTCCATTGTGGTAGGTCGTTCAGTGCTGTTTACCTCGGAAAAATCGATTGACTGTGCCCAAGGGTCACGGTATGCCTTAAAATGGCGTCCTTGTTAAATTTCTTCTTCTTCTGTCTTAAAAAAAGTGCTTGAGGAATGCCTCGCCGTTTACATGTGTGTTTATATTAGTGGCCATTTTCTTGGGGGTTAATAGCTCTTAAAAGGGCTTTATTAAGAAGTAGCTTAATTTAAAACCACGGTTATGGCTAAAATAATATTGGTTTACTCTTGTGTTGCTAGTGTTGCTTGCGTAACAGCAGATTGTGATGTTTTACCTCTCCTTTTTGGTCGCACGGGAAAACTCAGTCTCTGACCTCGTTCCTTTGGACGACCGGATGTTATCTTTCGTAACGAGGTAAGCTTTCTGACAAGACTCGTCCTAATGGAATTTGGTTATGGAGAATTTGCTCTAATATGTACACTAGCTGTGACAGATATGCGAAGCTAGGTACTTAGGTTTTCCCGCTGCAGGCAATTCGCACGTGCAGCAAGAGCTGAGTTTCGATCAGGATTTCGAAATAACTAGAGCCGAAAAAATATACCACCCTCGGGTGACGCTGTACGCGGCATTGAAACCCGAGTACATTTTGACAACATATACATATTGATATAACTCATACACAATTCCTTGACATTACTACTATACCGGATAAACACACTACTAATGTCAATCATTGGTTGCAACTTTTGACAAACGGCACTGTATTATCTTGTAGAAAACGGCAAACACTTGTAAGTATATATATATATATATATATATATATATATATATATATATATATATATATATATATATATATATATATATATATATATATATATTAATTACCTGTAAGTTTTAGAAGGTAAATAATAATGACCCTATCTTTTTGCTGGGTTGCATAATTGCGGTGCAAAAGTAAAATCGCTTTTGCACTAAAATGTATCAGAATATATCCTCGTCATCCATACACCATCGTTACACTGCGTCTCAATTTCCTAATTATACAGTAGCAATAAATGGGCTATTAAACACTGCCTCTTATAAATACCGTTGATTTACATACTATTTGCATAGATTTTATGAATGACTCTGGTGCATATATTATTTACATAAATTATATGAACGTCTTTGGTTTAGATCCTATCTACGTAAATTTACAAGTTACCGGGAAGATCCTCCTTGTCTAATTTGTCATATAATTACCACAAAACAGATATGTTTAAACGGTGTGAGCCGAAAGTAACTATGTAAGTGTCAACGAAGACTTCTTACTACTAACAGTCATATAAGAAGCAAAACGCTAAAGTTGATAGACCCATCATCTTTATGACCAAAGCTCTCTTCCGGAAGCATTTTAACACACATGCTGTCAGAGAAACCTTTGTCCACACAATGCACATATGGCATTCATCATGATGTCTGCAATTTCCAGCAAATTATTATTTTATATGGTTCACCACCTTTAGGTTCAGTTGTATTCATTATTTTTGACATTTGTATTTTTATTTTGTTTAAAAGAACAGTCTACATAATTGAAGTTTCGGGCTTACCAAAAGGCAAAGAGTTGTTATTTTGCGACTTACTTAAGAATTACTACTTGATAAAGAACTTGGCTAACTTTCTCAACTAGTGCAAACACAATGATATAAAAATAAATTAAGTCACAAGTTTCGATCACAGGTAGTCAAGCCTAAGTAAAAGCTAGGGAATACAACTTCCATAGTAATGTTCAAAGGGCTAGATATAGAGCCGTGTACCCGGCATCATTAATAAATAAAAAACTTAAACAGTACATACAAGTTGATAAATTCATTAAAAAACTAAACTCATTGCTTTCTCTCTTGAACATAACACAATTGTTACCACCTATGCCACATCTTAAGAATTTATGTTATATTTGGTGTAACAACGATTAATATAAGCAATTTTACTTTCAAATCGGATGTTTTTGATAATCATTTAGAAGAAGCTTGAGAATGCTTTTGTTTGTTGGGGGGGGGGGTAATGTTTTTTTTTAACCCTTGGATAGCATTTCAGCTGAGAACTCAGCGATAAAACTCTTGTATTTGTTGGCTTCTCTTAATCGTAACTAGTAGTTTTAAATCAATCTAAGCGTCAGTCTTTATTTTCTAAACTAATTTTAGAATTCTATAGGAAGAGTTTATTTGTTGTGGATCCAAACTCGGGAATCCTTTAAAATCTCTATACGGTAAATTGATTCATCCAAGAGTTTGAAAGAACACATAAATCAACCTCTACAGAAACAATCACTGGCATGATTTTACGTAATTCAGTACAATTAAACAAAACACAATGTACCTACATGTACATTTGTTCTGTAGTAGAAGTTCAATCAGATAGTTTAATAACACTGTCGTCAGATTACACCAAAACAGTTTGCATTACATACAGGTAACTGTAGAAGGCTTCTTAGAAAATTGGTTTGTTAGCAAATGAGGTTCTTTAAATAAAGTCATTGATTTTGTTGTTGTAATCGTCGTCATTGTTGTAAATGTTATTATTTTAATTATTTTTGTTATCATTATATTATTATTATTATTATTATTATTATTAGTTAGTATCTCTCAAATACGAATTTAGGTTTCTCGTAATTAGGACTTGAACTATGCCCGCATGTACAGTTCTTGTGTCAGTGTACATTTGTCTCAATGTGTATTTAATGTACTAAGTGTATATTTATTGTACTCAATATACATTTATTGTACTCAGTGTGCATTGATAGTCTCAATGTATATTTATTATACTCAGTATGCATTAATAGTCTCAATGTACATTTATTGTACTCAGTGTGCATTTATTGTATTGAATGTACTTTTATAATACTGAATGTACTCTTATAATACTCAATGTACAGTTATAGTACACAATGTAAATGTTTTGTATTCAAAACACATATAATGCACTCAATTACATTTTCAAACGGCATCAGTTAAAATGCTATAAATTTATGAATTAAGTTTGTCTCCAACTAAGCCTTTGATTTCGACGATGAAGATTAATATCTTTGTTTCCTTCCTATGTCGTTTCATACATTTATAGATATTATTGTTTGTGAACAGACAGAAACAGAGTTCAATGTTGACTTTAAATCAATCTCCTTGGCTTACTCAGGGAAAACAATAGCAGCTTATACATGAAATTTCCGTCTCTAATGACTAAACAATTATCGCGAGTGTTCATCTTTCACGTCACCGTTTAAGCCTTGCCGGTGCTTGACAAATGTCACGCAGATACTTTTCTAATTATCAATTGGTTCCATAGAATAACGAAACTAAATACCGCTAAACATCGACTATTGTACATAAGAAAACGACTCAAGACAAATGTTTCAATAAAAGTAGATTGCTTTCAATTGTTCTGGACAAGAAAATTAAACAAATTCTATCGCAACAGAGAAATGCACAAAGAGATGATGTATTGGTCATCACTGACTTGAACAATGATCTTATCTCCGTGCATATACACATACATGTATATATTCACTAATAGTTATGTTATCACGTACTGAGAGAAAAACAATATAATAGAAAACTCTATACCTATGTTCCCTTTAAAAACAGTGACGGAACCTAACAAATCCCATATATCATTCTGCAGGTATTCATACATCACATGGGTCAACACTTCATTATTATAAAGACAATAGCAATTGTGCAAAAACACAAACATCTTTCCTGGACATTAAAGACCCAATTAGAAACAATTATAGTGATCCAATGCAAATATTTAACCCTTGAATGGTAGATTATAAGCCTCATTTACATTCTCAGTTTCTTGTCTAAATGGAACAGTCAGTACCATGATTGATTTTTCTTTCCCAAAATGTTAATGCCTGACCACACCGTATTTCTAAATGGTTAAAGACTTACATATACCTTGGGGAACAGTAAGCCGGTTGGCTGTTTGATTGGAGCTTAATACCTCATCAAGATTAGAAATGTTGCATCATACCAATATAATTGCCATAAGGTATCTTGCAATACATGCGTAATGTTGCCGATCTAGCCTGGTGTGGGCAGGAATCGAAATCACGCCCTTTTCGTCGCAAGCCTGATGCGCGTCCACAGTGCCAAGGCGGTTCCATGGAGAATAATAAACTCTGCAGTATAGATAGGTGTTGATTATGATTTATACCAGCAATGTTTACTTCATGCATAATATTCAAGTGTATAGATTATCAGGAATCAATGTGGCTTCTGTAAATTTGATATTAAATGAAATTATTTATCTGACACAATGGAGCAAGGAAAATAGGATCTTTTCATCGTTGATTTTTGTATAGAATGCACAGTTTGACCCTTTCTTCTTGGTTCACTTAATTTTATAGCAATCCTGTTTACCATTTGGTTTTTCTTACAGCCAAGCAATCCATGGTTTCTTCCTCTTTCACTTGTTTATTGTCCCAAGAGTTACTTTTGAGTTATTCAGCACATAGTGCTGGTACGTGTGGCGTACCAACATGTACCAACATGGCATCTTTGGGCTCACCTGTAACATCATAATCAGAACCTTTGCATTTCTTTCGACTTTCACCCAAATTAGACTTTTTGAGGCTTCAGAATTCGCTTCCAAACTAGCTGTATTAATCTCACTATAAATTTCATATTTGTTTATGGCTGACTGACTAACTGTAAGTTAGTGAGGCTCTACAAATTTTGACATCTTATATCTATTTCCTATGCAAAATGGAGACTTTTTCGTGCAAATAATATTGTTCAACTGAATATGTTCATTTGGTCCCTAAATGGAACTGGAATTTTGCTTTTATGATAGCATGATACTTTTGTTGGAATTCTTACGTGAGGAGGACCAAAACCGACTGAGCAATGGCAACTTGATATTGTTAAAAAAGGAGAGACGGGGCATAAGAAAAGGACTAAATATAATTGTAAGTACTTCCTAAAACAGGTTATTTGTGCTGTTATGATGATGATAATAATAATAATAATAATAATAATGAGAACTTTGTATAGCGCCTAATCTTTAGAAGCTCCAAGCGCTTTACAACATTAAACAACACCTATAACATAAAAAATATATAATGATACGATTACAAAAAACAAATACCATGAAAATAGAAAACATACAAAACATGCTGACAATATTCAAGGTAGGAAACATTATTAGGTCTTTAAGTTTGTTCTTGCAGTCGAAATAAGTGAGTTTTAAGAGCACTCTTGAATTGGATCACAGTGTCTTTGTATCTAAGTTCAATAGGCAATTCATTCCACATTGCTAGGCCCTGATATGCAAAAGAACGTTGTCCATATGACTTCGTTTTCATAGTGGGAATAATGAGTATACGATTGTCAGAAGAGGAGCGTAAGAATCTTGTTGGTGTGTACACATGGATGAGCTCGGATATGTATGTTGGACTGGAGTCCGTCAGTGAACCGTAGCACAGAGAACAAATTTTCTGTTTGATTCTGGATTTAATGGATAGCCAGTCTAGGGTACAGAGCAGCCGGGAGGTGTGCTCTGATCGTGGTACTCTAAGTATGATCCGAGCAGCTGTGTTTTGAACTTGTTGAAGTTTCTGGAGTAGATATTGAGATGAATCAGACAGAACTGAGTTACAATAGTCCAGTCTTGAACGTACTAATAAACACACAAGCGATTTAGTAGCATCCACTGAAAGATATTTGCGAATTGAGCTGATGCGTCTCAGCTCAAGATATACAGCCTTGCATATGTTTATGACATGTTGGTGCAATGGGAGAGTACTGTCCAGAGTAACACCTAGATTTCGTTCTGTCTATGTGAATTTAATGGTGGTGTTGCTGATATTTATTGTTTGAGGTAAAGGATGTGAATGAGAAAATCTTTATGTTGTGATTAGAATCGCCTCGGTTTTATCATCATTCATCTATAGCTTGTTACATGTCATCCATGATTTCACATCAGAAATGCACTTCTCTACACCTTGGATTGTCGCATCAACTTCAGTTGGAAGGCTAGATTTGTATATTTGGGTGTCATCAGCGTACAATTGGTGAGACACTGGATAATGATATATGACACTTGAGAGTGACTGAACGATGTGTTTATTGTAATTAAAAAAAAATTGTTTGATTCTCAATGTGGAGAAGAAATCACTTCAATCACCGTCTGAATATAGCCTGGGTACAAGTGATTTTAGTAATAGCTCATCTTTTTATGGATATTCTCCAAGGAACGTAAGCTCAGGTATAAATTATCCATTAAAAATAATCTACTCAGTGAAAGAGAAATATTCCTCACAGATGTTGATAACGTTTACATCATTATGTTTCTACAAACGCTTTTTTAGATGTGGTAGTGCAAGAATTAAAACAAACGACAAAACCCTATGAATATATCTTAGTGGTCTACATTTAGTCCGTGATTTACTGGCACAGAAAAATTAGTAGAACGTAATGGACAAGGGGTTAAACTGTGGAAAAGTAAAATCTGCTTTAGAATGCCATCCAGTTTATTTTTAGATCATAGCTAATCACCTACAACTGGGCTCAGGGGCCCAGTTCAAAAATTCAGTACTCTAATAAATCCGGCTATGACACTAATATATTAATGAGTATTATCAGTGGACAACAAAGACAAGTGGACAAACGTCAAAACCAAATTGAAAAACTGGCTGGGCAGACAATTAAGTCCAAAGTTCAAACGAAACAAGGTCCAGACATAGTCAGACTGCCACTACAGTGAGAAGTTCATAGGCAACACAGACTGTACCATTACCAAGTCCAGTATATTGGAAGATGTGCCCCGTATCTATTCAAATAATATACAGAGTTTGTCCAAACATCCACTACAATCTACATTTACAGACAAAGTTGAACCTCAAGTACCAAAGATTAATGTACTTAAAATAGGCTGATTCATTCTTCAAGGAGTATAAGTCAGAGGATTGAAACACAATGTCAAAAAATGTACAGTATCAAGTGCCAGTGTACAAACAACACGGGCTGAGATCACGCTTTATAATGTTAGAAACTTTTCCACTGTTGTCATATATGCTGGAGGAAATAATGCAGCACAAAGAGATCATGATTCGGAACTGACCGAAGAAATATAAGATTAAATTCTGAGACATATAAATACTCAAAGTCATAAATGTGAAATAGTTTTGTATGAACTGGCACCACGTAAAGATATGAGATGTTTGGGATACAAATGAACCAATCAGAAGACTAGCAGAAAAATGGAACTGTAAACTGGTCTACAACTACCATTATTTCATTACTAAAGATGGCTATATAGCCACAACAATGGAACTGTAAACTAGTCTACAACTACATTGAATTCGGTACTAAAGATGGATATAAAGACAAGAAACATTATGGTAAAAATGATATACCTCACCGTTCATGCGAAAGAGTAGAACGACTTGACAAAAATATAAATGAAGTCATCAGAATTCTAAACAATTACAGTGATGTCACTCTCAGAAGAAAAATCAGAAACTCTCAACAAAATCAAAACTTTGCGAACAAAAGTACAAGTTTCCATTATTATGTACATTTAAGGACATATCAAAGATGTAATCTCTGTGGTGAAATAAATCATACTATCTGCTAATTGTAGGAATGGGCAGCGGCGGTTTTAGGACTGTGTGGGCCGGTGCAAAATGAGAACAATTTCCTTGTCACTAAAGACATGTTATGAAATATTCATAGACAAATACAGATTTGTTTTCAGAATCAAATGTATAAAAAAATAAAATGCTTTTTAAAAATCTGCTTTAATTGTAATCTGTTTTAAACAAAGTCCGAAATTCGCCCCCCCCCCCAAGCTTGCGGGCCAGGTGAGGTGGCACCTTTGGCACCTCGCTAACGTCGCTGCTAGCATATGGGTTAGAAATTTAGATGCATAATATGTTCTGAAATAGGCCAAATATCCAAAAATCATACCTCTGGTCAATAGGAAACAGGCAATGATGCCGATACTTTTGTTTTCATCAGTGGTGCAAACAACTTTATCCCAGACTCTCGTCAACTGATGAATCCCAAGCGCTGTATGCTAAATCAAGATCCCACTTACATATACAAATTCAGCACCTTAACTTTCCTATGTTGTGAATGTAATAAGTCTGCCTGTAGATGTAATTATTTTTCTCTAGTAGCAAAGACGATAACACAACCATCATTTATACCAGGAAATATACTTAAATAATGTAAATAATACATTAAAAGGGACTACGAAAAGAACTATGCATGAGAATGGGTGAAAAGATAGAAAAGGGGTAACAATGAAAGCATTACAAATAATATAAATGATGTAGAAACAAAACAAACAATCTGAGTGCCCAAATTAGTCATTGCAATCATGTTAATGTTACAGTTATAAATTTAGGAATTTCAGGACAATTTGTCATGTAAATATTCAAGACATCAGATAGACAATAGATCAAGTTAAACTCATGTTAACATTTCCAGATAACAATGTACATTTGCCTGGCAAATCAAAAGAAAAACTGACTAAAGTTCAGACTGATAATTTTCTCTGCATTGATGGATATAACATACCAGTCAGCAGAGACAGGAAAGCAGGAGGTGGGGGAGGCCTAACTTATGGCAAAATGATACAGTTTACAAAAGATGGATGGATCTTGGATCTGATAAAGATGAATTAGTATGGATTCTGATCACTCTAGAAAAAGCCAAACTCCACTTAGTGGATTTCATACATTTGCATCCATCTTCAAATGCTGACTGGAATGAAGATTTTGAATTTCAAATATAGAAAGCAATTAATAGAGAATAAGATTCATACGTATCAGGTGACATAAATAGGGACCTCCTAAATGAACAAATAAAGAAACATAGGCTGGATTTTGTTGAACCTTTAGGGATTTCAAAATTAGTCAATTGACCCACTAGAGAAATATTCAGTTCCAAAACACGTATAGACCTTTTAGACCATATGTACACAAATACTAAAGAAAATGTTTCAACACTGTAAGTTCCAAAAGTTGGTTTAAGCGATAATTTTGAAAAGTTTCTCTAAAGAAAACATAACAAAATAGGAAAAAAGAATGTTCATGAATCTATCACATACGGGTCTTTCAAATCTTTTAATAATGAATATTTCTCAAAGAATTTATAACTAATCCCCTGGAGTTCTTTCAGAAGTATTCATAATACTGAATATATTTTAAGCAATTGTTTTTGGAAGTTGTTAATAAACATACACCTTTGAAGACACATAAAGTTAAATATGATCAAAACATGTCTGTATCACCACAGAAATTTTGGATACGAATTGAAATCTGTAGGTAATGAAAATTAATACAAACTCTACAAAAATAAAGTAACCAAAATTATTAATCAAGCAAAGAGAAACCACTACCTAAAATGACTTGATAAAACAAATCAACCCCAAAATTGTCTTGAAATTTGTAAGGAATTAGGAGCAGGAAAGTATAAGTACAAGACAGATATATCGTCCTAATTAATGATAGAAACGATGTTTATGATCCATATGACATTGCAAATAATTATCATGAATTCTTTGTAAACTGTGCCTCTAAGATTACAGAACATATAAATGGTTAAGATTATTCAGAAACAAAAATGTTTTTGTTCCACCAAAATTTCAACCAGGAAATACGTTCCGTGTTTGTTTTGAATTACCTCAGAAACACGGATGTGTCTCCATCTACTGGACTTGCCTCAAAAACATATGTTTCTAAATTTATACGATTTGACACCATAGCTCATTTACTTATCAAGGCAGCTGCATCTGCTATTGATGATTGTATTACCTTTCTATGTAATCACAGTTGGAGAACAAGTCAATTTCCCCTGTCACGGAAAACTGCCAAAGTAAAACCATTACATAAAGCTGTATCAAAAGAGGATATAAATAACTGTAGACCAATAACAATTAGTCCACCCTATTGCAAATTACTAGAAAAGCACGTACACATTTATTTTATGAGCTTTATCAATGACCACAATCTACTTCATAAAAATCAATCTGGCTTTCAAAAAGATAATTCTTGTGAAACTGCGCTTATCTCTATGACAGACAAATGGCTGAAAGCCTTAATTTAATGAAAATTAGTTTTTTACTGTAATGATTGATTTTTGAAAGGTTGTCAACTATGTAGATCATGAAATTCTAATTGAAAGGTTAAATATATATCAATGTAGTGAATATTCTCTTACGTGGGTTACATCCTGCTTGAACAAAAGGTCTCGACAGATAGCGTTAAATGGACGCCTATCTGAAACAAAACAAATACATTCCTCAGTGCCGCAAGGTTCTACTCTACGATGAGGTCTTTGTTATGTGTTCTATCCATAAATGATCTCCCTCAAAATTAGAAGATGCAGTTTCGTCAACCGACATGTATGTAGATGACAATACTTTGTATGATGCTAAAAGCAGCCTAGCAGAAGCTGAAAAAAGAACCTTCAAACTGCTCTCAACAGACTTCAAATATTGTGCAAGGTAAATGTTACGGGCAAAGCAAATTTATTGTTGATAACTATATGGCAGAAAAGAGCAAAATTGCAAACTGATATGTTGTGATAATACTCGTCTGAAAATGAATGGAGTGCTCAGATAGAATTCTTAGAATTTTTGTAGATAATAACATGCAATGGTCTCATCATATAAATTATATTTCAATGAAAAATAACCTTCACTTTGGCTAATAAAGAGTATATAGACCTTTAGTCCATTACACTGCAGAGCTACTTTAACAAAAGTCATATTCGACCCATCTTGACAACCGTAATATAATTTGGCCGAACACGACTGATACAAATATGAAAGAAGATCCAGTCTTCAGGGGAGGGCATGTAAAATAATTTGATCAGCAACAAAATGTATTTCAAACTGCATTGCTTCTTCTTGGCATCCATCCGTCTACGGGAGTGGATGGTGTAGCTCCAGAGTAAGTTGTTGTTTCTCTTTCTTTCTAACACTATTTTCAGCTTGCTTTATATTCCTGTCATCCTAGGCTTTTTAAACGCCCTGTCTGACAACTAGACGCCAGGTGGAACGGTCGTTAGAACAACTCTTGGTCCTTGGGAATGCGGCCTGGGTCCATTCTCTTGACTTGGCCGAGCCAGCAAAGGCTCCACTCGCTGAGAATGGAGAACATGTTGTTCATGTTGGCGCGTTCCAGAACCTCTGTGTTGTATAATTTGTCCTGCCACTGGATGTGCAGAATGCGTCGAAGGCATCTCAGGTGGAAACCGTTGAGTTTTCTCTCGTGTTTCGCACAGGTTGTCTATGTTTCGCTGCTGTAGAGGAGTGTGCTGAGCGCACAGACCTTGTAGACGCGCAGTTTGGTCTTCCCAGCGAGCTTGGAGTTGTTCCATACCCTCTGGTTCAGTCTGCCCATCACTGTTGATACCTTGGCAACCCTGCCGTTCACCTCAGACTCAATGGAGAGCGAGCTGGAGATGGCAGACCTGAGATATGTGAAGTTCTCAACAACTTCAAAGTTCTACCCATCAATGAGGACGGAGGGAGCGGAGTCTGTGTCCTGCGCAATGACGTTCGTTTTCTTCAAACTGATGGTCAGTCCAAACTCCTTACAGGCGTGGGAGAGACGACATACAGATGATGAAGTCCATCTTCCGTGTGTGATGTCAAGGCTGCATCGTCGGCGAAGAGCAGTTCAGGGATGAGGACATCAGTGACGTTAGTCTTAACACGGAGACTAATGATGTTGAACAGCTTGCCGTCAGCTCTGGTATGGATGTACACTCCCTCACTGAAGGCCTTGAATGCGCACTGGAGAAGCATGGAGAAGAAGATGGAGAAGAGCATCGGCGCACTGACACGGCCTTGTTTGACTCTACTGATGAATGGGAAGGCATCCGATGTTGCGCCAATGAAGCACACTATGATGTGCATGTTCTCGTGGCACGACGTGACGACAGCGAGCATTTGTGTGTGGGGGGGGGGGGGGACAGCCAATCGTCTGAAGGAGTCGCGACACTTTTCCTGAAACTGGCGTAGTGAGAAGATCGTGTCTACAGTTGACCTGCCGGCTCGAAAGCCACATTGGGACACTGGGTATACGCGGAAAGCTAGAGACTTCAGCCGTGCTAAGGCAACAAGGCGAAAGCCTTTCCGACGATGCCGAGAAGGGAGATGCCCAGGTAGTTGTTTCAGTCGCTACCGTCTCCTTTGTTCTTGTACAAAGGGACGATGTTGGCGTCATGCATGTCCTGGGTGGGTGGGTGTGTTCCCTGTTCGCAGCAGAGACAGAGGAGTATGTGTAGGGTCTGAAGCAGTGCTTATTGTCCGCTCTTAAGGAATTCAAGCTGAATGCCATCGCTTCCAGGAGCCTTCATACAGGCAAGGCAATCGATGGCTTTTCCGAGCGGTGTGTTTAAATCCTCCATGACTGGCAAGTCCTGGATGGGGTCAAGGGCGGTGTCAGTGACGATGTTTTGGTTTGCGTACAGCTTGAGATAGTGCTCGAACCATCGCTGAATTGTTTCCCCTGGCCTGTGAAGACTTTGCCTGTCTTGGACTTGAGGGGGTCGGTCTTGGAGGTGGTGGTTTCATGTTGCCTTTATGGTACCCTCATACATTCCTCTTGCAACCCCGGTGTCGGCCGCTGTCTGTATACTGGTGCAGAGGTTCAGTCAGTGTTGGCACAACGGCGGGTTGTCTGCTGAGCGATGTTCATGGCAGTCCTGATGGTTTGTAGTGTACTGGGGCTAGGTGCAGCCTTGTATACCATGAGGTCTTTCCTCTTCGCCTCAGTCACGGGCTCCATCTCCTTCCAGGTGGCCTCATACCAGTCGGCATTTTGGGGCTCCTTCTTTCCGTAAGCAGTGATGGCTGAATTGTATACAGAGTCACAAAAGTGATGCCACATGGTGTAGATAGTGTCATCAGGTGTCGCCTTGGTTAGCGCTTCCTGCAGTTTGCTGACGAATGCCTGTGTTTTCTCTGGGTTGCTTGCACAGCAGGTTTTTATGCGTGGGCGACCCTTCTTCTTGGCGTGGTGCAGCCTCTTGGGTATTATTCGCTTCTTGTCGGCACTGTGGTAGCTGCGTGTGAGGAGGACACTGGCCAGTTCTGCGCGCCTGGTGATGACGAGGTCTGGCTGGTGCCAGTGGCGTGACCGTGGTTGTCTCCACTACAGCTGGTGGATCTCCTTGCATTTGAAGAAAGCGTTGGTCACACATAGACTGTGGGATCACCACATCTCCAGCAGTCGCTGGCCATTTTCGTTGATCTTGCCCCTTCCGTGAGAGAGCCGAGACAGGTGGACTAGGCCTTGTCGTCAGCTCCCACTCCATCATTGAAGTCTCCTAGTAAGTATAGGCCATCAATGTTGGGGGATATTGGATATTGCATGATCCAGAGACTCAAAGAACTTGTCTTTCTCTTCGTGGGCGGAGCAGAGGGTTGGGGCGTACACGCTGAAGATGTTGGCAAGACCTGAGGATGTTGACAGCTTGAGAGCAAGGATTCTCTCCGTACCTGATGACAGAGGTTCAATGAAGGCCACTAATGAGTTCTTTCTTGCAAAGCCGACACCGTGCTGCCTAGGTTCATCCGATGGCTTCCCTTGACAAAGGAATGTGTAGCTAGCTTCCCTGATGGTGACGCTGTCAGCCAGTCGGGTCTCGTGGAGGCAGGCAATGTCAATGTTCAGTCGGGAGAGTTCTCTGTCAATGACGACAGTCTTCCTTGCGTCGTCGATCTGCTGTATGACAGTGGTCAATCCAGGACACATGGTCCTGATGTTCCAGCTTGCAACAAAAAGAGCTGAAGTCTTCGTATTTATTATTTGAGTATTTCCTTGTGCGGAGTTTGTAGCCCACTTGTCGATATGGTTCTCTAAGCTCCACGCACTCAGTAAGGCAGGCAAACCATGGCGGGCAGCACTTTACTGACTGGGGGCTGCCCATGTTGAGGCGGGCGGTAGCTGTCCATTGAAACATGAAGATTTCTCCCACCGTCAATGCTTACGTTCAAAGTATTACAAATACATGAAAAGACGTTTCTGAAAGGGGCAAAAACAATGCACAAGGTGTTTACAAAATCTGCCCACGTACCTAAATACAGTTTTCCAGGAAAGATAATCAACCTGTAGCCACAATGTAAGATCATTAAAACGGCGAAAGCCCTTGTTTGGGAGAACATTCCAGGTAATATTCCTTCGACTCCAAGCATATCTTCCTACCACAATAGGCATATTATATTGGTGAAATCGTAATAAATGGCCTAATTATTAAAGTAAATGTTACACCACTTAACTCCTGTGCTTCATTTTCATTTCTGCAGCAATGTAGTATTTATGTGAATAGTTGTTTACATACTGTGTTTGATTGTGTGTTCATATTATTAGCTTGTATCTTATCTATACATAATAGAAGGCCTCAAAGTAAATTAGTTTCTCATTTCTAACTGAGTAAACCTCTGAAAATAAAGTCTTTAGTATTAGCAGTAGTCTTAGCAGTAGTAGCTTATTTTGAGCTCTTCGTTTTATGTTTAGTGTACTTGTGGCGTATTAACGTTTACCAATGGGGCGTTTTTAGTCTAAAATACAACAATGAAATGAGATTATATTCATTTCCATTTATTGTCACCAACTGAGGCAGGCTCTTGAGGAAACAGAATTAACGTCAAATCTAAATTATATAAGATGATTATAGAAGGAACGTTGTTAGTGTTAGAGAACCCCGAGCTGCAAGAGTATGTGAAGACACATGTGATATTATAAAAAGAGGAGAAATTGCAGATGGAACGGGAAGCAAATGAAGCACGAATGTACACTTGAGAGAGCAGAGAAAAAGGAGATAGAAACGCGTGAAAGAGAGATGAAAGAACGTGAACGGAAGTGGAAAGAACGAGACCAAGAACTAGAGTGGAATGCGAGATAGCGCGAAAGAAAGTCGGAAAGACAGACGGAGTTAGAAAATATTAAGCTCGAGACTTCGGAGGCTAGTGTCCAGCCACCGTGTGTTACCCAGCCAGACGTCAACAACAATATTTAGCTGATATTACCATTTTATCGCGAAAATATTGATAATATTGACTCGAGCATGTAATGCTCTTACGTATGTCAACATGTATATGTCTTTGTGTCATATTTTGAAATTCAATTGGTCAGATAATGAAGATCTGATAAGACATTACCGATTTTTGTGTACTTGAACAAACATGCTTTTACGTAAATTTAAGAATTATTGATTAAATATCGAAATTAGATTATTCAAATCTTATTGCTGCACTATGTATTGTGCTCCTCTGTGGACACACTTTAGTGAATGTATGAAAATAAAACTAGTTATTGGTTATAATAATAGTCTATAATAATAGTCTTCGTTTTCTATTAGGTCTTCCTAGGTGGAAAAGTGCCTTCAACGTGTTTGTAAATTATAATGTATTCAGTACTTCTGAAGTAATGATAAAGTATGTATTATCAATGATGACAAGAATATCTAATAGTAAGAACTGTATATTGAAATCTCTTTGGAACTATGACATTCATTTAAATTCTCATAGTATTAGCAAATGGAACAAATTACTCTTTAAATGTGCCACTTAAGTTTAGTCTTAACAATGCAGGGCGCAGTTAATTGTGTAGATGTATCTGTATAGTAGTACGCATGATATATATGTTCTTGTATGTTTACAGTGGTTTTACTTTATACCTACATTTTAATTTAGATCTATGGACAATGTAGTCTGAAATAATGATTTTTTATCTTCTTATCTTATCTTATATTGTCTTGTCTTGTCTTGTCTTGTCTTGTCTTGTCTTATCTTATCTTATCTTATCTTATCTTATCTTATCTTATCTTATCTTATCTTAACTTATATGTTCAGGCAGCACACAACTTTATGTCGTTGGCCACATGATATATATGTTCTTGTATGTTTACAGTGGTTTTACTTTATACCTACATTTTAATTTAGATCTATGGACAATGTAGTCTGAAATAATGATTTTTTATCTTCTTATCTTATCTTATATTGTCTTGTCTTGTCTTGTCTTGTCTTGTCTTGTCTTATCTTATCTTATCTTATCTTATCTTATCTTATCTTATATGTTCAGGCAGCACACAACTTTATGTCGTTGGCCACATGATCATTGAGTAACCTGACTGGCTTTGGTACTCACTGGGAAAGCTCTGTCTACCTTTTATAGTTTAGCGCTAAAACCCAATTCATAATACTAAGAAATGTATGACGGCCTCTTTAAGAGGTTCAGATGCTCTGAAGAAGGGTTTATGATAAAATTTCTTACGGCCAGACCAGAAAACAGATGAGCCACTATTTGTCTCGTTGGATTGAATTAGCGAAAGTAGATCAATCGATCGAGGTTCTGACCGATTTGATACTTCACGAACAACTCCTATAGCTATACGTATCGACTTAGCCTCATTTATGTGTGAACAAAGTATCGAGGATTTTAAGATATGTTGAAGCGTGCCGAGTTCTAACGAGAGGAGCATGCGAATCAGCGTCTTGCATGGAAATCAGCAACATAATCCGCCTTTAATAGAAGTCCCAAGTAAAAGTACTAAACAGAAAGAGAATCTGATGACGACGAGTACATCGATTTCAGTTGCAACTCTGTACACCGAAAACATAAACCAGCTGAAAAGAAAGAGAAAGTGTCTATTAGTTTGTGCTTTAAGTGTCACAAATCGGATCATAAATCTAGAGACTGCCGGTCGGTGCTTGTAAACCAGAGTTGGAATTCAGGTCAGGGTGCCGACGAAAGTAGGTCTGCAGCCGGTTAGCACACATTGTTTCGTCCCTAGCCGTAACTCACGTGGGATCAGGTTAGGCTTTATCGATATTTCATGGTAGGGTAGGCGATACCAAGGTGGATGTATTGCGTGACACGAGATGTACTACTGTTATGGTACGTAAGTCGCTAGTACGGTAGCATCAGTATGTGGGAGAGAATGCGTCTTGCATTACGTTCTCTGGCAGGAGCGAGCTCTTTCAATTCGCTAAAATCCACCCCACCATACCATTTTACACAGGTGAACTTGTCGCATGCGTAATTGAGAATCCAGTTATGGACCTATTTTTAGGTATTATTCCCTCGATAGATGATTCGGATCTTACCCACAAACGAACACGGTGCGCATGCCCTGTAAGAACTAGAGCACAAGTCATCATTGTAAAACTACCCACCATATCCACTATTTACACAACAATAGGACACATAGCTCCAGCATAACACACCCACAGAAGTCGATCATTGACAACATTGACAACAACAAGATGATACTCTTAACTCATTTTTCAAAACGCAGACAGTGGGAGACGAAAGAAACCACAAAGGGAATATCAGCATTTATTTACAGACATTTTACAGATACCAGAACCCAGGATACATGCATACAGCTAGTCACACCTGTCACATTACGTGCAGCGGTAACGAAGATCGCACACAACTAAATCATCAGGCTTAGCTCCCACGTACATTCATTTTACCACCCAAAAGTAGAAAGTGACATTCTACGTTATTGTGCAAGTTGTGATATTTGCCAACGCACAGTCGAAAAAAGCCGAGTACCAGCAGCGGCTTTGGAAGCGATGCATCTTGTTGCCCCATACAGCCTAAAACATATAGTTGCAATTGGTACATACTTACAATTGTCAACTACACATAAAGATATCCAAAGACTGTAGCATTGCGGCACAAGGACAACGACACCATAGCCGAAACGTTGGTAGCCATTTGTTCGTCGGAGTGCTCGAAGAAGTACAAGGTGTACGCGGGACACAGTTTACTTCCTGCACGATGAAAGGAGCCAAAATTACGAATACTGCTCAGTAAGTGCTTAATTTCAAAGTTCGATTTCAGAAACATGCAGACTTGCACAGAAATCACTAAGGCAAACTGCGATCAGAAACAAAAGATAGTTCGATAAAACGTGCAGTGAAACGAATCATGCGAGTAGGTGATAAAGTCTTTATTTTGAGCCCGACAAGCCACAACCGTTTGATGATGGCATGGAAATGTCTATACACCATTGCCATAATATTTAGCCCGTGCAGCTGTCGTATTAAAACAGGCAATAAACAGAACATCTACCACATAAACATGTTAAATGAATGCATAGAAAAACAAGCCAAGACAGCTGATTCAATTCACATCGCAAACTTTGCATGTATCACCGTCGATGATTAACAGGACAAAGTCTTGTTGCAGATCGTGCACATGGAACCATGCACAAATGCATCGATATCATCTATCGAGATCGATTCTCGATTGATTATATCGCGGCATAAATAGATAAAGAAGATCTTGATATCAGTACAGCGAGTCCTTACTGATCGCCCCGGAAAGATCGATTTAGTAGAACAGGATATCCGCCTCATCAGATAAAACGTATCCCTTGCCATGCGCCACGCTCCCGATTATCGAAGATTTAGAAAATGCTAGATATGGACATCATTGAGCCATCTCAATCACCGTGCACGTTTCTGGTTGTGCAGAAGAAAGACGGCTCACACGGTTCTATGTCGACTAATCTCTTAAACAGGATAACCGAATTCGACCCAGAACCGATGCAAGATGAACTCTTTTCCATAATATCGGGTGCACAGGTCTTCAGTAAATTATATCTGATTAAGTTATATTGGTAGATTCTTGTACTCGAGCAGGATAGACCAAAAACTGCCTTCCAGATCACGAAGGGTCTAATTCGTTTTCAAAGAATGCCATTCTGACTAGTACATGCTGCTGATACGTTTGCACGACCTATGAGCAAAATGCCTCTGGTCCAATATGACGCGCTCAACTTCTTCGATGATACTTTGTAGCCACACGTACATGGGACAGGCACGAATATTGTATGTAGGACATACTGACAATGTTGCGGTAATAAAAAGCTATAATAATGTAAAACGTTTAGCAGGAATGAGAGGAACACGAGTAAAGGTTAAACCAGCTTCCTTACTGAGAAAACCGTGAAGTGATATTTGATATATTTTCAATGTGAGACTACAGAGAGAGAGAGAGAGAGAGAGAGACAGAGAGACAGAGAGACAGAGAGATAACGACTGTGTATCCAGCCAATGTTTTTGGACATAAATATTATATCTGTCGTATGTATTTTCTCGCCTGTATATATGTTTACAGTGTACGCCTGCCAGTCTGTTCATTGCTTTACGCAGTAGAATATGTTTGTTCGGGTCGTCTCAAAACACCCTGCATCATGTGTATATCAGTAGACAGATAAGTGAAGTGATTGAAAGAACAAAACTGTTCACCATAATAGCACGTGCATTGTGTTTTAGCGTGCATTACTAGACCCGCTCTATTCTCCTTTCTCTTAGCGCATTCTATTTGAAGTCTTCATAAATAGCAGTTGTTAATCTCTTTTTAGCATGTATCAATACCTTTAGAATATGTATATATATATATATATATATATATATATATATATATATATATATATATATATATATATATATACAAGCTAGTTATTACATAAAGTCTTATTTCTGGTTTAATTGCTAAACGTCAGCGAATACATGTATATTCACTAGTGATTGAATCATTATTATCATATCACCCGGATACAGTGGTGATCACTCACTCCACTGGGGTTTGTTTTTTTGGCCTGGCCAATGGAGTTTGTATAGACTTTATATCCTTTTGACAAATTCAAGGATGGTTATGAGTATATCATAATGCTAACCGATCAGTTCACTAGGTACGCCCAAGCAGTACCTTGCACAAATCAGAATGCCCAAACGTTTGGTTGAGCCCTCTGTGACTTTTATCAGATAGTATATGTTTCCATCGACTCCGTGACTCTTTTATCAGATATTATATGTTTCCATCGAGGTTCCATAGCCATGAAGGGAAGAACTTTACAAGTGGTACAATCAAATAACTGTGAAAGGTGGCTGGTACCAAAATATGCAATGAATTCTGCATTGTAATGAACTACATAACAACGAAAACAAATTGGTAGACTTTGTGAAACAAAATAAGGTGTTGATCAAGAAACTGGCTTTGATTGTTAAGAATTATGCCACTTTATTTTTAAGCCCTTTGGGGATACCTATTTATTTTCTATATGGCTTAGCCGGGATTGTGTTTCTGTACCGTTAAAACACACACACACACACACACGTACGTACATACATACATACATACATACATACACACACACACACATACATACATACATACATACATACATACATACATACATACATACATACATACATGTATCCTTTAATGTTAATTGTGCTGAAACGTCCTTTAGGAACTTTGTCACCAATAATTTTCTATCTTTAATATTTTTGCATTTTCTTCCTGTTCTCTTGTTGTCGTTAATATTTATCACTGCTGTTCACCGAAATCACACTCTTATTTCTTTCATTTATGTTATTCGTGTTGTTGCTGCTGATGTTTCTGCTGCTGTCATTTGCATTAGCAACATTTTTATTTACAAAGTTGTTTGCGTTATTATTGTCGTTGTTGTTTCTGGAGAATTCTTACTAATGAAACACCTGAATATTGTTAAGTATCTCAGTATAAAAGGCATGAAACGTGAGCCACAAACGTATTTTCGTATAGGTTCCCAGCTATGTCGGCCTACGTTTTGGGTTTTCATTTATTTCCTAGGGTATATATGGATATAGGTCAAACCTCAAATTTATACCTAGAGTGAATCATAAAGAAAAACAAACAAGAAGTTGTGAGTGGATAGCTTTATGTCTGCAAGACAACCATGTCATCAGCCCATGATATGATATTTCTTGCATGATGGTCACTGACCTTGTTTAACTAGAAAAACAAGTATCATAACATTGTAATATCATCCAGAAAGACTTAACAATTATTTATAAAATAATGTCCACATTCCCACATTAATCTGGAAAGTGGCATAATATTCTTGTTTATGTGAAGTTGATTTCGGCTAAGCCGTCTTTTGATCTGCTCACTGAAGACGGTTGGGCACAATATTGACGGCTTACTAAGTACGTCTCGATATAGTTGTTAAGGAAAATATTTATTTGTGTTTCCTTTGTCGGCCTATTTGATTTGTTCTCTTACAACATTTAATCCTCATGTAAAAATATTGATAAGAATTGTATCCGTCGTCACACGAATTGGTGAATATATGCCATATCTACAAGGATACATATATGATCAATAGACTCATGTGTCTCCAAAACTTCTCCAACATTTTTCATATAAAAAGCGCTTTTCACTTAATTTTCTGACTTTTATAAGATCACCCTAAAGACATTACATGGACTCGATTTCGTCTTTAAGGTATTGTTTTCAAGTTTTGCTTAGCCCGTTCGGTACATTTTTAAAAAGACAAAATATTTTTCGTCATCTGTGGCAAATATTTCATATACAACATTATTTTGTAATATCATTTTATACAGTGAAATACATTTAATATTTGTAGCTCATACATGACTGAGTAGAAGCGACACTAGCGATTATCTAAAGCGTTCTATTTCAGTTCTACGCTGTTAGTGGTGGAGAAACAAAAACTTCATTTTCGATCTGACGAAGTATTTTTTCCTTGACAACGATCTCTTCTTTACAATGCCTATTTAATGAGTACGATTTTAATCTGTACAGTATCTATTTAATGAGTGCGATTTTAATCTGTACGGTATCTTTTTTATGAGTAAGATTTTATTTGTACAGTATCTATTTAATAAGTACAATTTTATTCTGTATAGTATCTATTTAATGAGTACGATTTTATTCTGTACAGAATTTATTTAATTAGTACGATTTTGTTCTGTGCAGTATCTTTTTAATAAGTAAGATTTTACTCTGCACATTATCTTTTTAATGAGTACGATCTAATTTGTATAGTATCTATTTAATGAATATAGTCTATTCTACACCATGCCAATTTAATGAGCACGATGTATTCTGTATAGTGTATATTTAATGAGTACGATCTAATTTGTTCAATGTCTGTTTAATGAATATAGTCTATTCTACACCATGCCAATTTAATGAGCACGATGTATTCTGTATAGTGTCTATTTAATGAGTACGATCTATTTTGTTCAATGTCTGTTTAATGATATGCATATTCCTTGATTCTCTTTGCGGATTCCATGATGTACAATAAGTCCGATTCGTCCTCCTTCATGCATGCATAATTAGGACTTGATGACATCGCTGACAGCTATTTACTTAAACTTTCAGAAGACAAGAAATTTTTTATATAATTTTTATTTATTTCAAGGAGTGGATAAGATTAAAAAATTATCTTAATAATTATCTGTGACTTAGAAATGTATCTTTCTTGAGGCAAAATGGAAAGTAACTATACTATTTTCTTCTATTAACTACACATTATAGGAAATTCTAAGAATACACAAGTTTCAAGTTATGAATAAAATAACATTAGATCTTCGTTTAAATTTTGATTATCAGTGTATTTTACACCCATCATAAACAATTTATTATCTTATTGTGGAACTATCTTTTATTTTTATTTTATATTAAAACAACTAATAAAAGTAATTTTAATGTGTACACCAGAGCATTGCTTAGCACGTTGACCTCGAAAGTTTTTTATGAATGCATTTTAAATCGTACTTAAAACATACTTTACGAATCTAATTTAAATTCGTGTACAATCTAAGTCAACATACCTATAAAATATTACTGTTCCATTAGTTTAATTATAGCATGCCCCAAAAATATAATCTTAATAGTTTTTGAAATTTCACTTCTAAAATATATATCCATCTGTAATCATAATTTCTTTCTCATTTATACAAATACATGCAGAAGTTTCATTTAAATACCAAATGATTAACATCCTGTCAATGTCAGATCAGCATACTACCGACTTCAGATCAACAGACTTCTAGTTTCAGATCAACATACTACCAATTTCAGATCAACCGACTACCAGCGTCAGATCAACAGACTACCAATGTCAGATCAACATACTACAAATGTCAGATCAACATACTACGATTGTCAAATCAACTGCGTGACATTACATTTACAACTTCCTAATTATTTAGCAGCAATACTAGTTGCTATGAAACCCTCCCTAGTATGAACTCTTTCGATTTACATAATATTAACATCCTATCGACATAGATTTTATGAATGCCTTCGGTTTACATCTTATCTACGTATCATTTGCTAGTTACGGGGGCGATCCTTGTTGTCTAATTTGTCAAATAATTACCACAAAACAGAATTTTTAACGATGTGAGCCAAACGTTAATCTGTAACTGTCAACGAAGACTTCTTACTAATAACAGTCATATGAGTAGCAGAAAGCTAAAGTTGACAGCTCTAGCTTCTTTACGACCAAAGCTCTCTTGCTGGAACTTTTTAACACACCTGCTGTCAGAACAACCTTTGTGAACATAATGAACTTATGGTATTTATCACGATGTCTGCAATTTCCAGCAAATTATCACCACCTTTAGGTTCGATTATATTCGCTACTTTTGACATTTCTATTTTTATTTTTGATTATATGAACATTCTATATAATTTAATTTTCAAGCTTCGGAAATCTGATAAGTAAGAAATCGAAAGGAAATATTTTTATTATTTTACGACTTAATTAAGAAATAGCTACCTTAAAACGAACTAGGTTAACTTTATCAACTAGTGCAAACTCAATGGTATAAAGATAAATTAGATCAAACGTTTTGATCACAAGTAGTCAAGCCTAAGTAAATCCTGAGGAATACAAAATCCATAGCAATGTTCAAAGGACTAAATATAGAACTGTGTACCTGGCGTCATCATTAAAACTGTACATACAAGCTGATAAAGTCATTAAAAACTAAACTCAGTGCTTTATCTCTTGAACATAACACACTTGTAATTGCCCATGGAACATCTAAAGGATTGATGATATATTTGGTGTCATAGTGATGATATACACAAGACATACTATTCAATTTTAAATTTCAAATCGGACATGTTTAATGAAAATTGAAAAGAACCTTGAGAATGTTTTTGTTTATTTATTTGTGGGGTGTTTATTGTTTGTGTGTCTTTTTAACTCTTGGATAGCATTTCAGCTGAGAATTCAACATTACAATGGATTGCAAGTCTATAAGTTCTTGAATGGGCTGGCTCCTGTTTATCTTAACAAGTGGTTTTAAATCAATCTAAACACCAGTCTGTATTTTCTAAACCAATTTCAGAATTTTATAATAAGAGTTTATCTGTTGTCGATTCAAACTCGAGAATCCTTTAAAATCTATATAAGGTGAACTAATTCATCCAAGAGTTTGAAATAACACATGAATCTACCTCTACAGAAACAATCAATGGCATGATTTTATGTAATTCAGCACTACAATTAAACAAAACACAATGTACCTTCATGTGCATTTGTTCTGTAGTAGAAGTTTAATTAGCTAGTTTAATAACAGTGTCGTCCAATTACACCCCAACTGCAAAACAGTTTACATTACATACAGGTAACCGTAGAAGGCTTCTTAGAAAATTGGTTTGTTAAGCAATTGAGATTCTTTAAATAAAGTAATTGATGTTGTTGTTGTCATTGTTGTTGTTAACATTATTATTATAATTAGTATTATTACGAATTAGTATCTCTCAACTACGTCTTTAGGTTTTTCGTAATTACGGCTGTAACTATGCCTACATGTACATTCCATGCATCAATTACGACTTTAATTATGACTACATGTACATTCAATGTATCTATGTACATTATAGTAGTCAATGTACATTAACTGTATTCCGTGTACATTTGTTGTACTTAGTGTACATTTTTGTACTAAGTATACATTTATTTTATTCAATATATATATATATATATATATATATATATATATATATATATATATATATATATATATATATATATATATATATATATATATATCAATGTACATATAATTCAATGTATCTATTCTACTCAATGTACATGTATTCTACTGAGAGTACTACATCTATTGTACTCAATGTAAATACATAATACTCAATGTACATTTATAATACTTAATGTACATTTATTGTACCCAGTGTACATGTATTCATTATATATTTATTGTACGTATATTTTATTCAATGTACACGTATACTACACATTGTATGGCTATAGTATTCAATCTACATATATTGTATTCAATGTACATGTTTGAACTCAATTACATCTTCAAACGGCATTAGTTAAAACGCTATATTTATGAATTAAGTTGTTCACCAACTAAACATTGATTTCGACCATTTAAAACACATGAAGATACATATCTTGTTTTCCTTTCCGTGTTGTTTCATACAATTATAGATATAATTGTTTTGTGAACAAACATAACAGTGAGCGAAGTTGATTTAACATTAGTCGGCTTGACCTACTCTGGGTAAACAATAGCAGTTTAAAAACGAAACTTCCGCGTCAAATTACTAATCAATAATTGGGATTGTTTATTTTTGGCCTTACAGGCCTTGTAGGTGCTAGATAAATGTCACCAATTCATGCCGTTACGTTTCTACGTATTGACTGGTTCCACGTGATAACTTCAAAATATCGCTAAACAAGATCAAGTATTGTGCAAAGGACTCAATGCAATATGTTCAATGTTTTTACTGATATTAATATGGCCAGGAGGGAAAGCAATTGCAAATATACCTCCTTCTTTTAATGCTACCACTTTCCTCAAACAAGTCCTATCGTTACAGCAAAATGTATAAAAAGAAGATTTTTGTATCACCAAGGTGAACAATGATCTTATCTCAGTACATATACGCGTGCATACAGACTAATAGATAGATATACAGCGAGATATTCATTGGTAGTTAGATGATAACCTATGGAGAGAAAAACAATATAACCTAAAGCTAGGTACCTATGTTCCTGTTAAGAACAGCGAGGGAACGCAATGAAGCCCATATGTAACTCTCCAAGTATTCATACATTACACGGATCAGCACGTCACTGTTATAAGGACAATAGCTATTGTGAAAGAACGCAAAAATCTTTCCTGGACATTAAAGGCCCAATCAGAAAGTTGTATTGTGACCTAGAGCAAATATTTAACATATATATGTGCGGAGAGAACCATTGAATGGTAAATTCATAAGCCCATTTAGATTCTCATTTTCTCGTGTAAATGGAATAACCCATACCATGTTTGATGTTTTCTCAACATGTTAATATCTGACAGGATCGAGTTTCTAAATGATCAAGGACATACATCTACCTTCGGGGAACAGTAAGACGGTTGATTGATTAACACCTCATCAAGACTTGAAACGTTATATCATACACATGGAATTGCAGTAAAGTATCTTGCCACAGATGTATATTTTGTTCGAATTAGACTGGTGTGGTCAGGAATTGTAAACACGCCATATCCGTCGCTAGTCCGACACGCTACCCATAGAACCATGGCTGCTCTCTGCAGAATAAAATAATTCTGCATTTTTATGGGTCTCTGTAATGATTTCTATTAGCAATGTTTGCTTCATACTCAATATGCGCGTTTAAAAATTATAATGAATCAATGTCGTTACGAGTATGTGGTCTTAAACTCATTAACAGAAAAGAGTATAAACCAACAAGTTTTGTAAATTCCAACAAATAATCTACTTCCCTAGATACAAAGTGAAAATGTAAATAGAACTTACAGCATTGTTAATGAAATCCCAACGAATCTTGAAAGTTTTATCACAAGTCCATATGTATAAAGTTTCGATTGAATTTATGTGGTATCCCAAATATATTTCAATATTGAATGCGTTGATGTGCCTGAATTCTCGAATGTACTAATGTGCCAGTATCCTGGATTGTGACGATGAACTAAGACTTCTTTGATGTATCACAATAATATGATCCAAACATGTCCTTGTCTGAATTCCCTATATATCCAAATTAAAGTTTAGCCGAAGAATATTTTATATGAGCACTTTGTATTTCCAGTGATTAATAATTTTAATAAATAATTTCACCCAAATTAAAGACTGAACACAACAAATATACTGATTCTGTTTGATGATGTTAAGGAAAGAACGAGTAACTGCTCAAGTAAACAACATTATATAGAAGGCTAAAACACATATGAGGGTCAAAAAGGCATTTCTAGAACACTCTAAGTTGTCAACAAGACAATATCTATTGAAAAAAATTAAAATAAAGAACGTGGCAAACATAAAGTGCAACAGTTTTTTCCATGCGGAAATACCAATGTTCTATACTCAGATTACGATAATCGTGTTTACCTCCATTGATAATGATCCTAATATTTAATCTTTCTCAATGAGAAATATTATGTATGTTGTATCGTGTTTGAGAAATAAATGTCCCTAATCAGGTACACAGTGAACATGATTTGGGACAAAGGTAGATTACAAAATACAATCATACATTTATAGTTATGGAGGAAAAGGACAACAAACAATACATATTAAATATGCATAACAGTGTGACTTACGTTATTTCGATATTAGGTGAAGTTTTTTTTTTTGCATGCCACAATGAAACAAAACTATAGGATCTTGTCGTCATCGATATATGCACAACATCACAGTTTAACCTTTTCTTTCTTCTTGGTTGATTTAATTTTATAGCAATCTTCTTTGTCATCAGGAATAAACAACACTAATATATGAACTATAATTACTTTTCAATAACACAAGAATAGTCACTCAGTACTAATCTGCCATTAGAATGTGAACAGAACCATCGTCTTCAATTACAACTACGTCTTTGTTTTGGCGTCTTGTTCTGTTATGAAACACTGGCAATGAGCGTGACCTCTTCGTGTTCAAATTACCAACAGTTTTATCTCCTCTTCCCACTATCGTATACAATTTTTGTCTCAGGGCGAAACAACCCAGTGTTTCTTCTTCTTCCACCTGCTTATTGTCTCTAGCGTTGCTTATGAGTTCATCAGCACATTGTGTTGGTACGTGTGACGTACCAACAGGTACTAATATGGCATCGTTGGGTTCAGCTGTAACATCAGAAACAGAACCTGTGCATTTCTCTCGACTTTCACCGAGATGAAGGAGACTTTCTGGTGCTTCAGAATTCGCGTCCGAACTAGTCGCATGAATCTCACTATCAATTTCGTTTTCTTTTGTAACTTTACTTCTGAGTTCTTCGTCATATATTTGGTGTTCTTGTAGAGTATCAACAGTTACAAATGAGGCGGTTTTAGTTTCAACTCCAACACTAATATTGGATTCTATGCATTTCCATTGATTTTCACCCAAATGAGGCAGACTCCCTGAGGCAACAGAATCCACGTCAAAACGAATGGCATTATTTTCGCTGTCAGGTTTAGAGTCTTTAGTCGGCATGTACATTCCATCTTCTCCTTCACCCTGGCTAAATACATTGTTCAAATCGTTAGCTGTATCTTTTGTATATGTGACATTCGTATTCATTATTACTTCCAAATTAGCCTCATCTGCCTCAAATGAAAGAGTTGCCACGTTTGTATCTTTCTTTGATTCTGCCACATGGCAAATAGATATCGTCCCCAACTGCTCCAGTTTGCTTAATGTTTTCAAAACCTCTTGGACTTGTGCGGACACCTTAAATGATACTTGCTTCGAGATTGCACGTTTATCGCCTCTAGTTTTCACTTTCGTGCTTATTTCCTGAAATCTCTTTTTCTGGAAAATCAACGATCTCATCTGTTCAACCGTCCTTTTTGAAGCATTCTGACCATTTAAAGAACCTTTAGAAAAAATTCCAGCCGAATCAGAGAGATCATTCTGAATGGACCTGAGGTCCTCTATCTCATGTCGATACTTTGGTAGTTCTTGTTTCAACGCATAATTCATTGTAGTTGAGGTATTCTTCTGCAGACGATGGAGCTGTTTATCAATGGAGTCTCTTAACGCTTTGATAGCTGCCTCTGTTTTTGTTTTCGCTGATACAACTCTGTCATAAGCGCCCATCGTTTCGTTCAACAGCTTAGAAACTTCTTTTTGCAAACGTTCTATATCAGAGTCCAACAGAACTTTAAACTCTGAGATAAAAGTTTCGACTTCATCCGGTGCCAGTATACTAGAACAATCTTTATGTAGTTTGAAGACGCAAACTGAGCAGTAAAAGGCGTCGTGATCCGCGCAGTAGAATTCTTTGGCCCGTCCATCATGAACACTGCAAGTTTCGTGTGGGTTTCCCTTGTAAAGTTCCATTGTCCTGGGAAAAAAAGGATATCATACTTTGTCTAATTAATAAGTATAGATTTTGCTCACAGAATCTGATTGTGGGTGCAATAGCAATATCGACAATTTATTATTTTGTATTTATATGCAATATCTAAGAAAATAGTTTATGTTTTGCTCTTAGCATTTCTGAATGTTTTAAATGCAGTTTCCATCCATTAGATATTTATATCGCAATTTTCTATACATGGAGCATTAGGATGATATGTCGATCACGTTAATTATTATGTGTGCGATTTTACTGTAGCAAATGTTTCATGTTTACAACGCTTACTGTCCACGATAAACTTTTCATGAGTTTGTATCGAAGACCACAACTGCATTTCGGTTTTTCCCAACGTCAAACTATTTCTCGGAGCATTGTTATCCGTGGTTTAATTTGTCAAAACCATTACAAAATCACGGGTATGTAGTTGCGTGGATAGGTACACCTGACCAAATCTTCAGAATGTAATAGCACGCAAACAAAATTAGGTTTAAAATATAGTAGTTGCAGACCGTTATGATCAACTCTTATATTATCTTCTTAATAGTCAGTCGCACTATCCCTTGAGTCCCTCTCCTAAGACGTGTATAGTAATTTGTGTGCCAAATCTGGCCTTGGCTCACTTTTTCAAGTCTCTATATTTTTTCTGTACGGAAGAGTTACACATCTACTAATGTGCGACATGACTCTTTCTCGGATCGCAACACGAGGTGTGTGTGTGTGTGTGTGTGTGTGTGTGAGCAGAGGCGGCATTAGGAGTACGCGGGGCCTAGGGCCGACCATGACCGCACGGGGTCAGAGTATCGGTATCTCGATTGGTATGTTACTGCAAACACTGATTATGTCTAGACTAGATCAACTGTTAATTGTGTTACAAAATTTACTAAGTTGACTTCGCAACTTCGCATGCATTACGTGCGGCCTGTATCAGTGTTTCCAATTTACCGGAGAATATAGCTTGACAAACTCATAAGGACGACCTTAGGCCTGAAGCGCGGGGCCCCCTCAAGAGCGGGGCCTGGGGCAGTTGCCCCACTTGCCACCCCCAAACGCCGTTCCTCTGTGTCTGTCTGTCTGTCTGTTTGTGAATTAGATTCGTAACGTACCTTTGAAAATTTTTCACTCGTATCACTGCGATGTCTGCATTGAGGCAGTTCATACTGATGTTCAGCACTGGGACATTATGCCGCTGACATGTAGCATCATGTACAACCTGAAACCAGGCCGACCAGTCCTAAAAGTAACCTCTTAATGCTGAACGCAGAGTCAGGCTGTTGCTAGTTACATTGTATTAGTCTTTTGTATGAGTGGGACGGGGTTCGAACCCGAGATCTTCCGATACCGAGTCGGACGCTCTAACCACTTATGCTACCGGAAAGGTCGACACACATACATACATACATACATACAAGCATACATACATACGTAAGTACGCACGTGCGAGCGTCCGTACACACAAACATACATACATATATAAATACATACATACATATAGATATACATACATGTATACAAACATGCATGCGTATGTACATACGTACGGACCGCTCTAATGGCTTTGTGGTTAGAGCGTCCGCTTCGGATGCGGTAGGTCGTGGGTTTGAACCACGGCCGAGTCATACCAAGGACTTATAAAAATGGTACTAACAACTGCATCGCGCTTGGCGCTCAGCATTAAGAGGTTAGTGTTAGGACTGGTCGGCCTGGTGTCAGGATAATGTGACTGGGTGGGACATCATGCTACGTGCCTAGATCATGATGCCACAGTGCAAGACATTACTACAAACTGCCACACTGCAGACATCGTAGCGGTATGACTGAAAACTTGCTAAAGCTACGTTAAAAATCCAAATCACACACACACACACATACGTACGTAGTACATGAATGCGAGTGTACATACATACATACAGACAGACAGACAGACAAACATGCATACCTACAATCCTACCTACCTACCTACCTACATACATACATACATACATACATACATTTAGGACTTGTCGCTTAATGTAGCTTCTTCATTTTTTCATACAGTATTTAGGGCATATTGTAATTTATATTTGTTTCGCACAAATTATAATTTATGTTAAAGTGTGCGAACAGGAATGATGGCATATGGATCATTTTAAAAAATTTAGATTTAGTGCACCTTGCATATTTAGAAAGAACAAATATTGTGCCTGTATATATATTATATATATGTGTGTGTGTGTGTGTGTGTGTGTGTGTGTGTGGAGGGGTGACAACGGTTACTTCAGATTGTCTAAGTCTGTGTTTTGTTTGTTTGTTTATTTTATTTTAAAAATTGAAATTGTGTAAAATATGGAAGACAATCAACTCATTAAAATTATTCGGTGGAGAGCGAAACAAAGACGCCGCGAATAATGAATCTTTTTTTAATCCAATATATAATGTCTTGACACATTTTTATACTTATTAGGTCCTTACACTGTTCTGTATTCCTTTCCGCTCGGAAGTTCTTACTAATGACAGGAAATTGCAAGCTCTAACTTTTGCCACAAATTGGACACACACACCCAACAAAAAAAGAAGAAAAAAAAAACAACAAACAAACAAACAAATTTTCAACAGATACTAGGTCTCGCCTGCAAAAGGCGACATCTTGTAGCCCACGCTATAACATGACATGCAAAAGGCGACATGGTGTAGCCCACGCTATAACATGACACGCAAAAGGCGCAATGTCGTAGCCCACGCTACAAATTGACATGCACAAGGCGACATCTTGTAGCCCACGCTACCACATGACATGCAAAAGGCGACATGGTGTAGCTAACGCTAAAACATGACATTAATAATAAATGTATGATAACAGAGTATAAAGCAAAATCAAATTTTCCAAGATTATTAAGACTTCCAGAACAATTCATAAATTCGCTGACAATCAAAGTCGTACTTTCGAAAGGTTAAAAAGCTAATGTATAACTGAAACAAAACCAACAGTATTGCATCATCGGACTTATTATAGGTCATAGCTATGCAAATTACCACATATCGTATATGTATTGTGATAAGCATCGTATCGTGGAACCTGCGTCGTGATACGCATCATATTGGGGCCATTTACTATATAAAACTGACAATTTGAAGCTCTGATTTATGTGTTTTGGACAAGGGGAAATGACGTGCGATCATAATGTACGAGCCTGTTACACTTCGATTAAACATAAAGACCAGCTTTTCCATACTGTAACTACCACCAAGGATATTATGAATATAGAATATAATGCTGTCGTACTTTTACGTATATATATATATATATATATATATATATATATATATATATATATATATATATATATTCATTTTAAGGCGGCTGATTTCGTATTATATCCCTCATCCTTCCATCCTTTAACTAATATTTGTAGATTCCCCTTGTAGTTCAGTAGTCAATGTTTTCTCATGGCACGGGTCACCAGGCTACCAAGTGAACTTAGCGAACGTGGGTATATGATAAGCCTGACAGTAGTTTCTCGTGGGTCGATGGTTCTTCTCGTGTTTTTCCGTGTTCTTCCTACAACAGATATACAGGCTGCCATGCATAGTCTATCACGTTCAGAAACATGGTGTTAAACCCACAAAACCCCATGACTCATATTGTTAAGGTGCGTTAAAAATCCAAAACACACAAACACAAACACATAAATACTTACGAATAAAACTTCGTGTACCTTCGACAACCCTTTTGCTTGTTAACCAACTACCTTCTACTGCCCTATTGTTCGGTGACTAATACTGTATTTCATTTCCTTTTGGTGAAGTGTAATTGCACTAGCCGCATATGCTTCTAAAGACATTGATGCAGTAAGAGAACTTGTGTGAAAGCTTGCTATATTTCAGTTGCTTTTGCTTATAAACGAAGAACAGAAACCCGGAAATACAAGAGGACATGACGAAAGCGGATACATAATTGTCCACAAATAAAAAGTTGAACAGTGTTTATGTTTAAAATAAATAGGGAGCATGATACAGTGGATTATCTTTCCTTTAATTGCAGCTGCATCATATTTCCGCCATTATACGATAAACGGATGATTTATCATCCTACTTGGAAGTTAGCTGTATTATGCTTGGATAAATTGCAAGTTGTTATCTTTGCTAAAGCGTTAAAGCACTCTCACCTACACATGAGAGGATACTGTAACATTCCAATGTAGTTGTCTGCACATCTATACATTAGCCTCTTCATTATTCCGTCCTTCCATACATGCGTTTTAAATTACATCAGTATGCAAGCTACAATCTACGAAGGAAAATTACAACATTTTGTTTTCAGAACTATAAATGTTTATGTTTTATTTTATATCATATTGATCAATTTAATTTATGTCCGTGTTTTACGTAATGAATTGAAACATTTATTTTTTGTTTCACTGATTCTGTTTATTATTTAATTTTGTTTTAATTATCCATAAATTGACCAAGTGTTGTCTTATTGCCATAAAGGCTTAAAATTATCACAAACAATTTTTTTTAAAAATTATATTTTTTTGATTTCTGTTGCTTCATGGATGTATTAACGACAGAAAATGGTAATCATTTCGGCCTGAGGCGTCGAATAAAATATTTTATTTTTGGGGTCGATACAATTTTCATTAAAATAACGAAAAGAAAACAACCATTCATTCAGTCAAACGAGAAAGAAGGAGAAAGAAAAAAAAAACAGCTGGAAGAGCAGTACCGCTAAGAAGATACTGAAACTCGTGTATGTTGAAAGAGAGTTTTAAAAATATGATGGAAAGAATAGCCATAATGTCATGTTACATAGGACAATCAATTTTACTTTTTGTATTTGAATTATTAAAAACTGCTGCTTTGTACAATCACCTTCCTCAAACAAGTGGAACTGGTCATTATATATATATATATATATATATATATATATATATATATATATATATATATATATATATATATATATATAGTCCTCTAATTGATCTCAGGTCACAATTAGCTCTTTTTTTTAAAACATAAGACTAACTATTACGTAATGGAAAATAACCTTCTAGAATGATCCTGATGTTTGCAAAAGAATAACCTGGATTATGTATAATTCACTTAGTAAATTCCAAACCCTAGACCCCAAAAAAACATATTTCCTTCTTCTTTTACTAATAATACTGATTTCAAACCCATACATATATAGAATAATTGAGTTATGTATGAGTTTTTTACAATGAATAAAATAGAAATGTCAATTTGGATCAAGCATATATATATATATATATATATATATATATATATATATATATATATATATATATATATATATGCCATTTGTTTGTGTTTTTATGTTGCCGCTCCGGTGGCCTAGTGGTTAGAGCGTCCGCCTTGGAGGAGGTCGTGGGTTCAATCCCCGTCCAGTCATATCAAAGACTTACAAAAATTATACTAACAGTTGCCTCGCTTGGCGCTCAGCATTAAGAGGTTAGTGTTAGGACTGGTTAGCCTAGTGTCAGGACAATGTGACTGGGTTGGACATCATGCTACATGTCTGCGGCATGATGCCCCAGTGCTAGACATCACTATAAACTGTCACACTGCAGACATCGTAGCGATATGACCGAAAAATTGGTAAAGCTACGTTAAAAATCCAAATCAAACACACACACACACACACACACACACACTTTTGTGCTGTTAAAAATAACTAAGAAAGTCAGTTGCCAGTAAAGACACATAATTAGCCCACCTTAGAATGTAGCCGAAAAGTGTTGCCGAAAATGTTTGTGTACATGTCTATGTTTTGGTTTTGAGTTTTTTTCTTCAAAATACTAGATTGTTAATGTTGCTCAACAGAAATTGAAAATGTTCGTTCCCTTTTTTGAAAAATCTTGCAGCATTTTTAAAATTTTCTATTTCTTAGCTATTCAAAGATCTTTTTAAAACAAATGAACCTACTTTTTTATAATAATTATTTGCGTAAAAAGTATAAATAGTTTAACACCGACCGATTATGTTCAGCTTTTATTATCCATGATAATAATCAGTGGAATTCATATAAGTATTTTACCTAATGAAAAGGAGATATTAATGCTGGCTTCACAAGAATCCTTTCTTTTTACACAACTGTGCACCAATATAAATGAAGGGGTGGGAGTATTGATTTTTTATGGCATAGCATCACAAGTAGGTTATCCAGTACCTATGCAATTGGATTGTTTCTATGGTGTTCGTTTATGTGGTAGCATATAACACTCAAAGGGTCAAACAGCGTCTCAATGTCTAGTTAAACGAGCAATGTTGAACACTTACGTTAGTCTCGCTTGAGTCGTTGTCAACTGAAGTACTTTTAAAAACAAGCAGCAGAGGGGGCGAACAGACCACTTGTCTGAAACGTCATTTGCTTAAAATATAAGCTTCTTCCGAAATAAAAAAATAAGGTCACTGAACCAAAGCGTCTAACCTGACCGAGAGTTTTTATCGAAATTTGTGTTTACATACCGGACGTTTCATTGAGGTCCCGCCCCCTCTGCTGCTATAATTAAATCATCATCATATTAATAAATGCCACCGGCTAGTAAATCTCACACCGCTAGATTAGCTCGAAAAAGACTAGAAGCAATAAAGAAATTTCTTCCTGTTAGAGATTCATTTAGAGAAAACTTACGAGCGCAGCAGGAAGTACAAGTTGAGTACGAAGAAGACACTAAAAAACTTTAAACCCGTCAATACAGCTGCTGAAAAAGCTTCAGCGGCTGCTGAAAAAACTATATGGGGAGATATTAAGGAGGAGGATGAGAAGAGGAAAAAGGGTATTTTCCCAGTATTAGAACAAACCGCAGAACAAACTGAAAAAATAGCAGGAAGAACTAAAAAAATAAAAGGGATTTTACGAAAACTTCCAACTGATATAGCTGCAGCTCAACTTTCATCCGCCAGCGAAGAAATACTTGAAGGTATTGACAAAATTCGTACTGAAATAGGTGATATGAAAGGTCGTGTACCAGAAACGGAGCAAAGGACCAGGGTTGACGTAACCGATAAATTTAACTACAGCAGTATTAATCAGATAAGAGGATCTAAAAACGTAAGTGAATTGGCTAGTTTTGCTGTGAGAAGTTATGATAAACGAGATAGCGTTTTAAAATCCGAGTATGCCAATGATCCGGTTAGTCGTGAGAATTGGTACAAATGGATTTTTCGCATACATTATGGAGTTGATCAAGCTAGAAGCAGTGATACTAAATATACTGAATTTACTGACACAATAAATGAATATTCTACACTAATACAACAACGACGATCTTCACCGCGGCGACGAACCCCTCAACGACAATCTCCACCGCAGCGACGATCTACTCAACCACAATCTCCACCGCAGCAGCAAACTACTCAACCGCAATCTCCAGAAGAAGGGCTTCATGATGCACCAGGTGCTACTGGAAGTGGCTTAGGAGGTGGTCTTATTGCCTGTCCTAACAATGTTCTTTCTGACGTGGAACGACTAGAAATACTGATTGGAGGAAAACGAGCTGGAAATAATTCTACAGAAATTGTTAATGAAATATCTGATATTTGTCGAAGATTATTTCAAGGCGGTATTGTGGATCGTAGCATTTATCGTTCTCTTATTGATGAAATTGCTGATGATTATCACAGCGACTAAACAATTAATTAATCAGTATATAAAAATGATTATACACACTGCTCAACGTGGACCGATCATGGTCAGGGTAGTAAACTCACGACTGCCAAATTACAAAACAATTTACGGAGATGGACTTGGTGATGTTGTTCAGGGTCTATTTAGAACGATGACTCCAAAAGCAATACCGATTGCAAAACAATTAGGGATGAAGGCTATAGAGGCTGTTCGTAATAAAATTCCTGGCGCTATTGGTAATCTTGCCAGTAAAGCGTTCTCGACAGTCAAGGACAGACTATCTCGATTAGTACGGAGAAAACAAGAGCAACCAATCAAGATGGCCAGCACTGAAGTTATGCCCGCAAATGTCAGTAAAATAATAAATCAAGCCGCAAATCAAAAACTAGCGGAATTATCTGAAGAAGCAGAAAGAAATATAACTGCAAATTTAATGGCAGGGAATGGTCTTCATGTCAGTCAACGATAATTTAGATCACCATTTGGAAAAATGGGTAATTATAATAAAATGTTCAAGCGTATTTCCGACCCAGCATTTGACATGGATGTACAGGTCCTCAAAGATGAATCAGTACGTGATTATTAATTTTATTCCTGTCGCAAGACATCCAAATCGGGGGGTGTGGGGTGGAGGGGAGAATCGAATTACAGGTTCAGGATACAAGTAGGTATTTCTTGCCCGCTGAGGCGTTTATTGAAGTAGAAGGCAAACTTGTAACGAATGTTTCAGCTGATATGCCATATAATGCCAATTTGCGAGTTGGTTTTGTCAACAACGGGATTATGGCACTGTTTGATAGCGCCACATACATGATTGATGGAAAAAATATTGAATCAATTCAGAAGGATGTTGATGTTGCTACAACAATAATTGGTCTAGCGAGATATTCTGATGATTACACAAGATCAGCCGGTCCAACAATGATGTTTGCTAAGGATATTACTAACCACGCTGATCATGTTCAATATACTAAAATACGGACAGCACAGGGTACTGCAGCCGATCCACAACCAGTTGATTTTGAACATTAAGCTAGACCAGGTGCTGCTTTTGATATTATGGGAAAAGTTAATACAACTTACAACTTAGGATTTGCAACACGCCGAGCAGCGTTGTCAGGAGATGATAGAAATTTTTCATGTGTAATTCCACTGTCTCACATCTTTGGATTTTGCAGAAATGTTAGGAAGGTCATCTTTGGAGCTAAACACACAGTTGTGCTCGTAAGAAAAGGTGATGATAATGATGCAATCTGGCGAGGTGCTGGTGTTGATGATGCTGGTAAAGTAAATATAACGAAGCTTTCATTGTGGATGCCTGTAATGATTCCATCTATTGCTGATGAACATAAATTACTCTCTTTTACGGATCAAGGCGGTAAATCAATGCTATCATGGTTAAAAGTAACCACAGATGCTGTTCAAAGTAATGTTAATGGTTTATTCACATGGCATATAGCATCACAGCAAGGTGTTTCTGCGCCACGACATATTTTTATTGCGCTGCAAAATAGTAATCGGTTGAATAGTCAAGAACGTTCACATATGATATTTGACAAAAGCTTGGAGTTGATGAAGTTTCCTTGCGGATAAATGGACATCAAAAACCAGCTGAAGATATATTGTTAAATTTTAATCAAAATCACGTAGTTCGTGCATATCATCGTTTGATGTCATTTATGGGACGTGATCAAAACATGGATGCTGGGTTGCAAATATCACAGTTAGATTTTATAAATCTGTATCCGATTTATTACTTTTCGCTGGAGCATCTTGATTTATCAAAGCAATCCGTCGTTGATATACACTTTCGAGCTCGTGTTAGTGAGCCGCCAGGTGGTGGTGTCCTCCACAGAGCAATCGCGATCATATTCAGCGATAAAGCAATGTTATTTGAAGGTGGTAGTGGTCGAATGAGAGTCGTTGATGCACCAGTGGAAAATCTATAATCATTATTTGGAGCGTGGCAAGTATTTATCATAAAATGCCATATCATCACGTTAGTGTCAGTCTGACTCCTGGTCAGATTAAAAACCTTCAATCAAATTCAGCAAAAAACTGCGGAATGAAAATATCACTAAAGCGAGATCAGATCACGGGTGGTCAAAATAAATTATCATTATCAGAACGTCAACTTAAACATTTGAACAGCGCTAAACAATCAAAGACAGGCGTCAAACTTAATCTCTCTGCGGGTGCGGTTAAAGACTCAATGAAAACAGGTGGCATTTTTCCACTTCTCGCGGATATTCCAGCATTAATTGCCGTAGCAAAAGCATCCGCATTAGGTGCTGTTGGAACCGCTGCTGGATTGGCATTAAAGAAAGCAACAGGGCGAGGATTTTAAAAACAGAGGGACCGGATTAAGATTACCGGGATCTCGTTGGGGAAGAGGTCTGAGGCTTCCAGGATCACTTCCTTAATTATTTCAGCATCAAATTTTGATTTACTTGATGCTGATAAACAACTAAAAATAAAAAACTTCAGAGGTGTTTTTATGCGAGATCAATTGCCGGACAGACCAAACAGCCCTGAAACGGGTATTATTAATCTTGATGATAATTCAGGACCAGGTACTCATTGGACCGCATACGCAATTGATCCACGTGGAATCGTTTATTTCGATTCGTACGGGTTAACTCCACCTCGTGAGTTTATCAAGTATGTCGCGCCACTTCACGCATCGGTTTGGTATTCAGCGCTACCAACACAAACAATGACGGATCCGCCAATATGCGGCAGTGAAGTAATTACTGTACTCGACGCTATATCAAAGACCTCCGCGGCACCGCATAAAGTCGTGCATGACTATACAAGTAACCGCTTCGTTTTAAACAGATCTTAAATTATAATGGTTGATATTTACGGAAGATCTTCTTCTTCCAGTAAGAAAAAATCCGATGACATTGATTTGTCGAAGTACGCGACCAAAGATGAACTCGTTGATATTATGAACCTGGCTGGAGTGTCCGAGATGAAGTTGTTGTTTTTCAGGACCGATACGGAAAACTAAAAACTAGCAGTATCAAATGGAATGATATAGTTCGACGAGTACTCGGTGCGGTCACGGATAACATTCCCGTGTTTACTGACGGCGGTAGAATCAGGGAGTCAAGTATATCGTTTATAACCATCAGAGATGAAATTGCAAAATGTGTTGCTAATCGTGTAAGAAACACTGGCGACATAATGACAGGTGAACTAAGCATGAACGGAAACAAGATAACAGTGTTAAGAGATCCAACATCTGACGAAGATGCCGCGACGAACAAAATATGTGGACGTTAACTACAATAGCGTAGTTGGTAAAATATCCACGTTGCGGGCCGAGTATGATGTGCACGTAGGCGCTTTTGGAAGATTTCGAAGAAATTTTCAAAAAACCGATGAAGCAATAGATAAATTCTTCGGCACTCCGCATGCCGTTGACATAAAACGTTCTGATATCAAAACTAACCTAGACACAACTAAAAATACACTAGAAGATATCGTAAGTAGAATTCCTGATATCGTTAACAAAATTAGTCTGATTAAAATTTCAGCCGGAATAATCCCGGGCATATTACCAATATCGTATGCACAGTATCATCCGGATTCGCAACATGGTCGCAGCAAAATAAAACTATTAAATATACCACAACAGTCACTGGCGTGTACAGGGTGTCTGTGTTTAGTGCTGCAAAATTCGAGATTTTCACAACGTACCCATGGCGTCATTCCACCGACAAGTTTTCTGGAGTTGTGTCTATCATATTAAATAAAGAAAGCGAAGAAATATTTATTCTGGAAGCAGCTGATAAGAAATTAACCGCAACATCTTTCTGGTGGTGTCTAAAATTTGTAGCTGAAACACCTCAATTGGTTACTGTATAAAATATAATGAGCACCTCAGCATCGCAACATTACAGATACAATCAAGCACGTGAATGGCAAACGAACTTAAAAAATCGAGTTGAACAATACACGGTAAAAATAAAGAAATATCGACGACGACTAGTTATCGTTGACGTAATCGTTTATTCAGTATCCGCTGTTGTTGTGTCCACCGACGTATTATTATCAACGATAACAATGATGGCGCCAGTAGCCGTAACAATCTGTATTTCAGCTCCAACATCAATTGCAGGTGTGCTCAATATCATTGCAAAAAAGATAAGTACATGGACGAATAAAAAATTATCCGATTACATGATAAAGTTGCACACAGCGACGGTAGCATACTCAAAGTTATCTTCGTTGTTGTCAGTGAGTCTTAATGATGGAATCATCTCCGATTTTGAGTTTACAGAAATGATTAAAATATATCACGAATGCGATGGTATTAATGTTACAAATATATTAAATAATGACATCACTAGAGCTACTCCAGCAGATCGTGACAAACACAGCTCCACCAGAAACAACGATGATCTCAGTAAGTTCGACTAATCCTGAATTTAACGTTAGTTTTCCAACTGCGATTCCAGCAAAAGAAATCGCACTGGCAGAATTGCGAGTATATTACAGTTGGCCAAATATCGAAATCATTTAATGGTACACCAGCAAATAATTCGCTTGTATTTGCTAATAAAAATAAAGATGATGGAACACCTGACTGGAACGTTATTGGGATACCCACTGGCAGTTATGATATTGAAGAGATCAATGAAGAATTTGCGCTTAGAATAAAATCAATAACCGGAAAAGAAGCAAAAATATCAATTAACGTTCATGAGCCGACACTATCTTCTGCGGTTGAGATACATTCTCCTGATTACGCCGTTGATATTTATCAATCATCGATAAGATCCGTACTAGGTTGGCCTGAAATCCCGCCAGAATATCATGGACCACCAGAACACGTCGGAATGATTTTATTACAGATCAAAAGAAATTTATAACAACTCCTAAATATCGAGGCAAATACCCATGGAGACAGGTTGGATTTATCATAATTACTGTTGCTCATGATGGTGAACAGCTTCCTAAAATAATAGAACATTTGTATACCCATGATGATAAAATGAATCCAATCATCAATGAAGGATTTATTCAGTCATTTTCCGATCCTGTTAATTCTGAATTTAGACAATCAACAAACTACGAAATTTCTTTTCTGACATCACAAAATACTACATTGATGATGTGAAACAACAAATCGTTGAGACGATAAAACATCTAAATCAGGTTATATCAGATCTTAGATACGTCAATAAAACTCATTTGGAATATGTTTTACCACGGTGATGCTGATACAAAACCACGTATGATAACGACCCCTAAACGGTTGTTTCTCAATCATTACAAAATAACTGAGCAACAATTACCTACATTTGTAATACCAGGGATTAATGCCGACAAACTAGTAAAATCACTCAACGATATTATCAATGAGAACTTTCCTAAAATCATCGAATCATGGAGAAAAATAGCCCACCTCCGCTTAATCTCAAACATGATAACGATCCATACGGCGGCAGCAGACATATTTCACCAGGAATCGTTAATATAACATCGACAATCGTGGTTGATCTCGTTTGAGATGTGATCGATAGTAGCTATCAAATAGATCTTGGAAAATCAAATCAGGCTCAACAAGGATACATTTTATACACGTTCACACCACAAGTACCCCCTGGAAATTTAATCGTGCAAGTACCAACCAATCCTGTTTATCTGCAGTGTCATAGTAATATGTTAACACGAATCAATTTTAAACTAACTGACCACCTTGGACACTTAATTGACCTACGGGGAGAGGAATTAATTGTGAATCTGTATGTGAAATCGTAGATTTTTCAGAAATATTTTATTCTGAAATATTTTATTATTATTGGGGTAAATGGTTACTCAAAATCGTGTAAATCAGTGAGCTTGTTAATTTTGACGAGGTAAATGGTACTCAAAATCTTGTAAATCAATCAGATTGTTTGTTTTGATGGGGTAAATGATACTTAAAATCGTGTAAATCAATTGTTGATTTTGATGGGGTAAATGTTACTCAAAATCGTGTAAATCAATCAGATTTGCAATAATTATTATAATCTGAAATACTTTATCCTGAAATAATTATTATAATCTGAAGTATTTTATTCTGAAATAATTATTATAATCTGAAATAATTTATTCTGAAATATTTTATTTATTCAGAAATTGATGGGGTAAATGGTACTCAAAATCGTGTAAATCAGTCAGATTGTTGATTTTCATCGGGTAAATGGCACTGAAAATCATGTAAATCAATCAGATTGTTGATTTTCATGGAGTAAATGATACTGAAATTCGTGTAAATCAATCGGATTGTTAATTTTGATGGGGTGGGCGGTACTTAAAATTGTGCAAATCAATCAGTGCTGCAATAATTATTATAATCTGAATCATTTTATTCTGAAATAACTATTGAAATCTGAAATATGTTATTCAGAAATATTTTATTTATTCAGAAATTGACGGGGTAATTGGTACTCAAAATTAACAAAATCAATCAGTTTGGTAATTTTGATGGGGTGGTTGGTACTTACAATTGTGCAAATTAATCAGTTTTGCAATAATTATTATAATCTGAAATATTTTATTCTGAAATAATTATTATAATCTGAAATATTTTATTCGAAATATTTTATTATTATTTCGGTAAATGGTACTCAAAATTAACAAAACCAGTTTCTTAATTTTGACGGGGTAAATAGTACTCAAAATTAACAAAATCAATCAGTTTGTTAATTTTGATGGGGTGGTTGGTACTTAAAATTGTACAAATCAATCAGTGCTGCAATAATTACTATAATCTGAAATATTTTATTCTGAAATAGTTATTTTATTCTGAAATAATTTATTCAGAAATATTTTATTATTCAGAAATTGACGGGGTAAATGTACTCAAAATTATGTAAATCAATCAGTTGTTGATTTTTATGGGGTGGTTGGTACTTAAAATTGTGCAAATCAATCAGTTTGTTAATTGTGATGGGGTGGTTGGTACTCAAATCGATCAGATTTTATGATAAATAAAAAATATTTCAGAATTAAAAAAATATTTCAGAATAAAAAAATATTTCTTTTAGAATAAGTAAATTTTAACAAAAATAAACAGTAACATGATGAGCGGTTATCAATTTCATGGGTTCCTGCACTGGCCTGTGTGTCTCCATGGGATCCTTTGCTTGAGACTTTTGTCTTCATTTTGAGACTTTTGTCTTCATTTAAGACCTTTCTTACGGTCTTTTCTCGGCATCCCATGATCGTTTCTTTTAGCCAAACATTCTTTCTGAATGTTTTTCTTGTGGGCATCCATGTGACTTAGAGCTTATACATCCATGCTGCTGCTTATTTTGGGGGCGTCATAGACATATCTCCGGAGAATTTTTCTAACCGAAACGAAATGTTAGAATATTCAGAAGATTGTCTATGCGCCAGTTTCATGTACACCCCCAGGAGAAAACCCGGGGGTTGTAAAAACGCACCCACACTACGTGGTTTTCGTAGTGTGAGATGTACACAGGCTGCTGCCGCCCCCACTTTATACAGGAAAATCCTACATGGGTACCGTCGAAAATATGCCTGTTAAAATGACTCCATTAAACATAACTAAAATATGACAGTTATCTCTGATCACTTTTGGTATTTGTGTGTCTCGCTGAGTAACATAAATCACATCAGTGTTTTTATGTCTGCCACGTGAAAAAAATTCTAGCAGGATTTGATTGTTTGTCCAGCATCACATCATCATATACAACTAAATTATTAATAAATCCGTCTAAAACATCAACACTCGGAGCTTCATCAATATCGTTATCTTCGTCCAGTAATCTTGCGTTTTCATTAAAATCTTTAAGTGCATCATAACATCTTTGATCATCAACTGATGGTACTACCAAATACAACTTATCCCACTTTAACCATCTCATTATCAGATTAAGTAATAATTGCGTCTTACCCGATCCAGATGGACCTATTATTATCATTCTGATCGAATTTGGCAACGCAGGATGGTGTTTAACTGGCTCTTGTTTTCGTGTCGCTGAGAAATCAATTATATCCATGTTATAAATAATATGAATCTATATTGTTTACGTTGTAGAGCTAAAACTAAAACTAATGATCTATCTACTGTTACAACAAAAAATAAAAGAATACCATATGGTGGAAGATGTGCAGTATGTAACAGAAAAAAGTTTTCGTTTTTAACCAAAAATGACGGTGGTGATATTGCTACATTAATGTCAAATTTCCCAGGAACCCCATGGGCTAAATACCTAGGAGAAAAACATCTACCAGGATATAATTATTGTGGTCCTGGTACTCGACTTGATATCAGGCTTGACAATCAGGATCAACCAAGACCAGGTGAGTATCCCACAAATGATATTGATAAAGCATGTTACGTTCATGATGTGGCTTATAAAAATAAAGATCTACAACATAGGCATATTGCAGATGTGAAGATGATTCATTCGCTAGATTCCATAAAAATAAAAATATCAGTGAATCATTAGCTAAATGGTTAGTAAAATCTGCCATGAAAGGTAAACTCGTATTAGGAGCTGGTAATTAATTATAAATGGAATCAATTTATTATAGTCCAAGGGGATACTGGAGGGGTAGAGCAGCAATTAATAAACTCGCTGATGCAGAAAAAGTAAAACATTCTACTGCTAAAGCGTGGTTATCCAAACAAGCAATATGGCAAATTTACCTACCATCACCGAAACGAATTCAGTACGCACATTTCGATGTTAGTGTTCCTAATGAAGTTCATCAAGTAGATATTCTGTTTTTACCTCATGATACGATTAAAGTACGTAGACGTCAAATAACGTACAAATACGTGTTAACTGTCATTGACATTGCAAGTAGATATAAAGAGGCAGAACCATTATCAACAAAAGCATCATCTGAAGTAGCCGATGCGTTTGAGCGAATTTATTAACGAGGACCATTACGATGGTCACAACTATTACATGTTGATCCTGGCAAAGAATTTCTTGGTCCAGTATCATCGTTAATGAAGCAACATAATGTCAAAATCAGACGAGGACACACTGCAATTCATCGTGATCAGGCAATTGTTGAACGATTCAATCGAACACTTGCTGAGCGGTTATTTGGATATCAATACGCGAAGGAATTCATTCAAGATAAAAGATCTCGCGAATGGGTTGCAAGATTACCAAGTGTGATAGCCGCGCTAAATAACGAAATTACTCGAACAACCAACATGAAACCCATTAACGCAATTACCAAAAAAAAATATACCCGTACAACACGTGATTTTTCAGCGCAGCCAGTACTGGGTAATACCACTGTAAGATATTTATATGAACCCGGTGAACTTGAAGGTGGTAAAAAAAGAGCGACTGATCCTATTTGGAGTATTACGACACAAGATATCTAACATAGTAAGATCCACTGGTAGACCCGCAATCTACAAACTGGATTCAACTGCTCCTCAACGTGGTCTTACACGTGAACAATTGCAGGTGATTCCTGAAGATACACAATTACCACCGCAATCACTTACCTAGCACCCCTACGTCGATTACACTCAAGACAGGTCAACATCGTGTTTTCTCGTGTAGAGCCAAGATCGTTATCTTTCCTATCTACGGTAAAGTGTCTTGGATCATTTTTCAGATACCGCCATAACATTATACAATTACAACTTGCACAGTGATTATTCTGCTGTTGTTTCAGCGTATTAATAAATTCAACGTCAAGATCAAAGTCGCATTTTTTTTATCACACTGTTTATAACCAGCTAATTCTTTTCTTATTATATCGCTGTCATTATCATCATCATTGATCACTGACTCGTTCATGATAATCCTTCGTAGTTGAGTTATTCTTCTAACTCTAGATACTGCGAGATAAACCAAATTTGACCACCCGATACGATCATCGAAGATCCAAACAACTGTATCAGTAATAGTTAATCCTTGAGATGAATGAATCGTCATCGCGTATCCAAGCGTCCACGGGGATTTATTTGTTTTTAGCGCATCTTCAACAACACTGACATCAACTGTGACAATATCATTTAATACTAAATTCTGTTTCTCGATCTGTCCTGGTATATCAGCATGAATATTTTTCCGCCGTGTATCAGCTGGTCGATAACATAACGGAACTGGCAAAGTTGGAAACTTCTCTCGTTGTAACTGAAACAACCGCTGCTGAAGTGTGTCTCTGACCATCTTTCTACTTGCAACTATCAGATCGTTTGGTCTCCACGTTTGCAGAAAGTCTTTCATGGGTGTTTCTGAAATTATCCCACGCATTACTTCACATTGAATTTTATTCGGCTGTAGTCTGATTAATTTTTTAAACTCACTTAATTCTGGATCAAGTGCTCTATGATCATCAGCCACTTCTTCGAAGTGGTCAACAAAATCTTTCAGCCAATCATGTGGAGATGGTCCAACAAAAGGTGGTGGTTGACCGTGATCGCCACACATTATCACAGCAATATTTTTTGTTAATAGCCAATCAAGAAACGTTTTTAATGTTTCTAACCGTACTGTACATATTTCATCCCAAACGATAATCCTTGGAATATATTTCTCTCCCATCCTCGAAGAAGTCCATGCATCACCGTTCCATCGGAAGAAGCTGTGATAGGTACACGACTGCACTCCTCGTTGTTTCATCTCTCGCGCGAGTCTATGTGTAGGCGTTAAAACAATCATATCTGAATTCTGAAATAATTCGATTGCTCGAGTCGTCTTACCAGAACCTCCCGGTCCGTTCAGATAAACCGTTTTATTTCTGGTTATTGGATCGTACACCGATGGTGCAGAAGATAGCTTTAATGTTTGATATTGTTTACAATAAATATCTTTAATCGTAACATCAGCGGATTCGGAATAATCGAGTATATTTTCTTTTTTTATTCTCCACGAACCCCACTGTGCACAAGTATCGATATGTAGTTGTTCTAGCAATCCTGAGTATTTTTTATTGATATAAAACGAATCAGTAGCAACTCTGACAGCAAATTTAGAAACCTTATTTATCATCGATAATAGATTTATCGAAACATATGCGAGCATTGAAGATCTTAAATGAGTAAACTGCGGTGACTCACCGTCCATATAGCTCAAAATTGTACCTAGTTTATTTCCATTTGGCAAGAAAGCTGTTTCTCGATTTATAAACGTGTTTCTACTCGTTGTATCAGTGATTATAAAATTTAACTCAGCATCATCCATGATCAATCTTGCACAATGTCGTTTATGATCGTATGATCCTCCTTGAGTGAACGTGCCAATTATTTTTCTGCCAAGATCTTTCGTAATTTTATTCTCGTAATCTGTTTTATCCGGGTTTTATCATCAGAATACTGTTTTTTGTTGTGGTAACCAGACTTCGGTTTTTTCCGATATGATATAAGTGCTTCGTTTACAATCAACGATATTAACATCGCACAATCAATCATATACCGTAATAGTACTATTGGTACCCACATTTTTTCTGAAAAATGTTTTCCAAACCAAACATAACAAATTGGATGAAGACCCATAGCAAACTCGAATGACTCGATACAAGCGAATCCAGTCAGGTCAAAATCCGGTAATGGTCCATTTATCGACACTCGTGTCATTTCGTGCGTCGGATGACCGAATCTTTTAAAGTATACAGAACAATCTGCCATCCCGAGAAAACTTCCGGGATAACACGCGACCATATCAACCGAAATAACATCTCTGTGATCGTATTTAGTATTCCATAATCCACCGTGTCCATATTCTACACAAGTGGATATTATGTCATTGAGAAAATCAAATCTAGTTGGTTTCCACGAATTGTTCTTTCTAGCAAAATGAGCCGCAACTGACGCAACAGTAAAACAGTTGCTCAATAGTTCGTCAGTATCATCAGTATATTGCAGTGCAAGATTTTTCATTTTCTCGTGGAGAAAATCTTTTCGATAAATAACGCCATTAGGTCGTACAAACTGATCAAATTTATTTTTGTCTTCCATGCATGATTCGTCGTTAGAACTCTGAAATAACCATACTGACACAGGATCGTTTTTACTTATTTCGTTAATAAAATCAAACATGTCTCCGCGGTAAATTTTAACAGTTCGATTTCGTGGAAACACTGTTACTGCGCTGGTCCATGCATGTGCGTTATGATCAATAATTTTAATGGAAGCTCCTTTTGATTTATATTTTAATTCATATAATATTTTTCCAGTTATCGTCGCTACGGTTATTGGGAACTTTAGTTTTTTTCCTAACTCAGCCACATCTTTGATTGACGCCCCAGTATCTTTAACCACTTCTCTTCACGTGTTTATTATTTTACGTCTTTTATCCGTTAAGCCGTTTTCACGAGTCGAAACGGTAAAATGTTCTGTTACTGGTTCAGCCACACAGTTTATTTTTGAAAATTTCATCGGCGCCAGTTTATCAACACTGGGTTTTTCATTTATCACATAGATTCCATAAATAACTGCTGCTACAGGATACGCTCGCTCATAATATGGTTTGTCAATACCAGCCAATAGACCTGGTTTGGAATCTTTACTTAGTACGATAGTTTTTTCACCCTTGTGTACAGGATCATATTTGTCAGGGATAATCCAATTACCTGTTTCTGTTAGCACGACAAATTTTATTCTGGAAAGATATTTGCGATTATCAATGTAGTTAATGATAGTTGCTGCTCGTTCGTCATTCATCGTAGCGTCGATGACGCCGTTGCGTATAATCTTGAACATTGACCATACATGAGATGCACCATCTGTGTGAAGTTCTTTCTTGGCGCCGTGAATTTTATTAATCAAGCTTTTTTTTTTCGGATCAACCAGATCTCGCATCGGTAGGTCGGGAGATATTCTGTCGAGATAAAATTTATCTGAGCTCCAGGGCTTGATTTTGGATAATCTATCGAACTCGTTCATATTATATTTCAAACAAGTATTTAAATCAAAATATTATGTATAATGTCTCGATGCAAATGGTTGATGATCGGTTCATTGACTCCTTGTAATAAATCCTGTAAAAACGAATTCTGCGGACAACACTTGCAGTGCGTTCACCGTGGAAGCTTGGGACCAATACCGTGCCTGCGATGTGGTGTTGGAGTACGAGTAAAAAACATAATTATGCGCAAATTGTTGTGGAAAAGATATCGCAAGCTTAAAAGATATGATAAAAATAATAATGACAGTGACAGATCTATAAAATCCGGACAGGACTATCTAAATAATTTTTCAGGCAAATTATGATTTAAACAAACACTATTATTATATAAATGGAGCAAACTATGAACCACTATTTTTTAAAGCATCCTACAATAACAAACTACGAATCAAATCGTGATGGCGTGATCAGAAATTGTAGGTTGAAGAGACCAGTTGGTACTGTTAATAGTTATGGTCATCTCAAGTTTACTGTTGATGGGAAGAAAACTTATTACTCTCACCGATTCACATACGAGTGTCACAAGGGGTTGATCAAAGATGTTTTTGTGATCGATCATATTGATGGAATCAAAATTAATAATAATTTATCTAATCTGAGAATTGTCACGCAAAGTCAGAATTGTAGACTTCGAAACACCGGTTGTAATGTTAAGAATGCCAAAGCAGTCTTATCTATAAATTTAGAGACGGGTGAAGAGAGAATATTTCAATCGATGTATGCAGCTGGCAAATATTTTGATATTGAAAGGTTTTCAATATATTCTGTAGCAAAAAATATAAGCAAATCTAATTTCTCAAAAAATATAAGCAAAGAATCATCTTCTAATATCAATAATGGAGATAAACTATCATCTTCAGCAAGCAATTGCCTCAAATTATATTTATTAACTATTTAATTTTATTTTTTGGGTCTTTATTGTACTGACATACTACTTATTTTTCCGACTTGAGCGAAGGGAGATAATTCTGTGAACAAACATTTCTCCGTAGATTGTGATTTTTACAGTTGTAATTAGTCAATTAACCATCTACGTCGTAATTAATACCAGTAATGTAACAAGTAGAAGGATATTTATGGTTTCTAACTTACAAAATAGAAGAATAAACGTATTTTACATCGTACAATATAGCGAGTTATTGTTAGATCTGTTACGAGAAATTGAGGCAGAACATGATAAATTTTTAGTGCAGATATTTTACGATCTATCGAGAAACAGCTGTTTTAATGCAGAAATATTTGTGGATAATTATAAATGGCACCGTTATAGGAGATGTATATATATTATCAAGGCAGAACACGCTGTTTGAGTGCAGAGTTCAGAAACCGATCTGTAGGTAACTATAACGCAGTGGTCAGAGTTCTGGTGAAAAATAGCTCGATTTTTAGGATACTTTCGCTATCATGATAAAATACTCGATTTTTTCAAGGCAGAAATCGTTTTAATGCAGAAACATTTACAGTAAGTTCAGAAATCGATCTGTAAGGTGACTATATAATAAATTCTGAAGCGTATACAAGCAGATTAGAACCATGGCGCAAGTCGTAGTGCAGCTGACTCTCATTCCGGCGGTCAGCGGTTCGAATCTCGTAACAGGCATTTTGTCGACGGTACCCATGTAGGATTTTCCTGTATAAAGTGGGGGCGGCAGCAGCCTGTGTACATCTCACACTACGAAAACCACGTAGTGTGGGTGCGTTTTTACAACCCCCGGGTTTTCTCCTGGGGGTGTACATGAAACTGGCGCATAGACAATCTTCTGAATATTCTAACATTTCGTTTCGGTTAGAAAAATTCTCCGGAGATATGTCTATGACGCCCCCAAAATAAGCAGCAGCATGGATGTATAAGCTCTAAGTCACATGGATGCCCACAAGAAAAACATTCAGAAAGAATGTTTGGCTAAAAGAAACGATCATGGGATGCCGAGAAAAGACCGTAAGAAAGGTCTCAAATGAAGACAAAAGTCTCAAATGAAGACAAAAGTCTCAAACAAAGGATCCCATGGAGACACACAGGCCAGTGCAGGAACCCATGAAATTGATAACCGCTCATCATGTTACTGTTTATTTTTGTTAAAATTTACTTATTCTAAAAGAAATATTTTTTATTCTGAAATATTTTTTTAATTCTGAAATATTTTTTATTTATCATAAAATCTGATCGATTTGAGTACCAACCACCCCATCACAATTAACAAACTGATTGATTTGCACAATTTTAAGTACCAACCACCCCATAAAAATCAACAACTGATTGATTTACATAATTTTGAGTACATTTACCCCGTCAATTTCTGAATAATAAAATATTTCTGAATAAATTATTTCAGAATAAAATAACTATTTCAGAATAAAATATTTCAGATTATAGTAATTACTGCAGCACTGATTGATTTGTACAATTTTAAGTACCAACCACCCCATCAAAATTAACAAGCTGATTGATTTTGTTAATTTTGAGTACTATTTACCCCGTCAAAATTAAGAAACTGGTTTTGTTAATTTTGAGTACCATTTACCGAAATAATAATAAAATATTTCGAATAAAATATTTCAGATTATAATAATTATTTCAGAATAAAATATTTCAGATTATAATAATTATTGCAAAACTGATTAATTTGCACAATTGTAAGTACCAACCACCCCATCAAAATTACCAAACTGATTGATTTTGTTAATTTTGAGTACCATTTACCCCGTCAAAATTAACAAACTGATTGATTTTGTTAATTTTGAGTACCAATTACCCCGTCAATTTCTGAATAAATAAAATATTTCTGAATAACATATTTCAGATTTCAATAGTTATTTCAGAATAAAATAATTCAGATTATAATAATTATTGCAGCACTGATTGATTTGCACAATTTTGAGTACCGCCCACCCCATCAAAATTAACAATCTGATTGATTTACACGAATTTCAGTATCATTTACTCCATGAAAATCAACAATCTGATTGATTTACATGATTTTCAGTGCCATTTACCCGATGAAAATCAACAATCTGACTGATTTACACGATTTTGAGTACCATTTACCCCATCAATTTCTGAATAAATAAAATATTTCAGAATAAATTATTTCAGATTATAATAATTATTTCAGAATAAAATACTTCAGATTATAATAATTATTTCAGGATAAAGTATTTCAGATTATAATAATTATTGCAAATCTGATTGATTTACACGATTTTGAGTAACATTTACCCCATCAAAATCAACAATTGATTTACACGATTTTAAGTATCATTTACCCCATCAAAACAAACAATCTGATTGATTTACAAGATTTTGAGTACCATTTACCTCGTCAAAATTAACAAGCTCACTGATTTACACGATTTTGAGTAACCATTTACCCCAATAATAATAAAATATTTCAGAATAAAATATTTCTGAAAAATCTACGATTTCACATACAGATTCACAATTAATTCCTCTCCCCGTAGGTCAATTAAGTGTCCAAGGTGGTCAGTTAGTTTAAAATTGATTCGTGTTAACATATTACTATGACACTGCAGATAAACAGGATTGGTTGGTACTTGCACGATTAAATTTTCAGGGGGTACTTGTGGAGTGAACGTGTATAAAATGTATCCTTGTTGAGCCTGATTTGATTTTCCAAGATCTATTTGATAGCTACTATCGATCACATCTCAAACGAGATCAACCACGATTGTCGATGTTATATTAACGATTCCTGGTGAAATATGTCTGCTGCCGCCGTATGGATCGTTATCATGTTTGAGATTAAGCGGAGGTGGGCTATTTTTCTCCATGATTCGATGATTTTAGGAAAGTTCTCATTGATAATATCGTTGAGTGATTTTACTAGTTTGTCGGCATTAATCCCTGGTATTACAAATGTAGGTAATTGTTGCTCAGTTATTTTGTAATGATTGAGAAACAACCGTTTAAGGGTCGTTATCATACGTGGTTTTGTATCAGCATCACCGTGGTAAAACATATTCCAAATGAGTTTTATTGACGTATCTAAGATCTGATATAACCTGATTTAGATGTTTTATCGTCTCAACGATTTGTTGTTTCACATCATCAATGTAGTATTTTGTGATGTCAGAAAAGAAATTTCGTAGTTTGTTGATTGTCTAAATTCAGAATTAACAGGATCGGAAAATGACTGAATAAATCCTTCATTGATGATTGGATTCATTTTATCATCATGGGTATACAAATGTTCTATTATTTTAGGAAGCTGTTCACCATCATGAGCAACAGTAATTATGATAAATCCAACCTGTCTCCATGGGTATTTGCCTCGATATTTAGGAGTTGTTATAAATTTCTTTTGATCTGTAATAAAATCATTCCGACGTGGTTCTGGTGGTCCATGATATTCTGGCGGGATTTCAGGCCAACCTAGTACGGATCTTATCGATGATTGATAAATATCAACGGCGTAATCAGGAGAATGTATCTCAACCGCAGAAGATAGTGTCGGCTCATGAACGTTAATTGATATTTTTGCTTCTTTTCCGGTTATTGATTTTATTCTAAGCGCAAATTCTTCATTGATCTCTTCAATATCATAACTGCCAGTGGGTATCCCAATAACGTTCCAGTCAGGTGTTCCATCATCTTTATTTTTATTAGCAAATACAAGCGAATTATTTGCTGGTGTACCATTAAATGATTTCGATATTTGGCCAACTGTAATATACTCGCAATTCTGCCAGTGCGATTTCTTTTGCTGGAATCGCAGTTGGAAAACTAACGTTAAATTCAGGATTAGTCGAACTTACTGAGATCATCGTTGTTTTTGGTGGAGCTGTGTTTGTCACGATCTGCTGGAGTAGCTCTAGTGATGTCATTATTTAATATATTTGTAACATTAATACCATCGCATTCGTGATATATTTTAATCATTTCTGTAAACTCAAAATCGGAGATGATTCCATCATTAAGACTCACTGATAACAACGAAGATAACTTTGAGTATGCTACCGTCGCTGTGTGCAACTTTATCATGTAATCGGATAATTTTTTATTCGTCCATGTACTTATCTTTTTTGCAATGATATTGAGCACACCTGCAATTGATGTTGGAGCTGAAATACAGATTGTTACGGCTACTGGCGCCATCATTGTTATCGTTGATAATAATACGTCGGTGGACACAACAACAGCGGATACTGAATAAACGATTACGTCAACGATAACTAGTCGTCGTCGATATTTCTTTATTTTTACCGTGTATTGTTCAACTCGATTTTTTAAGTTCGTTTGCCATTCACGTGCTTGATTGTATCTGTAATGTTGCGATGCTGAGGTGCTCATTATATTTTATACAGTAACCAATTGAGGTGTTTCAGCTACAAATTTTAGACACCACCAGAAAGATGTTGCGGTTAATTTCTTATCAGCTGCTTCCAGAATAAATATTTCTTCGCTTTCTTTATTTAATATGATAGACACAACTCCAGAAAACTTGTCGGTGGAATGACGCCATGGGTACGTTGTGAAAATCTCGAATTTTGCAGCACTAAACACAGACACCCTGTACACGCCAGTGACTGTTGTGGTATATTTAATAGTTTTATTTTGCTGCGACCATGTTGCGAATCCGGATGATACTGTGCATACGATATTGGTAATATGCCCGGGATTATTCCGGCTGGAATTTTAATCAGACTAATTTTGTTAACGATATCAGGAATTCTACTTACGATATCTTCTAGTGTATTTTTAGTTGTGTCTAGGTTAGTTTTGATATCAGAACGTTTTATGTCAACGGCATGCGGAGTGCCGAAGAATTTATCTATTGCTTCATCGGTTTTTTGAAAATTTCTTCGAAATCTTCCAAAAGCGCCTACGTGCACATCATACTCGGCCCGCAACGTGGATATTTTACCAACTACGCTATTGTAGTTAACGTCCACATATTTTGTTCGTCGCGGCATCTTCGTCGGATGTTGGATCTCTTAACACTGTTATCTTGTTTCCGTTCATGCTTAGTTCACCTGTCATTATGTCGCCAGTGTTTCTTACACGATTAGCAACACATTTTGCAATTTCATCTCTGATGGTTATAAACGATATACTTGACTCCCTGATTCTACCGCCGTCAGTAAACACGGGAATGTTATCCGTGACCGCACCGAGTACTCGTCGAACTATATCATTCCATTTGATATGCTACTTTTTAGTTTTCCGTATCGGTCCTGAAAAACAACAACTTCATCTCGGTCGCTCCAGCCAGGTTCATAATATGAACGAGTTCATCTTTAGTCGCGTACTTCGACAAATCAATGTCATCGGATTTTTTCTTACTGGAAGAAGAAGATCTTCCGTAAATATCAACCATTATAATTTAAGATCTGTTTAAAACGAAGCGGTTACTTGTATAGTCATGCACGACTTTATGCGGTGCCGCGGAGGTCTTTGATATAGCGTCGAGTACAGTAATTACTTCACTGCCGCATATTGGCGGATCCGTCATTGTTTGTGTTGGTAGCGCTGAATACCAAACCGATGCGTGAAGTGGCGCGACATACTTGATAAACTCACGAGGTGGAGCTAACCCGTACGAATCGAAATAAACGATTCCACGTGGATCAATTGCGTATGCGGTCCAATGAGTACCTGGTCCTGAATTATCATCAAGATTAATAATACCCGTTTCAGGGCTGTTTGGTCTGTCCGGCAATTGATCTCGCATAAAAACACCTCTGAAGTTTTTTATTTTTAGTTGTTTATCAGCATCAAGTAAATCAAAATTTAATGCTGAAATAATTAAGGAAGTTATCCTGGAAGCCTCAGACCTCTTCCCCAACGAGATCCCGGTAATCTTAATCCGGTCCCTCTGTTTTTAAAATCCTCGCCCTGTTGCTTTCTTTAATGCCAATCCAGCAGCGGTTCCAACAGCACCTAATGCGGATGCTTTTGCTACGGCAATTAATGCTGGAATATCCGCGAGAAGTGGAAAAATGCCACCTGTTTTCATTGAGTCTTTAACCGCACCCGCAGAGAGATTAAGTTTGACGCCTGTCTTTGATTGTTTAGCGCTGTTCAAATGTTTAAGTTGACGTTCTGATAATGATAATTTATTTTGACCACCCGTGATCTGATCTCGCTTTAGTGATATTTTCATTCCGCAGTTTTTTGCTGAATTTGATTGAAGGTTTTTAATCTGACCAGGAGTCAGACTGACACTAACGTGATGATATGGCATTTTATGATAAATACTTGCCACGCTCCAAATAATGATTATAGATTTTCCACTGGTGCATCAACGACTCTCATTCGACCACTACCACCTTCAAATAACATTGCTTTATCGCTGAATATGACCGCGATTGCTCTGTGGAGGACACCACCACCTGGCGGCTCACTAACACGAGCTCGAAAGTGTATATCAACGACGGATTGCTTTGATAAATCAAGATGCTCCAGCGAAAAGTAATAAATCGGATACAGATTTATAAAATCTAACTGTGATATTTGCAACCCAGCATCCATGTTTTGATCACGTCCCATAAATGACATCAAACGATGATATGCACGAACTACGTGATTTTGATTAAAATTTAACAATATATCTTCAGCTGGTTTTTGATGTCCATTTATCCGCAAGGAAACTTCATCAACTCCAAGCTTTTGTCAAATATCATATGTGAACGTTCTTGACTATTCAACCGATTACTATTTTGCAGCGCAATAAAAATATGTCGTGGCGCAGAAACACCTTGCTGTGATGCTATATGCCATGTGAATAAACCATTAACATTACTTTGAACAGCATCTGTGGTTACTTTTAACCATGATAGCATTGATTTGCCGCCTTGATCCGTAAAAGAGAGTAATTTATGTTCATCAGCAATAGATGGAATCATTACAGGCATCCACAATGAAAGCTTCGTTATATTTACTTACCAGCATCATCAACACCAGCACCTCGCCAGATTGCATCATTATCATCACCTTTTCTTACGAGCACAACTGTGTGTTTAGCTCCAAAGATGACCTTTCTAACATTTCTGCAAAATCCAAAGATGTGAGACAGTGGAATTACACATGAAAAATTTCTATCATCTCCTGACAACGCTGCTCGGCGTGTTGCAAATCCTAAGTTGTAAGTTGTATTAACTTTTCCCATAATATCAAAAGCAGCACCTGGTCTAGCTTAATGTTCAAAATCAACTGGTTGTGGATCGGCTGCAGTACCCTGTGCTGTCCGTATTTTAGTATATTGAACATGATCAGCGTGGTTAGTAATATCCTTAGCAAACATCATTGTTGGACCGGCTGATCTTGTGTAATCATCAGAATATCTCGCTAGACCAATTATTGTTGTAGCAACATCAACATCCTTCTGAATTGATTCAATATTTTTTCCATCAATCATGTATGTGGCGCTATCAAACAGTGCCATAATCCCGTTGTTGACAAAACCAACTCGCAAATTGGCATTATATGGCGTATCAGCTGAAACATTCGTTACAAGTTTGCCTTCTACTTCAATAAACGCCTCAGCGGGCAAGAAATACCTACTTGTATCCTGAACCTGTAATTCGATTCTCCCCTCCACCCCACACCCCCCGATTTGGATGTCTTGCGACAGGAATAAAATTAATAATCACGTACTGATTCATCTTTGAGGACCTGTACATCCATGTCAAATGCTGGGTCGGAAATACGCTTGAACATTTTATTATAATTACCCATTTTTCCAAATGGTGATCTAAATTATCGTTGACTGACATGAAGACCATTCCCTGCCATTAAATTTGCAGTTATATTTCTTTCTGCTTCTTCAGATAATTCCGCTAGTTTTTGATTTGCGGCTTGATTTATTATTTTACTGACATTTGCGGGCATAACTTCAGTGCTGGCCATCTTGATTGGTTGCTCTTGTTTTCTTCGTACTAATCGAGATAGTCTGTCCTTGACTGTCGAGAACGCTTTACTGGCAAGATTACCAATAGCGCCAGGAATTTTATTACGAACAGCCTCTATAGCCTTCATCCCTAATTGTTTTGCAATCGGTATTGCTTTTGGAGTCATCGTTCTAAATAGACCCTGAACAACATCACCAAGTCCATCTCCGTAAATTGTTTTGTAATTTGGCAGTCGTGAGTTTACTACCCTGACCATGATCGGTCCACGTTGAGCAGTGTGTATAATCATTTTTATATACTGATTAATTAATTGTTTAGTCGCTGTGATAATCATCAGCAATTTCATCAATAAGAGAACGATAAATGCTACGATCCACAATACCGCCTTGAAATAATCTTCGACAAATATCAGATATTTCATTAACAATTTCTGTAGAATTATTTCCAGCTCGTTTTCCTCCAATCAGTATTTCTAGTCGTTCCACGTCAGAAAGAACATTGTTAGGACAGGCAATAAGACCACCTCCTAAGCCACTTCCAGTAGCACCTGGTGCATCATGAAGCGCTTCTTCTGGAGATTGCGGTTGAGTAGTTTGCTGCTGCGGTGGAGATTGTGGTTGAGTAGATCGTCGCTGCGGTGGAGATTGTCGTTGAGGGGTTCGTCGCCGCGGTGAAGATCGTCGTTGTTGTATTAGTGTAGAATATTCATTTATTGTGTCAGTAAATTCAGTATATTTAGTATCACTGCTTCTAGCTTGATCAACTCCATAATGGATGCGAAAAATCCATTTGTACCAATTCTCACGACTAACCGGATCATTGGCATACTCGGATTTTAAAACGCTATCTCGTTTATCATAACTTCTCACAGCAAAACTAGCAATTCACTTACGTTTTTAGATCCTCTTATCTGATTAATACTGCTGTAGTTAAATTTATCGGTTACGTCAACCCTGGTCCTTTGCTCCGTTTCTGGTACACGACCTTTCATATCACCTATTTCAGTACGAATTTTGTCAATACCTTCAAGTATTTCTTCGCTGGCGGGTGAAAGTTGAGCTGCAGCTATATCAGTTGGAAGTTTTCGTAAAATCCCTTTTATTTTTTTAGTTCTTCCTGCTATTTTTTCAGTTTGTTCTGCGGTTTGTTCTAATACTGGGAAAATACCCTTTTTCCTCTTCTCATCCTCCTCCTTAATATCTCCCCATATAGTTTTTTCAGCAGCCGCTGAAGCTTTTTCAGCAGCTGTATTGACGGGTTTAAAGTTTTTTAGTGTCTTCTTCGTACTCAACTTGTACTTCCTGCTGCGCTCGTAAGTTTTCTCTAAATGAATCTCTAACAGGAAGAAATTTCTTTATTGCTTCTAGTCTTTTTCGAGCTAATCTAGCGGTGTGAGATTTACTAGCCGGTGGCATTTATTAATATGATGATGATTTAATTATAGCAGCAGAGGGGGCGGGACCTCAATGAAACGTCCGGTATGTAAACACAAATTTCGATAAAAACTCTCGGTCAGGTTAGACGCTTTGGTTCAGTGACCTTATTTTTTTATTTCGGAAGAAGCTTATATTTTAAGCAAATGACGTTTCAGACAAGTGGTCTGTTCGCCCCCTCTGCTGCTACACGCAAATGCCACTTTAATTTTTATCTAATCATCGTCAACGCATTTATGTGACTGTTTATTACCTTTTGCGTGGATTTTCTTGCTTAACATTGGTATGATTTATCAGTACGCTTTTCAAAGCCGTAGATCGGTATTTTCTGCCACGTATTATAAAACTTTACTCAGACACCTCTCAAAAACACAGTGTAATTTATATCTCAAATGACCAAACACTTATGCGGGAGAAATTCCAGATAATTGCTTATGTAAAGGAAAGAGGGGTCATTTTACTATACTAATCCATACTGCCATAACGTATCATGAAAACTGTACATTATGACGTCTGCTACTAGCGACTGGCTAATGACTGTTTTAGAAATATATATGTGATTAGTTCCACTTAATTACAATTTATCCACAACTGTATCTATACTGGTTTTACTGGACCAAGCTTCTTTGAAGTGTCAGCTGTCATATCCATCAACAGTCTAATGATTTAAAAGCTGCTAAGTATGAGCTCTGAGCTTAGGATGTCACGAATGGCAATTTCCAAGCAAAATGTGCGCATGATCAATGTATAGATTTGAGACTGAAATCAATGTATGTATGTATGTATGTATGTATACATATATATATATATATATATATATATGTGTGTGTGTGTGTGTGTGTGTGTGTGTGTGTGTCAGATAAACACATCTTGAAGACGCACATGTACTTGCAGTTAGCTAATTATCCTAATGAACTTTGTGACGTATATAAATTTACCTTTATACATTTTACATACTTTATTCATACACTAGTTAAGCAAATTATACAGTCCTAGACCTCACACTCATATTTGTGGCATATACAATATATATATATATATATATATATATATATATATATATATATATATATATATATATATATATATATATATATATATATATATATATATATATATATATATATATATAGTGCGTATTTGTGCGTTTGCGTGTGCGCGCAAGAACGTGGCTATGATGGATACAGAATGTAACCTTTCAGAAGGGAAAATTCTCAGTCCGTAATTCTCAGTCGTAGACGTATATATGTAATGTGGAAAAGGGTATCTTTTCAAATTTACTGAACAAGAATGGTACGGTAAAAAACAAAAGGGGGAAGCCTTTCATATGACAAGAGCTAGTAAATTAACAGCGCAGAGAAACTTGTTTTCTATCTATTCTGCTAAGCAAATAGTGTCATTTATTCGCATTGTTTTCTTTATTTTGTCTAGTATAGAACTATTTTTGGTTTGTTTGTTTTTTTGTTGCTAATCGCTACTTCCATGCTGCCTCTGGGATGTGTGATAGGTCCAATGCCGTTAAAGGCCACTAATGGGGTCTAACGATTTTACCTGTCTCACGATGTTCACGCTGAGAATGAGCAGTGGTGGTTCAATGATTAATTCTTTTCGGCACTAACTAATCGATTTACGTTACTCTAAATTCAAACTCCAAACCAGAACAAAATTCATTTTGGGGATGCCGAAAGGTATTAAGCACAATATAGAGCCTGTTTTGTGCTAATGTGCAGTTAAACACTCAACATGCATATTTGTACTCGATGCTAGCTTTTTTAAAACATGATACTCGCTTTTCTTTACCTTATACTCGCTTTTTCTTGACTCGAAACTCGATTTTCTCAACTCGATACTTAATTTTCTGTACTCGTTAGGGGTCGTTCATTTAATACTTACCCATGGAGAGGGAAGGGGGTAAGGGTTAATCCAAAGGCATACGCTTGCGTATGGGAGGGGTCTACTGATAATGTACGTACGCATAGGAAACGGGGTGGCGTGGGTGGAATCTCGATAATATAGTGTCTAATACGTAACCTGTTCGACTGGGTTCAGTCGGCGTTTGAATTTTAGCGGATACTATACAAACTTTTTAAAGTTATGCAATTTATTTCTTTGATGCAACCAGACATTCAATATCGGTGGACTGACTGTTTTATTATACACGTTAATATTATTAATCCTTGATCGTTTCTGCGTGGATTAAATATAGGCCATTCTATAGAATTGGCGGTGGGTATCGAGCTACGTACGTACGTTTTTTTTTTTTTAATATAAAAAAGTACGCATTTGTACTGGGAGGGGGAGGGGTCAGGCTTTGCTAGAGTTTTGCGTACGCACTAAATCATCCTATTAGAAAAGTTAAAAACAAATAAAAAATCAAAAGTATGCAAGTCAGTGAGATACAAGATTAACATTGTACTCCAGAAAAGATCAAAGAGTAAAAATGTATGAAACAAGAGCTGTAACTGTCTGTCGTCCAAGAAATCAATCCAAATAAAAGATTTCGCGCATAGACTTGATAAAATCGGCAGAATTTATGCTAAGAAGGAACCAACATGAAATTTAATAAAATGATCTGTTCGCTTCCTTCACTGACACAATTCAGTAGCTTAGTACAGCCAATTGAGCAAGAAAAGTAGTTCAGTATGATCGCACTTTCCTTTTATTGAGAAACAGAGAACATACTAAACATAGCGTTCTGTAACCGGGCCTCTGACCTTCGCAGAACACTTCTACTTGGCCACAGTTTCAGTGATATAACACTTATAGCAATTGCACACAACCCCAACTGGAGTCCCCAAACCAGGAAAGAAAAGGAATCTTACTGGATACGCCGCCTTAGAACATTGAAACCAAGCGGTTTAAACCAAGAAGACTAGAAAAAGACAACCATGCACAAATACAATTACCTTTTGCAGCCGACACATTTTCTTTTTAAATAATTTTCTAAATTTGCTTAATAGCCTATGACTACTATAACAATGAAATATTCGGTACATAATCTGCGCTTACATAAATTTACATAAAATAACAGCTGTCGTTATGGCTTATCAATTTCTAGGTCAATACAAATATTTTCCAGTATGAGCAAAACAAGCTGAAGTAAACTAGTTGACACATAATAGAGCTGAAAGGTTGAATTCCTGTAGAAACAGCCATGTAAAGATTCGCAAAAATAACCATTTTTCTGTATTATTTGTTTGTCTTGTCTATGTATTGCATTTGCCTTTGAAAAAAGACTTATTAAAGAGTCGAAAGCGCTTAGGCTAGCTAGATAAGCTAGATACTAGTTTCGCACTGTTCGTTGTCAGTTTATTGCACACACACACACACACACACACACACACATATATATATATATATATATATATATATATATATATATATATATATATATATATATATATATATATATATATATATATATATATATATATATAGTGGGTGTGGGTGTGGGTGTGGGTGGGTGTGTATTTCTGGGCAGCATTTAGTTAGTTCAGGTACAGTGACAGTGTTTATATATATATATATATATATATATATATATATATATATATATATATATATATATATATATATATATATATATATATATATATAACTAAAAAAGGAATAATAATAATAATAATATCAATAACGTACAAGTGCAAGCAAGCAAATTTACCATAAAACGATTACGCGTTCAACGAGGATATCAATTAATGATGTACTTTGATGTAAAATGATCAACATAGTGACAACAAGAAACTGAAAACAAATTCATCCGAAATATATCCCAAAAAATCCGGAAGTGACAAAATCTTACAATTCGCTCCCATGCAATTCTAGTTTCTTGATATTCATTCATTTATATTTCCCAGCCGCAAGATATCCTTATATGCTACAGAAAATATCCGTATGGAATTTGTCATTATTCAGCGAAAGGTCAACCATTGCAAAATAAATAAATAAACTCATTCACAGTAAAATTGAAGAAACTAGTGGCCGAGTGGTCAAAAGCGCTTACCGTTACGGATCACTGCCATCTCACCTCTGTCTGCGTGGGTTCGAGTCTCGGGCTCGGCCAGTGTGGATATGTGAGAAAGCTAGCCGGTAGCTTCTCTTGGGTCGGTGGTTCTTTCTGGAGTTTTCCCGGGTTCTTCCTCCACTATTAATACTGGCCTATCGTGTGCTGAAAAATGGCGTTAAACCCTACAACAACTACAACAACAGTGAATCATATATTTGGGAAATACTTCCATGCATAACATGTTTTAAAAATGATATAGACTGAAGAGTGACTAAAACGATGACCTTGCCATTATTCTCGTAAAATGACGATAAAGACATTACCATTTGTTGTGACGCAGAGGGAATATAAACTAATGCTGGTACAATAACTAAATAAGTAGCAAAAACGGCAAACAATACAAATTCAAGTTATATGAGATGTTCAGAAAACTAAAATCATATAGACGGATGAACACTGATAGAGAATAAAACTAAGAGAAATAAGGAGAGTGGGATACACGAAATGACACGCTACACCAGTTAACAACTCGCGTATTTGTGTGTGTGTGTGTGAGCAGCAGGGAGGGTGAACAGACCTTGACAAAACGACGGCCCAAAAACAGTACCAGAAAAATATCACCCAGAGAAAGATTTTATTTACCGAATAGATGCTTCCTGAGATAGTTTCGTCGTTATTGATCCGCAATCTAATGAACAACACCTGCTCGAAGATTTAGCTGCGTATTAATTACGTTCATGATTTTTTTTTTTTTTTTTTTTTTTTGGTTATTATCGTCGACAGACTATACTGAGATGCCCTCCCTGCTGCTGTCGTATTTAAATGAATTTTATAGGATTATTCTGTCAAAAGATTCTATCTAGTCCAACTCGATATCTTGTTCTAGGATCACATAAATTCACAGTGACGAATCCGTACGGTGTGGACTGAGCTCTTCCAAAGAAATTCTTGAATTTATTTATATCCATATCGCCGCTACACCAAGTTTGATGGATATTTCTTAGTGTATGTGTATCAACACCGTTGAAGATCGCCAACATGTTACAGTTATCTCTGATCACTTTAGGTATCTGAGTATATCTCTGAGTCACATAAACAACATCGGTGTTCTTATGTCGTCCACGAGAGAATATTCTAGCGGGATTAGATTGTTTATCTAGCATGACGTCATCATAAACGACAAGATTATTTATCGAACCATCAAGAACATCTATTGATGGCGCTTCTTCCACATCAGTGATAAAATCAATTATATTCTCACTATTATTCAACAACGCCGCATTTTCATTAAATTCCTTCAGTACCTGATAGCATCTTTGATCATCTACAGATGGTGCAACTAAATATAATTTGTCCCATTTCAACCACCTCATGATCAGATTCAACAATAATTGCGTTTTCCCTGATCATGATGGTCCTATTATAATCATTCTAATCGAATTAGGTAGCGCGGCATGATGTTTCACAGGTGTAGATTTTTTTTGTAGCTGAAAAATCAATTGCATTCATGATATAATTATATTATGGATTTATATTGTGTGCGATGTAGAAAACGAACTCCAGCCGTGGATGTAGTTAATATCGTCACAAAGAATAATAGATCGGCCGTTACCGGTAAATGCGAAATATGTAACACAAAGAAATTTAGATTTATCTCATCTGGTGAAAGACCGACCAGAGTAAAAACGATAAAAAAAAAAAAAAGAAGAAGAAGCGGGGGTGACATTGCATCAGGATTATCATCGCTACCTGGATTCTTCTGGTCCAAGTACTCAGGAGAAAAACATTTACCAGGATATAATTACTGCGGACCAGGAACACGACTTGATATCAGATTAAATGATCAAGATCAACCGAATCCTAGTGAAGATCCTGTAAATGCAATTGATCAAGCGTGTTATATTCATGATCTCGCATATCGAAGTAAAGATCTGCAACAGAGACATCTAGCTGATGTAAACTTAATTCATGCGATAAATTCCATAAAAGATAAAACTCTCAAAGAAAGATTAGCTAGCTGGGTGATAAAAGGTGCAATGAAAAGTAAATTAGTTTTTGGTGCTGGTTAGTATTATATGGAAGAGATTTATTATTCTCCTGTTGGATTTTGGAGAGGTAAATCAGCAATTAAGAAACTAGCGAAGGCTGCTAAAGTAAAACCATCAGTAGCTGCTGCGTGGTTATCTAAACAAGCTATCTGGCAAATATATCTACCGCCGCCCAAACGAATCGAATACGCTCACTTTGATGTCAGTATTCCAAATGAAGTTCATCAGGCCGATATAATGTTTCAACCGCACGATACCGTTAACGATAAAACATACAAATACGTACTAACCATTGTAGATATCGCTAGCAGATACAAAGAAGCTGAACCATTAGCAACGAAAACAGCCACTGAGGTAGCTAATGCATTTGAAAAAATATATCAACGAAGTCCATTAACGTGGCCAAGACTACTTCATGTTGATCCCGGACGAGAATTTCTTGGTGCGGTTACTCAATTAATGAACAAGAAGAATGTAGCGATACGACGAGGAAAAGTAAATATCCACAACGATCAGGCTATTGCTGAACGATTTAACAAAACACTAGCTGAAAAATTATTTGGATATCAATACGCGAGAGAATTCATTCAGGATAAACGATCTAGCGACTGGGTCATTAGGCTACCTAGTGTTATCTCAGCGATAAATAACGAAATAATAAGAACAATAAAGATGAAACCAGCAGTAGCTATACAAAAAAAAAATTTATACCGATCATTAGAAAAGATTTTTCAATTAGACCGGTACTAGGTGATGTTTTAGTCAGGTATTTATATAAACACGGCGAGGCTGAGGGTGGTAGAAAAAGAGCAGCCGATCCTATTTGGAGTGTAACAACACATAAAATAGCATCTGTAACGAGATCATCAGGTAGACCAGCAATATACAAACTCGACGTTTTCGCCCCTCAACGAGGCTTCACGCGAGAAGAATTACAGGTAGTTCCTGATGATACTCAATTACCACCTCAGTCACTTAAATAATCCACACCGCGTCTATTACATTCTAAACAAACTAGAGTGATATTTTTTTGTTATGTCCTAGATTGTTGTTTATTCTATCCACGGTAAATTGTCTTGAATCGTTCCTTTGATACGTCCAGGTCATAATGCAATTACAACCACAACAATGATTATTTTGTTTTTCTTTCAGCGATAAAATGAATTCCACATCCAGATCGAATTCATGATTATTTTTCTTATCGGTTTGTTTATAACCGAATAGTTTTTTTTTAATCACGTACTCGCTCGTTTCGTCATTAATAACCGATCCATCTAAGACTATTCTGCCCAGCTGAGATATTTTTCTCACCCTAGATACAGCTAAATACACCAAATTGGACCATTCTACGTTATCATCCACAATCCAAACCCTAATATCAGTTATAATTAATCCCTGCGAAGAATGTATCGTCATGGCATATCCTAGATTCCACGGCGATTTTTCTGCATTTATCATATCATTGACAAAATTAATATCAACAGCGACGATATCATTCAACACCAAATTCTTTTTACCTTGTCCTGGTATATCGACGTCGATATTTTGTAATCTTGTATCGATCGGCCTATAACATAATGGAACAGGCATCAGAGGAAATTTTTCTTGATGTATCTTGAATAATTTCTGCTGAAGAACATCTCTGATTATCTTTCTACTGGCAACTATCAAATCACTCGGTGTCCACTGTGATAAGAAATCTTTCATTGATGTTTCTTGAATTACATCTCTCATTACGTCACACTGGATTTTATTTGATTTTAATCGAATTAATTTCTTAAATTCACTCAATCTGCCATCGAGAGATCTATAATCGGTATCGACCTCTTCATAATAATCAACAAAATCTTTTAGCCACTCATGAGGTGATTCTCCATCAATAGGATTAGGTTGACCGTGATCTCCGCACATAATCACTGCGGTATTTTTCGTCGATAACCACTCTAAAAACATTTTCAATGTACCGGCGAATACTGTGCAAATTTCATCCCATATGATTTTTTTGTTTATGTATTTTTCTCCCATCCTGGACGGATTCCACGTGCCGCCGTTATACTTGAAATAACTATGATATGTGCACGAATTTACTCCTCGCTGTTTCATCTCCCGCGCTAATCGATGCGTCGGCGTTAACACGATCATATCGGAATTTTTGAATAATTCTATCATTCTTGTTGTTTTCCCTGATCCACCAGGCCCATTAATATATATTATTTTATGTCTCGCAGCGGGATTATACACAGATGGTGCTATAGAAGTTTCTGATATACTATCTGAGTGATATTTTTCTTCATCAATTACATTGGCGTCTTCACAATACCATAAAATATGCTCGTCCTTCACTCGCCATGTTCCCCATGATCCATCTCCTGTCAGTTTTTCTAACCCTGGCAGGTATTTTTTATCAATATAGAATGAATCTGTAGCTACTCTAACCGCGGCATCAGGAAATTTATTTATCATCGACAAAAGATTTATACTCGCATACGCCAACATCGAGGATCTTAAATGGACGTACTGCGTTGATTCTCCATCAAGATAATTAACAACGGTACCTAATTTCGTTCCATCAGCGATATAAACATCCTCTCGTGTACAAAATATTCCTCTATCAGCGGTATCAGCAATTATAAAATCTAATTCAGTCTCGTCCATAATCAATCTACAATTACGTCGCTGATGATAGTAGTGAAAGGGGTCACCCTACGGACAATGGGAATTAGCATTACAGGGACCCCTGGGTCACTCTACGGACAAGGGAAATTTAACATGGGGAAAAATCGTGGGTCACTCTACGGACAAGGGGAATTAACATGGAGAAAAATCGTGGGTCACTCTACGGACAAGGGGAATTTAACATGGCAATAAATCGTGGGTCACTCTACGGACAAGGGGAATTTAACATGGGATTTTTTTTTTAAAAATTTTTTTAAAAAAGGGGTAGGCAATTCAAAGACTATCTCTTTTCGAGAAATATGGCTGGCCCTGAAAAGGGCCTTTGGGTTTTTTCTTCTTCTTCTTTTAACTTCTTAACTTCTTCCACCATCCTCTTATTTTGTCCATCATTCCTTTCTTCTTTTTCTTTTCTGTTTCCGGCAACCAGTCCGGGTGGCCCATGGCCCGGAACTTCTCTTGGATTTTCATCCAGTTTGTGTTCAGTTTTTCGAATTCATCCCTTTTTTTTTTTCTATTTTCTTCTTCTTGTCTTTCCTTTAACCACTTTTCTTTGATCTTCTTGACCTCTTCGGTCAGCACATTCCTCATTAGTTCTTCAGCTTTCTTAAGTTTTTCTAACCCCCACTTCGCGAAACACCAATCTGTCCATTCTACAATGTCTTCTAGAAAGCACCTTGCACTCGTCACATGATCTATCGCTTCTTTTAACTTACCCACTTTGACATACGGTGGGTTAATTAAACCTCTGATTCTCTTCTCCTCATCCTGTATCATTTCTTTTACAATATTTACGGATAAGTGGAGGCTGGTTACTTGTCTTGAGACGAAGTCTTTTGTCACTCCATACCTCCATTCCTGTTCAACCCTTTCTACTACACTCAATCCATCTACCATCCAATACCAACTTCCCATAAGATTGTTATATAAAGCTGAAGCTGCTGGCATCTTCTTGTTTGCTTATTCCGTAGAATGGGTTCCAATGGCCAACACTGTTAGTTTTATACTCAAAGCGCGAACGTGAAGGAAAACATCCCCTAAAAACATAAAATGGATCTTACCTAGATCATGACCCAACAACGCGCGTACGTGAAGGAAAACATCCCCCCTACTTTCTCATTTCATATAATGAAACCCTAACTTTACTCTTCACATACGCTAAGAAACCCATAATCTACTATTCACACAAACATACCTGAGCTCTTACAAACACAAACACACAAACGCATACCCTCGCACTATCTTAAAAAAGAGTTAGTGTTTATATACACACTACTCTACCTACACACATTGGCAAATTGATCGTTATTTCTTTTCTAGAGTATTGGGTAGCCCTTAAAAGGGCTGTTTTGTTTGGAACTTCATGGGCACCTGGTTAATGGTGGCACCTTCCAGGCCTGGCGCCACATACGCATCTTATCCCCCAGTTACTTTTTACCTTTTGGGGGGAGAGAGCAGAGGCAGGATATGTTGCTTCAGAATCCCAATTTTCGCTCTCCGGGATTTTGAAATTTCTTCTCTCCTTTTCCTCCTCCTCTTCTTTGTTTCTTCTTTCCTCTTTATATCTTCTTTCTTCTTCTTCTTTGTTTCTTCTTTCCTCCTCTCTTATCCTTCCCTCCTCGACAATGGCTTCCGCGGCCAGTTCATTTAATATGCGCCTGGCATATTCCAGATGCACATGAAGCTCCAACAGTTTCTCAAGTCTCGTGTTCATTTTTTTGGTGTTGATCAATCAACAAGGGTAGCTGGACTGCCTAACGACTTTCAATTTATACTGAAAGCGCGGACGTGAAGGAAAACATCCCCTAATAACATAAAATTGATCTTACCTAGATCATGACCAAAAAACAACAACAACGCGCCGACCTAAAAGAAACACTCGCTCACTTTTTTATGCTACCCATCACTTCAATAGACTATCCACATACGCAAAGCAATCCAATCTAACCCCAAATATACACCTCAAACAGCCCAAAAAACTAACATCATTTTAATCTACTATCCACACCAACCTACTTTATCACTTACAAACACAAACACACCAACACATACCCTCACATTTTTTATAAAAGAGTTAGTGTTTATTTTCACACTACTCTACCTACTCACATTGGCAAATTAATAGTTATTTCTTTTCTAGAGTATTGGGTAGCCCTGAAAAGGGCTGTTTTTTTTGCTATGGCATTCTTTTTAGTTTCTAAGAATGCGATGTCCTCTGAGGATAGACTTTCTGGCGATAGGTCTGCTTCTTCGGAAAGAGAAGAAGAATTCTTTGGTGTCGATACGACAATCGACAAAGCCTCTGTCAGCTTCAGGTTGCTGCTGCTGCTGTTGCTGTTGTTGCTGCTGCTGTTGCTGCTGTTGCTGCTGTCTCTGAAGTCTGTACTTCTCTGTCCATTCTTCTTTCTCCTTGTTCATTTCTTCTCTGAAGAGCTCTTCTATCAGGTCTTCAGTGATTTTTAACATTCTCACATTCTCTATTTCTTCTGGCTTCGGTATCAGACTGTGTCTGACCCTATGCAAATTCACGTAGGCTTCGTTGAGCTTAGCTAGTTTGGAGCACATCTTCTTAGGAGGATGAGTCGACAATGGATGGCTAGACTGGGAACAACCCGGTTCTTAAAGTGAAAGCGCGGACGTGAAGGAAAACATCCCCACACGGTTTTCGAGCCACAACGTTCATGAGAGGGATAGTAAGAAATGAAAGAGCATCAATCCAACATTCTTCTAGCTAAACAAAAGACAAAGGCATTTTTTTCTAAACACAACATTTTTTATTCAAAAATCACTTAACACTAAACAACAACATTTTTAACAATAATATAACACTATAACATCAAACAATTTTTTTCAAATCACAAACATTTTTTTCTCAATTCTCAATCTACTTTGAACAGGGCTGACAACGTTGTGAATGAAATTGTGATTTCCACTGTTGGAAATCATTAGGCCATTGATGGACACTACGTTTCCTAGCTTGAGACAAAAGATAAGCATAATGGTCACAAAACCATCGATCTACTTTCACATCGTTTCTAGCAGAAGAACGAGGATCGAAATGAGTCACTAAATGTTCTAAGGAATAGCCCAGGCTGCGATGATGCAGAAAATACACACAGTATTGTCCACACACCAAGGAATCTGTGCCTTGTAATTTCACATTATTGAATCGGGTGGTTTGAGCATTTCTTCTCATAAAGTCGATGATATCGTCTTCCAAAGGGGGCAATCCGTACGAATCGAAATATTCCACACATCCTTCTTGAGGAAAGTAGACGACTACCCAGTGGGTTCCTGGGAGATGACTGTCGTCCGTGTTGATCACGTAAGCTTGATGGTCTTTAGGTTTGCGATGAGGGAGTTCATCTTTAGCACAGACGACGGGATTCCAAGAAGCCGTATACGAACTGTGGTTCAAAAGGTAATAAAGTTCCCAGGTATCCATTGTTTTGTGTTTTCTTCTTCACAGGTAATAATAAGTCGTCAATTCGATCCTGACTTTTTGCTTGAAAATGTCTGACGAATAAACGGTTATTCGTTCTGTTTCCTCACTCTGATTCAGGAGAGCTTCGATACGATGGATCTCTTGAGTGGTTAATGGTGGACAAGAATGTTCACGCAAGTCTTTATACCACTGGTGCAACACGTCTTTGTTCGAGATGAGACTCCAAGCTTCGTCCAGATACTCGTCCAATTTTTCTTCTTGACTTAACATTAGGCATTTATCGTGTTGAATTTGACTGGGATGATCGTTTTGACATCCATAGCAATTTTTCTTGATCAATTCCGTCATTTTATCGACCAAGTGTTTGGCAAAACAGGAGACTAAATGGGCTTCTTGTTCTGGCCATCTCGACTTCATTATGATTACTTCTTCTTCCACAGTCTCCTCACATTTCATGTCCAAAGTTTCTCCACTAGGTAAAGAGGGATAACAGTCTTCCATGACTTCTAGTAATCTAGAATGACTTCTCTCAAACTGTTGATTTCTATGGTATTGTCAAATTCTGCATACAGGATGACGTTCACCGTTACATCAGGGGGTGGGTTTGCAAACTGAATTTCCACACGAATCTGGCCTGATTTTATAGGGTGGAAATGTCCCTCGTCGCTGCCTTGGTCTGGAGTGAAATCGAAAGCCCACAAAGCATAGCCTCCTGCATAATCCTCGTACGTAATGCCGTGACTGGTGTTGGTTCCTAACTGTCCGGTGGCTTCGTACAGGGACAAGTACGATCTCAAGTAATTCTTCTCGGGCTCAAATTTAGGCTCGAAAGGTCGGGTACACAAGGTCTTGCCATCGCGACTGACTTCGATCTTGGACACGCCAAAGTGTCGAAAGTTGAAAGGATTTTTATCGACAGTTCCGTTGAAGGCTGTATTCTCGACGATACCAAGGATCAAACGTTTGGGTAGCTGTCCTTGGAACAGATGATCTTCAATCATGGATCGCTGTCCCCTAGGAATGGTGAAGGTTTTCACTTCCACTCGTCGGATCGGATACTTGGCGGTCGTTCTGCTCAACGTCTGACTGATGTCGTTACCTACTTTAGGTAACACTTCCACACGTCGCACGTAGAGTCTGGCTTCTTGGATGACAGTTTTGTAATCGTTAGTATTAGACAACAGATGGAAAGCGGCACTGCTGCGATTCAGTCTCAAGCGGACATCCACTCCGTTCAGCAAATATTTCTCTTGCAACCACATGTCCAAATGTAAACGATCCATCAGTTCTAAACTACGACTTAGTGCAATTTTCTTTCTTCGTTCTATAAATCCCGATAAATTTTGAGCATCCCCATCAATTGTAGTGCTGTCGAACTTTGCACCTAATGCGTCAGGCTTCCATACCACGCAAGCATCCAGATGAGTGTTTTTGGCTTCTTTTCCGTACGTCAAGAGATTTTCCAGGTACGCTCGGTAAGGGTAAGTATCCATGCTGCTGCTGACAAGTTTGTTGTTCAAGTACAAGTCCACTCCACTGAACAAGGAATGCATGAAATTGTTGACGGGAGCTACTCTGGACGTATCAATGAGAGGGTCACCGTCCACTTCGGTTACTTTGACTTTCAAGTACAAATAACTGCTATTCAGATCGATGTAATCTTCGGGCTGTCCTTTGATTTCAAACTCGATGGGAGCGGAATCGGTCAATGAGGAGACGGGATGAAATTCCACCCACTGGGATTCTTGCATCGTCATCATGGTAGGGGGCATGGCAAACAGATCCAGTTCCGTCTTGGAACAAGCGCAAGACTCTCGGTGCATCATTTTTTGTTGCTGTGTTTCAATAATCGAAAACGTCTAAGTCTCGAACGGTTCTTCTTTTCTTGGCCTTTCTAGCTTGAAGTCTGGTGAAAGGGTGTTTTCTGCGTCGTCTCTTTCTGCCTTGTCCTTGCTGAATGCTTGACTCGGTAGCGTGCAGGGCATTTATAGGTGTGTCTCGTCGGCCTAAAATGTCTTTGCCTGTTTGCAGCAAGACATTTTTGCCTGCCCTCATGAAGGCTTCTTTAGGGTTTTGTTTGTCGATGATGACATTTTGGAGAAATTCTTTGCCTTGCGTCAGTGCCGCATCTTTCAAGGCGTGCAATCCGCGTGTCACCATCGGTTTCAACACCGGGGCCACCGAACGAAAGGCCGATTTTAACATGTCTCCTAAACCGTGTCCTCGCTGTCGAGCCACCCCTTGGTACACTGGATACATGACTTACTTACGAATCGTGAGAAAACCGTTTTCGAAAATGGAGTTTCACCGTGACTTTTCCTTTGGTGAATGGAATATTTTGTCCCAAATCTCCTTTTATAGCAATGTTGACCGTGTCCAAATACGACTTGCTGACGGGTAAATAATGAGGATGGACAAATTCGCGGTGGACGTGGTAAGTGTTTCCACCTTCCTGGTCACTGGTCGTGGTACTATCCACTTTGAAAGGAATGACACGCAGTAATGGCACAGAGGTGTGTCCCACTACGTTGTATTCCACCACATCGGAGTACACAAACATCAAATTCAGTCCTTGGTTCAGTTCTACCGGTTTTCCAAAAGCTCTGTAAAAATCCATATTATTGTTGATCTTGGGGCTCCAATTGTTTGCGACCATTGTTGGATGTCCACCTAAAATTTCAAACAAACTACCATTGAACCTGAAGGACAACAGTTGAGTATCCTGAAATTTCATCAGTAAGCGACGAGCCACTTTATGGTACTCCATGGTGACACTTTTTTTGACTCTGTTCAGGGCTTTGCCAAAGGCGAACTCGAACCTGTCCGCAATAGTGTCCACCAAATGTTGGCCACTAAAATAAAACTCTGCCGGAATTTTCACGGTGTAGATAATGAAGGGTGGTTTGCTGGCTGGTTTTGTGTCCCCTGAAAACCCGATGTCATTCATGTAGTTTTGTAATTGTTCGTTCAGGATTTCCACCTCAAAATAGTTTTGCTTTTCGGTGATGTTTTGGATTTGTGTAGGGTGAATCATTTCTACTAAAGCCACTTCCCAATGGGCTTCGTGATCTAAGGGGATGGCTTGAGGTAATTTGGCCGTGTAACAGCACAACGTGTTGTTGGGAAACACCTCCATGGAACTGTCACTGGGTAAGGTTAAGTAAAATTGGTTTTCGTGACTCATAATTCCAGAGTTCTGTGGCTGTCCGAGGGGTTAGTGGATGTCAGAGGCGTGTCTCCGCCCAAAATGGGGTTCTGGTTGTGGTTGTTGGAGTGGTGACTGGCACTGGCACTGGACACAACGTTCCCGTTCGAGGAGAATTTCAGGGAGGGATTGGGAAGCAGGTAACCGATGCAACTGCTCAATAAAATGGTCCACAATTGTTTGTCTCCTTGTTGCAAACTCAAATTGGCGATGGCTGCCCCGATGACACAATACACCACGAAGATTTGACAGAAAAAGACGATTTGCGTTTTAGGCACACGTTCTCCACACCACACCCACAAGGGTTGTTTTTGTAAATCTTGCACAGAAGAACTAGGGGAAGAAGGAGTGGTCGACGTAGCTGCGTCTGCTGCTGTGTGAAAGGGCATGATGGTCACTTCTTCTTTTTATAGTCGATGACTTGCGAAGCGTCGATCCAAGAATCGAAACTGGGTGGATATCCTTTCCAACGTACTTTGACTTCTTTGACACGTCGTTTGCCCACTTTACGGGTTCTGCGTTCGAGAATGCTTTCGATGTCGTACACGTCGTCTTCTTTTTTGGTGACACGTTGTAACTCGGGCAAATAAAACGTTCCTTTGAGTACTTCTCCGTTCATGTCTTCCAATTTATAGACGGCAGGATGACGGCCATGTACTCGTCCAGTGACGCGAAACAATTCGGTCGTCCAGTTAGGTAAGTAACCTTTGTCGAAAGTGCGTTTGGTTTTGCCAATGCGCACCCAATCTCCTACGGTCAACTCTCCACTTTTCTTGGGGACAGCCCTCGTCGGGGACGTACCGAACAGGCGCTCAAACACCAGCACTTCGTTGTCGGGAGTCACGTCTTGCGGGGCACGTCCGATGCTTCGATGGTAAGATTGGTTGTACGCTTGCACCAGGTGTGGTAAGATGTCGATGTACTTCAGAGTGTGGTGATGCGTAAAATATTTCCACATGCGTTCTTTCAAAGTGCGTTGAAAACGTTCCACGATGCTGGCTTTGGTTTCGGGATTCTCGGTGGTAAAAAAATGAATGTCACGTTTCTTTAATTCTTTTTGGAAAGCTTGGTTCAGAAATTCGGTGCCTTTGTCCGTTTGCCATCGAAGAGGGCGACGACCGCTTTGTTTCAACACCCGTTGCAGGGCTCGCACTAACTCGCTGCTGGATTTGGAAGTCAAGGGCACGACCCAGGCAAATTTGGAAAAGACGTCGATGACACAAAACAAATATTTGTAACCACGATTGTAGCTGGCCAAATGAGAGACATCGGCTAAATCGGCTTGCCATTGATGATCGATGCCTTCCACTCGGGTGCGACTTCTGGCAAACTTGCGTCGAATGGGTTTGTGCAAAGTGTAGGTAGCTTGTTCTTGTAACCATCGTTGCACTTGAGGTAAACGGAGACTTTTCAGTCGCGTTTTGGCAGCACGATACAATTTTTGAACTCCTGCGTAACCTGCAGGATGCGAGGGATCGTAGTAAATGCTGGCTAAGACTTTTTCCATTTTTGTGTTGGTGTGTTAATAAGTCACCCACTCTTCGGTGATGCTACTTTGGGTGGGTCGAAAGGGTGGTTTGGAAACGGATTTACGTGTCCGATGGGCTACGGGAGTAGAAGTCGAAGGTAGTGGTGGTGGTGGAGGTGGCAATGGAATGGCTTTGGTTTTCTTTTCTTTTTTCGCTTCTGGTTTCCCTTCTTTCTTTTTCACTTCTGTCGAAGAAGGCGTGGACATCATCTTTTTAACCCAAGCTTTCATTTCTTCTCGTTGGGGTGTGGGGGACGGGGTCAACAAGGATCCTGCAATCTTACTCGAAATGGGAGCTGCTGACGGTGTTTGAAACACTTCGCGCGTCTCTTCTTCCTCAGGTCTTTGTGGGGTAGCATCTCTGGTGACGGTTGGGGATGACAGTAGTGGTGGTGGTGGTAATGATGGTGCTGGACTTTTCATCAAGGTCTTAAAATCTTTTAGAGTGGGTAAAGCTGTTTCGTCTAAAGCTTTCTGGTGAAAGAGTTGCAGTCTTTGCAAGAGTTGACCATACTTTTGCGATTTTTCTGTTTCGGACAAATCTTGACGATCCATCAAGGACTGCAATTCGTGTTGTAACTGGGACATCTCGCTCAAATTGGGATTGGGAGGTAAATGCGGGGTGCGTTGTTCTTGCCACCGATGGTATTCCATCCATCGTTTGTAAGGCACTAAAGCTAGTTTTCGTCCTTCCATGGGGTTGTCAGGGGTGAATTCTGAGATCTTGGGACTTCCGAAGGCCTTTTTATCTTGCTCCCATCAGTCCTCCCAACATGGTTCCCAAGACTCCTTTTAGTATGGGGCCTAACAAGAGAGGTAAAATGCCTCCACGTTGGACCAACATCTTCTTTTTTTGACGAATGGGAATTTTCTTTTGAACCATTTTCCGAAGAACGTGACGATGTTTGCCTAAGCATTGTTTCTGGTGTTTGGACAAAGGGATCGTGCCTTTCAAAACGTTCAAACAACATTCGCACACGGTATCGATGACCTCTTTGGAGGCCGTTTGAATGAGTTTTTTTCGTAGGGGTGGAGAAGCTTTGGACAGGACAGATAACATGTCCCCATGTTTGGCTAAACGTGGTGGCAGTCCTTTCCTTTTTTTTCCTTGGGGTTTTCTGGAGGGTGACATTTTTTGCTTGTGGGTTCCGGGACATTCACCGAACAGACACTAACGTCGATGACTTAACGCACACCCTTTTATCTTTTTTTGGGACTATCGCTTTGTCATAAAGGTGACAATGTTTTTCCGAAAATCGCCAAGGAATCCTCCCCTTTGTTGGCGCCTCTTTTTCTTGGAACGACTGTGTCTTTTTTTAGGGTAACGTCGATGCTTGGCTAAGCGCTTTGTCGGATGACGCGTCTGCCTTTGTCTCTTTCTTTTGTGGCTTCTTGGAGGTGACATCTTTTTTACAAGTTCACTGATACCCCGACTTGGTCACAGGCTCTTTTTATACTGGAACGCGTCGCCACTGATTGTCTTTACGTTTTATCAGTTTGAGGACAGGCATGACACGTCGTGCAGGGGTACGTAACGGACTAAATCGAGCCAGTTCTTGTTTGGACAAATCCAGTAAACTTTGTAACATGCCCGATCTTTCTTGGACTTTGATTTTGGGAGAAGGTACTTTGTGAGCAGCAGCCACTGCCGCTAAATTGGAAGGTCCTGCCACTGGGGAAGTTCTTTTGGGGGTCATCAACGGAGAAGTTCTTGGTGTAATCAACGTCTCCAAGTACTCTTCAGTTCCTGGTGACATCAACGGAGAAGTGGACAAACGTGAGGCTGCCGGAGACGCTGTGGCAGGTCGTGGCTTGCGAGTGTAAGGTTGCGTCCTGGCCGAAGTGCCTCTCTTGCGACTAGTTTTCTTCTTCTTCTGTGGACTTTTCTTTTTCTGGGGACTTTTTCTCTGTTTCTTTTTCTGGGGGCTTCTTTTCTTTTTCCGGGGTGATGGTGGTGGTGTCTGGTAAGAGGAGGGTCCTGCCACTGGAGAAGTTCTTCTTGGGGACTTGGTCTTTTTCTTTTTCTTCTTGGGGCTTCGTTGAACTTTTGTCTTAGGGATAACTTTGGGGGCATTAGGATCCCATCTTAAGAGTGAGCGAATGATGACCCCTCCTAGAGTACCGCTCCCTCCAGGTTTCAAAATGATTTGTTTTTTGGTTTGAGTGTCGATGCGGGGATCGGCCAGTTGGACCAAAGCGACTTTGTTTCTATCGAAAAAGCGTTGGGTTTGATGAGGAATCTGAATGATTCCTTGGAGTAATTGACGTGCCGTCACCGTGAACCATCGTAAGACTTCTTTGAGACTAGCTTCTAAGACACGAGCTCGTGTTTGTGGATCTTTTTCTCGGCTGATGCCATACAAGGCACGAATCAATTTGACGGGAAGATGCGACTGAAGGGACGTCATGTTCACACTGTGTGAGACAGACGAAAAAGGGTCTGAGGTTTTTATAGATTTTTTTCATGGGAGGAGTGAAATGAAGTCGAGGACGGAGACGTGTACAGGACAGGCCCTCCGTCTTGGCACCAGTGGTGAAACAAGTGGGTACGAAATCGCAAATCCTCGGGGGTCGTAGGTTTCAAATCGACGAGTAAATAGGCGTGTGGAGTTTGAGTGGCATCGTCGTACGCCTGAGTCAGCCAAGGCGTTCCTAACTGTTTGGCTAAGACTTGCACTTGCGATTTATCTCGAGGGCTTTTAAACAAGACCACGTAATGCGCATTGAGACTGATGGTGCGATGGGCTTTACTTTGTTGAAACAAATTTTGGGTGATGTAAACGACACTGGCATTACGGTGATGCCCTTTGCGCGTGAACCACAATTTAATTTCTTCTTCGTCTTCTCCTAACATGTCGTCGAAAATGACCAAATGGGTTAGACGGGAGTCAGAGACGATGCCATCGTCTTCTTTAGGAATGCCTTCCACAAACACGATGGAATCGCCTTGACTTTCTCGCAAGAGGTTGTACGCCGATTGCCACTCTTTGTAACACCACACGATCCGTTGAGGGGGCCGATCGATCAAATGATGTTTATGTTCGATCAAACGTTTGACGAATTCGGTTTTGCCAGAACCGCTAGGTCCAGCAATGAGCATGTTAAAGGGATGGCGAAGATACAAAGCCTCCCAACTGGCACGATCTAAGTGTTCGTCGATGACTTTGACAGTAGAGGAAGAGGGAGCAGAGACAGCAGAGGTAGCCATGGTGTGAGAAATGTCACTTGTGACACGAAAAACAAACAAGACAAGAGTTTATATACTTTTTCAGAACACGTTTATTGAATGTTTCAAATATGAACACGAAAGACAAAAATACATACAACCCAAATAGTGATGTACAGGAATATAAAACACAGCAAAGCGATCAAAGTGGAATATAAACAAGTGTCTGTACAACATGTTTTGGGTAACCAAGATGTCCTAGGGACAGTGTGTAATGTTCTTACAGTCTCTACATGAGGTATTGTCACACAAGTGTCCTCCCGGAATGACCTTTCAGGCATGTCCATGACAGTCCTGTCCTGAAGCGAGTGGTTGTTCTCGGTGACGGGTTCTTCTGGCACCGTCACTAACACGGGTTGAAAAGTAACTTTTTTCCTTGAACAACTCTTGTGCATACTGGGCCACTTCTTGGGTCCAAGCCTCAAAACCCCCCTTTTTCCAATCACGAACATCTGTCCAATGAGGGTGTAAGTCACAAGCTACACACACATCGTCATACACGTCTTGGGTCGCTAAAAGTTGACGAATCTTTTTTTCCTGTTGAGGTCGAGAAGTATCCAGATGAAAACGCAAGGCTTTGAGCAAAAGGAGTTTTTCGTGACCATTTAAGGCCATGGAGGTGGTAAGTACTGATCGTAAAGAGTCCACAAGGAATCGGCTGGTAAACGAAATCCCAGAAAACAAGTCACTAAGACACACACCACTTGTCGTCCCAAATTGAATGGATATAGTTCTTGTAATAATTGATGGTAATGATCCACGGTTTGAATATGGTCATTGAGTTCCTTCCACGGAATCTGTTGAATGATATGTGACATAATCCGTGGCATGACAACTTGATTTTATAGTGTCTTTGTTTCGGAAGCAATAAAGGTAATTTCTAACCAAACACGTTCGTTCTCCAGTAGGGAATTTAAATGTTACATACTGTAACTGAAACGTCAGAGTTTGTCTAGATGTTTCGTCTTTTTCTAAGCAGATTCCATGTAACAAATGTTGGTAATCCTTTAACTCGTCTTCCTCAATACGTTGCAGTAAGTGAATCTCCAAGTAACCAAAATTACGAACGTCTAGCCCATCATCATTCATATACTGAAAGTATTCAACAAGGTCTGACCAGTGAAAAAATTTCTGACGAATCAGTCCTCTTATACCCTTCAGGTACCAGTGGTTAAAGATCTGGTGACGTAACGGATGCAATTGTTCTTTACGTTTCACTTGTATTTTCACCAGCTCTCGGTAAATCCTTTCTCTCAACTCCACAGGCAAAGCACGAATGTTCTCTTGTAAAGTATCCATGAATAGGTCATTGAGTTCCTTCCACGGAATCTGTTGGATGACATGTGATATAAACCGTGGCATGGCAGCCTCTTTTTATATTCTCTTTTTTTCGGATGCAATAGACGTACTTTCTAGCCAGAGATCTTCGTTCTCCAGTAGGGAATCTAAATCTTGCATACTGTAACCGAAACGTCAGAGTTCGTTTAGGTGTTTCCTCTTCCTCTAAGTAGATTCCACGTAAAATATGTTGGTAATCCTTTAACTTGTCTTCCTCAATGCATTGCACTAGGTGAATCTCGAAGTAACCATAATCATGAACATGTCGATCATTAGCGACCTCAAAGTTTTGAACAATGTCTGACCATTGAAAGAATTTCTGACGAATCAGTTCTCTTATACCCTTCAGGTACCAGTGGTTAAAGATCTGGTGACGTATCGGATGCAATTGTTCTTTACGTTTCACTTGTATTTTGACCAGCTCTCGGTAAATCCTTTCTCTCAACTCCACAGGCAAAGCACGAATGTTCTCTTGTAAAGTATCCATGAATAGGTCATACTAAATCCTCTTTGGTCTGACACAAGAAATGTACTCTTTGCACAAACATGGTTTCACTTCAGTGTCGAATTTAAATCGTTGAGTCACTAATCTACACATTACAATTCGTTCAGAAGTTTCCTCTTTCACCAAGTTGACATTGTGTTTAAGATGTTGGTAATTTGTTAACTCTTCCTCTGGAATTCGATGCAGTACGTTTACAATGTAGTAGATAGAATCGTCAATACCAAACCATTCCTTTTTATAACCAGGAGGTCGTTGATCAATGTCTGTCCAATGGAACACTTTCAATTGAATCAGTCCTTGTATAGCCTTCAGGTACCAGTGGTTCAAACACCGGTGACGTAACGGATGCAATTGTTCTTTACGTTTCACTTGTATTTTGACCAGCTCTCGATAAATGCGTTCTCTCAACTCCACAGGCAAAGCACGAATGTTCTCTTGTAAAGTATCCATGAACAGATGATTATGGTAAAAAGTTTCTTCAATGTCTCGGTCCCACTAAGGGTAAGTAATGACAATTCGGTGACCATCGAGCATGTTCTACATAGGCCGAATCTTGCGGTTCCCAGTGGTGAAGTGACACACCGCAACTGAAGCACTTGACTTTATCTCCTTCGCCCAAGTAGAAAAATCCGGCTCTGGCTAATTCTTCGGGGGTCGGTCCTCCCAGATACTTTGGCCATTTTCCTTTGAACGATTGAAGACGATTTTCAAAGTCGCAGTATTCCGACAAACGCACAGGAAACGAATATTCGTCTTTCACAGGTTCGTTTCGATAAGGGTTGGGTGACATGAACAGGAGTTTGCTCAGGGCTGGATGACATCCGTAGGGGGGTAGACGTGAAGGTGAACATTCCCCTTTAAACCCGGTAAAATGTCTAAGAGGACGAGCGGCATCGCTTTCGCATCCCTCAGGTTTGACACGCACAGCATCACTTTCCATGACAGGGGCAGTGAAAACAAAGTTCCCATGATGCTTTACGGCATCACTCAGGTCACAACGTGCAGCATCGGTCCCATCGCAAGGCTCACAATCGCACTCGTCTGCAAACTCCGTTACGCAATTACAATGGTAACCACATGGACAATCGCAGTTTCCTTCCGGACATTTTCCGTCGCAATGCATGGGTCTTATCCATCCAGTATTAGTCACACTAGAGGAAGATACAACTTTTTTACAATCCCCAAACTGGAACGATGTCTTTTTCAAAGTATTCATCTTGTTCGCTCGGTCTTGGTAGTCACAATGAACTATCGATCTTGCCTAGGGTTCCTTTTTTATATACAGACCAATACCGACGTGACCGTACGGTAAGGTGAAATGATTGGGAAGTCGAACTCGCTTCTGGTACACGATTTGATAGACTTTTTCCAAGGGCCGACTGACGATGTGATGAGTGGGTAAACGTACAATCTTGTTCGGTTGGTGAGTGGTCACTTTAAAGTTTCCATCCTCTCCCGATTGCAAGGCTTCTTTCATTACCCCAAAGTTGACCACTCGACTGGTACGATAATTCAGAGTCAGTCCTTTCACTTTGCACGTCGTGTGCACTTCTCCTTGTTTGTCCCGGTATTGGTAGCCGTAATTTTTGGGACCGCCACTGACAAAACTTAGAATCTTGTCGTCGGGATGCTCGTCTGTCCAGGCTCCTAAACGGTCTCCTTCGATGCTAGGGTGATGTTGAATCGGGTGATGGATGTAGATGCAACTGTCCGTGTCAAAGTACAGGACGCGTTCTTCTAACAGTTCTAAAGCTTCGTACAATTTTAAGCGAGCATGGGCTGTCACGTAAGCCGCAATGATGACATTTCCAAAAGGGTCGTCTTGTACAAAGTCCAGATCTTCTTCGTAATTGACCAAGATCAAATTCTCTCGAACGACGTCCACGTGTTTCATGTATTTGGTTTTGTCGTGAATCATCTGGAAGTAGCGGGAAGGTTCTGTCAAATATTCCGTCTTGGGTAAACACGGTCGTTGTGCCATTTTACCCCACAAGCAATTTAACATCACTTTGGCAAACGATCGCCTGCCTTCGTTTTTCTCGATGTGGTCTAAAGTGATACCTTCTTGTTCGTAATATTTCTCTTTGAATTGTATTTGGTCTTCGGGAGTGTGACACCAGGAAGGATAGCCGCTAGCTTCTTGCTTCAGTTTCAAAAAGGCATCCACGTAGTCTGCGAAAATGCCTTTCTGCGTGGGGTCACCCTTGCGATACTGTTGTGTCTTGGGAAAGTGGCAAATTTCGTACACTTCTAACAGTTGGTATCCCATGTCCAGAGCTTTGAACAATTCCACGCTGACCCAGGTTCCCGTCAAGGCCCGTTCTTCCTGGCTGTGCTGACAAGGCTGGTCTTGGTTGCACGTTTCGGCACAAGTACGGCACAAGGGAAACATCAGTTTGCCTTGACAATGGTGAGGTAAGACGGGATGGTATAGGTTCGTGGGAGGCAAAACTTTGCACTTGATCAAGCCTTCGTATTGTCGAATGTTGACCAGGTCGATGTGTTCCGTCAACAATTGCGGGTGCCCTACAGGAAAGCGAGAATATTTGCACACGTAGGGATACAGCGAACACACGTCCAAGTATTTGATTTCTTCTCCTTTCTCTTCGTCGGCTTGGTACAGCAAACAGGTGGCATTGGTCCTTCCTCCGTACAAACTATCCCTCGGGTTCAGCGGGTCCATCAGCTTGTAACTTTCCACGAGACGTTTAAACTCGGGATCGGTTTTCATACGGTGATCGTACTCGTGTTCCCACATTTCCACCACTTGGTATCCTTCCTGTTCTAACTTTAGGCGTCGCTGACAAGTGTCCTGGTACAAGTCTTCCATGGTTCGTTGCAAAAACTGATTTTTAGTACCACGGTCAGGGTAACAGACGGGACATCCGTGAAATAAGCAACCGTTAAACTCGTACACGATCTTGGGCTTTTCTAAGTCCCAGCCATCGACCGAATACGTTCCGATGGTCTTTTCGCCCCCTCCGTTGCGGGCATGCTGAATCCACTTGTCTTCCTTGTCGCACAAGTAATGTAACCAACGTAGGGCTTTGACCGAGTATTGACGTTTGACAAAGTGGGTCGTTTGAGGACTGATGACAGCCACGGTGTTTTCAGGCATGAATCGTTGTCGATACACTAAGGAACACGCTTTGGCAATGGTGCAAGCTTCTTTCAAAGGATCGACCCCTCCGTGTTCCATGAACAGTTCTCGAAATTTTCCACAGCAACGCCGTAAAATGTCCACGTCGGAACGACAATACTTTAGCATTTCTTCCTGAAAGTCGAAAGGGTCCGAGGCGTGAGCCTGGTACCAAGCGTAGAAAGCTTCTCGTTGTTCGGTACGCATGTTGTCGGGGTCGTAATAGTGAGCCTCAGGTAAATGGGGTAGAACGGCATGTTGATTGGCTTCCGTATTGAAAAAGTGTGGAAAGTACCCTTTAGCCATTTCTGTCATTCCAAACGTTTTAGGCATTCGACTCAAAGGCATGGCCAAATAGCTCATCGAATCTTTAAACTGTACTTGTCCCACTTGCATGAAAATGATTTTGGCCCCGTTCAAAGTCACTTTAGGACGCTCGGTGCCTTGTTCCGTATAGTACCTCAAAAGAAACTGTCCATCGTATCCGGAAAAATTGTGAGCCATCACCGTGGCATGACGATGACAATCTCCGTAACGTTCGATGTCCTCTTGGCTCCACGTCTTGTCGACGGGGTCTAAGACCCATTGGGCAAAATCGGCTAACGTATTTGGTCCCCGAAAGATTTTTTCACGCCCTCCAGGAATCTTGCTGCAGTGAGGGCAATGACTGAAGATAGGTTCTTGAATGCACTTCTCGCACGCTCGATGAGCCACGCAGAAATTAGGGATGTGAATGCCAGTCTCTTGCATGCATTCGAAATCGAAAAAGATGAAATTGCCTTTCTTCTTGTGACCGTCCTCTTTCTCTGGTGGGGGTTGGTATTTTTGCACGTAACATTGGTGTTCCAAGTCCACGATGTGGTGACAAATGTGACATTTTTTCTTTCCTGAACATACGTGTGCCTTGGTATTATTGGTACGTATGACTTGTTCACACGTAGAGCACAATCTCAGCAGTTGACAAGCACATTTCTTCTGTGAACCTTGCGTCTTCAAATGTTGTTGGTAACATTTAGGGCTGACAAACGTGCGCAGACAAGTGGAACAAGGCACTGGTTCTTCGCTCAGACAGGGTGGAGAGGCCAAACATCCTGAGCATTTCCATCCACAATGTTTGTGTTGCTCTCGATTATTATAACCATAGTCACATTTCTCACAATAATAAACATATCTCAGGAATCCAGTGATACTGGTAATGGTATCGAAATGGTCATCGTGATGATAAAGGTGAATGTATTTTCCGTCCTTAAAGTCTTGGCCTCGAAACAACAGAGGTCCGCGCACTTCTTGAGGGTGCACTTTCAAGGTGTATCGTGGAGCTAGGGCATCTTGCAATTTTTGCATCTCTGGAATGCCACAGGGTGTGTCTTTGGGCAATCCGGCTTGTTGTAACAGGAGTTCTGCTTCATTTCGTTGTTTGGCTCGGTCGGAACGTTGAATAGTGTCCCAGGTTCTTTTCCATTCTACCGTGTCGTTCTTGTTGGCATAGGTTCGTCCCACCACGATGGCACGGGCTAAACACATCTGGTCATGAGGGTTGTTAATTCGGACGAGACTCGTTTTGGTGTTGCGAAGGTCGTCCACCAATAACATCTTTTTGCGTCCTGTCCCTTGAGGAGGAGAGACGTGGGTCATGTCCAGTGTGGCTTTACCATCGGTGATGTCAAACTGATCATTAGATTGTTGTACGTGTTGAATCTTGTCCATGACTTTGGAAGCAGTCAATTCTGCAGGGGTGCCAAACTCGATCCAAACAGGGGATTTCAAACCGTCGTGTTGTATGGAAAGTCTCAAGCGATCGTCTTCTTTGGGTTGACATTGCTGCTTGAGTGAAGTGAGCAAAGAATCCCACACCTCGGTGATGAACACTTCTGCTTTCTCTAACGGCACTTCAGCCTTGAAATCTTTAAACTTCACCGTGTATTTGTAAGCCGTGGTTCTAAATTTTCTAGAGGAGCGCTTTTCCGTCTCTCGAATGGAATAGTACTTTTCAGGGTTGACAAAGGGTGGTGAACTTGGTTTAGAGGTTTCAAATTCTGGTTCACTCATGTCCTCTTCAAAATCACTGGCATGAATTTGTGCCAAGATTTCAGCCCTGGTACGAGGCGATAGATCACGTTTCTGCCTCTTACTTTCTTCTTCTTTCTTCTCGAATGAATGGGATCGTTTCATCTTGAAAGCAAAAAGTCAAATGACTCAAGTTCAAACACCATAAACTACTTTATAGTCATAGCAGACCAGCGTATATAAAAGGGTGTGTGTCTTGTCCTTTCACTATTCATTTCACTCTCAAGCCGAGCACAACGATGGAAGAGACTGACCAGATGGAACGTTTCGTCAGAGCTTTGCGAGGGGTCATTAGAAAATTCTCTTCAGACCAGCCTACGGACTACTCTCCTTCCTTTAGAGATAAAAGTCAAGATACTTGCTATATCTGTCAGAACAAAGGGCATTGGTCTTCAGAGTGTCCAGACCGTCAAAAAAGAAAAAAAACAGGGGATAAAAAAGACAAAAGTCAAGATACCTGTTATTATTGTAAAGAAAAAGGACATTGGTCTCCAGATTGCCCAAAAAAGAAACAAGAGGAGTCAGAAGAAAAGAGGAATTCTTCAGAAGAAGAGAGGGATTGTTCAGAGGAAGAGAGGGATTCTTCTGACGAAGAAAGAAGACAGGTGAAGAAAAAGAAACAGGAGAAAAAAAGAAGAAGGGAAGAAAGTGAGGAGGAAGAAGAGGAAAAGAGTGTGACGGTGAAGAAATTCAAAAAACAGAGAGACTAAACAAGGAGAAAAGAAGAAATCAATGAACTTTTAATTAAAGTGTTGTGTTGTGAATTGTGAATTGGATTGTAAAAAATGGAGAAAAGAATAAATGAATGATATAAGGTAAGTGTCTTTGAGTTGTGATTTTAAAATAAGAAGCTACACTCACGCACTCATAGACAGACACGTACAATAAGGGTAAAATGGGTGGGGTTTATTTTTTTTTTTGAGTTATTGGCAAATTGAAATTGTATTTCTTTTCGAGAAATGTGGGTGGCCCTGAAAAGGGCCTTTTTCTTCATGGTGAAAGGGTGAGTTTAAGCAATCAACTTTAACTGCCTTATGCCTTTGCCACGGCCAAGGCCTACTTCTGGACTGCGTAATGTTGATGATGATGATAATGATTGGGTTGAAATCACTAAGGGTGGTACGGTAGGCTTAGTCACAGGGTTGACGTGTTTAGCTCGGGAAGGTCGTATTCTCTTCGGTCGTGATAAAGAAGTCTGATACATTTGTTTCAGACTTCTTAACTCCGCTAAAATGTCCAACAGTACCGTGACCGTTTGATTTTCACCCTCTTGTTTCTTTGCTGCTACTTCTTCTTGCTGTTGTTTTTTTCTTACCTCTTCTTCTTGTTGCTGTTGCTGTAGGAGAAAAGCCTGTTCCGCTTCCTTTTGTCGTTGTATAAATTTCTCCAATTCTTCTTTCTGTCTCTGTCTAAAATTCTCCACTTGCGGTAATGAAGAAGGTAACGAAGGTTCCGGAACAAATTCTTGCGAGGAGAGAAAATCCACAAAATCCCAATTCACCTCTTCTGAAAGTAAGTCCGAGTTCCCTTGGGCAGTCTCCCCTGCTGGTGCACCCCAATGGATCGTTTTCTGAGTTTCCGTCATGTTGAATCACTGTCGCATAGATTGACTGCACACAAGCGCTAGCGAATCTAAATAGACTACGTGACGTCACAGACTGGTCTCTTCGGATTGGATGCGAGCTGACTGAATTCTGTAACGCGTGTTCGGATTGGTAAATGAACTCAATCCGTTTCAATCCTTCCTCCGCCTATAAATAAGCGCCGTTCAATGCATTGATTCACCTGTTCTCGTCGCTTCAAGATGTGGACTACAGTTGAGTCATCCACCCTTGTGTCTTCCATGATGTTTCGGACAGACTTGCTCATGTATGTCCGATCGAAGTGGACCGTTGTCCACAGGACCAACACCAGCCTGTGGATACGTAGGATCTACGTCGAAAGACAAGGATGCCTGAAAAGAGTGCTGATGTACGGACCAACAGTAAGACGCAGCCTAAGGACAAGAAGAAGACCAATGCGGTGCCATTTATGTTAATGAATACATTAACATAAAAATCAAAGGCCCTTTTCAGGGCCAGCCATATTTCTCGAAAAGAGATAGTCTTTGAATTGCCTACCCCTTTTTTTAAAAAAATTTTTAAAAAAAATCCCATGTTAAATTCCCCTTGTCCGTAGAGTGACCCACGATTTATTGCCATGTTAAATTCCCCTTGTCCGTAGAGTGACCCACGATTTTCTCCATGTTAATTCCCCTTGTCCGTAGAGTGACCCACGATTTTTCGCCATGTTAAATTTCCATTGTCCGTAGAGTGACCCAGGGGTCCCTGTAATGCTAATTCCCATTGTCCGTAGGGTGACCCCTTTCACTACTGATGATCATATGCGCCACCCTGAGTGAATTTTCCAATAATTTTCCTACCTAAATCCTTCGCGTCATCATGTTTGGTGGGTAACCAGACATCAAATTGTTTCTGATATGAAATAATTGCTTCACTGACTGTCAACGACGTCAGCATAGCAGAATCTAGCATATATCTCAATAATACTATCGGGGTCCATCTTTGTTCTGATAAATGTCTTCCAAACCAAATATAAGATATTTTATGTAATCGCGCGGCGAATTCGAATGATGTAACCTTAGCGAATCCTGTTAGGGGAAAATCGGGTAATGGACCGTTAATCGATACCCGAGTCATTTCATCACAAGGATGGCCAAACTGAGTGAAATATTCGTTACATTGCCCCATTCCAAGAAAACTACCGGGATAACATGCTATCATGTCGAACGAAATCATATCGATAAAACCATATTCGGTATTCCATAACCCACCATGGCCGTATTCAACGCAGCTATCTTGAATATCTTCGAGGAAATCTTTTCTAGTTGGCTTCCATGAATTTTTCTCTCGTGCCGCATGAACAACAACAGACGGAATTGTAAAGCAGTTAACAAGTAATTCTTCATTTACTGAATATTTTTTCGCTATTTCAGTCATAGACTCATGTAATTTTTCACTTCGATACATATCACCGTTGGGCCTGACAAACTGATCGTATTGATTATCACTGGAAAATAACCAGACAGATACAGGATCTAATTTACTTATTTTATAAATAACATAAAATATATTTTCAGAATAAAATTTAATGTTACGTTGCCGAGGAAAAACAGTTACTGCGCTACTCCATGCATGTGAATTATGATCAATTATCTCGATAGGAGCACCCTTGGATTTATACACGGACGAGTATAGTATTTCACCTGATATCGTTTTCACCGTGATAGGAAATTTTAATTTTGCTGATAACGCAGCAACGTCGTTTATTGATGCACCATCAGCAACCGATTCCGCCCAATCATTTATTTTTTCTTTTCTTAGATCGTTTAATCCGTTACCGCGTTTTATGTTAGCAAAATGTTCTATAACACGCTCAGCCACACAATTAATTTTTGCTGACATTTTCATTTTACTAAGATTCTCAACAGCGGGTTTATTTAGCTTGTAAATACCATAAACAACAGCCGTTACAGGATAGGCTCGTACATAATACGGTTTATCTATTCCTGTGAGTAATCCTGGCTTCGAATTATTACTAACCGTGACTGATTTTTTTCCGTTAATCACAGGATCACGTTTATCGCGAGTAATCCATATGTCGTTTTCGTTATTTACAATGAACTTTATTCTAAATATGTATTTATCGCTGAGTAAATTAATTATTTTTTTGGTTCGTTCATCGTTCATTGTGTTATCAATATCAGCTGCTTTCCACGTCGACCATACATGAGCTGCTCCATCATCGTAAAATTCTTTCTTAGCCTGATCCAGCTCAGGAATAACATATTCTATTTCATCGAGATCGAATATCATTTTGTTATATTTTAGACAAATATCTAAATAATAATAACGATGAATAATTGTAAATGGCTCATGGTTGGTTCATTTATTTGTTGTGATAAATTATGCAGAAAAGAGTATTGTGGAATACATTTAGCTTACATGAAACGCGGTGGAGTTGGTCCTGCGAGATGCATCAGATGCAACATTGGAATTCGGGGAAAGACTAGAATTTGCTTGGAATGTGGTGGAAAAAGATACAGAGAGTTAAAAAGACACTACGATAAAAAATCACCCAACAGTGATATCGCTATCAGGTGTGAAGAAGATTATTTGAGTAGGTTCTCAGACAAATTATCTATTAGACAAATAGATACTATATAATGACCGATATATTTGTGAAGCATCCGATTATCGATAACTACGAAGCATCAGCTGATGGCACAGTTAGAAACTGCAGATTGAAAAAAACAGTCGGTACAATCGATAAATTTGGTTATCGTCGTTTTACCATTGGTAATAATAGAAACAAAATAAATTATCTTAATCATCGATTTGTATTTGAGTGTTTTCGCGGGCCCATCGAGCACGGCATGGTAATAGATCACATCGATGGAGATATATTGAATAACTCTGCAGAAAATTTACAGGTTATTACTCAATCAGAAAATCTGAGGAAAGGGAACGTTGGTTGTGGACGAAAAGTTTCCAGGGCGGTTAAATCAGTAAATATGGAGACGGATGAAGAAATATATTTTGAGAGTATGTCATTAGCTGCGAAATGTTTCGGTATTAATTCAGCCTCAGTACGTCTTGTTGCAGAAGGAATACAAAAATCAACCTTCTCATACAAATACGGATCATGGATTAAATTTTCCTACTTTCCGCTCGTATTAGATAAATAATATATTTATAAATATATGTATCAAGAAAATATTAATGAGATAATAAAATCAATTGAGGCGTTAAAAATAAAAAAAATACAATTATCAGATGATTTGGATTCTGATAGAATTATCGCTGATTTTGATACAATATTACAAAACAAACATGAGGGTAGATATACACTATCATCCGAATACAGACTCATCAAAAAAACACAATCAGCGATGTATAAATCTCTCATCAACATCGATGGAGCTAACCTGGCAGATTTTGCTCCATTGGCGCGTATTGTTGAAAGGATTCGATCATTGTTATCTGATGAATACGAATCAAAAAAGACAATAGATACACGCGCGACGCAATTGCGAAGACTGATAGATAGTGAAGGTCAGTAAAAAAATATTTTATTTTCTTCTTTTTTTCCTGCAAAAAATTTAAGTTATTGTGATAGATTGTGCGCAGGTAGGTGGAATTGGTTTGACGGTTGAAAAAGATGCAGAGAATTAAAAAGACATTACAATAACAATATCGCTATCAGGCGCGAGGAGGATTATTTGAGTAGATTCTCGGACAAACTATCATTTAGATAAATGGTATATTGTATAATGGCCGATATATTCATGAAACATCCAATCATTGATAGCTACGAAGCATCAGCTGATGGTACAGTCAGAAAAATGCAGATTGAAAAATAATGTCGGTAGTATTATCAATTCCGGTTATTTTATGTTTAGGGCCGGCGATAGACACTATCTCAATCATCGATTTATTTATGAGTGTTTTCATGGGCCGATTGAATATGATATGGTGATAGATCATATCGATGGGGATAAACTAAATAATTCTATAGAAAATCTACAAGCAGTAACACAGAGTGAAAATACCTTGAAGGGTGATGCAGGTGGACGAAGAATCCCTAAGGCAGTAAAATCAATAAATATAGCGACAGACGAAGAGATATATTTTCAATCAATGAATTTGGCCGCAAAGTATTTCGGTATTTATTCATCCTCAGTGCGATTTGTTGCAGAGGGGATATATAAATCATCATTTTCTTACAAATACGGATCGTGGATCAAATTCTCTTACTTTCCGCTTATATTAGATGAATAATTGTTTATGAAAATATTATTTTATTTTCTGTGAATATTTTTTTTTCTGTGAATTTTGATTATTTTGGATGATAAATAATTGGGTAAGATGCCCGATTCTCTAAATGGTTTCAATTAGAGATGATACAAGATTCAATAAAAACGCTAATTTTCGATTATTTTGCTTGCTTTTTGTTTGTTTTTTGAGTTAATTTTGTTTGTTTTTGGCTGATTTTGGTTGATTTTTACCTGATTTTGACGATTCTTGTATTTCTTCTAATTGAAACCATTTAGAGAATCGACCGAGTTGGGTAATTCATCCAGGGTAAAATAATAAAAAAAAACAACCAAAACAGTCAAAAAAACGACCAAAACAGTCAAAAAAACGACCAAAACAGTCAAATTTCACTGAAAAAAATAAAAATCTACAGATGAAAATAAATATTTATAGATGAAAAATATCTACATATGAAAAATATTTTTTATTTTTTATGATTTTATTAGTAAATTTATGCTTAACGTTTCTCCACGTGTATCTAACAAATGACCCGATTGATCAGTCAGAGAGAAATTTACGCGCTGTAATAATCGATTATGACACTTAAGATAAACAGGGTTGATCGGCTCCTGCACTAACAAGAATCCTGGTGGATCTTTAGGTGAAAATGAATACAAAACAAATCCTTGTTTCGCCTGATCAGAGACAGATGCATCAGCGATGTAGCTATTTTCGACAGTATCACAATTGAGATTGACCGCGATGGTGGTTGTTATATTGACTATCTCCGGTGAGAGATGCCTGCCGGTGCCATCCTCGGCATTGTCGCGCTTGAGAATGGATGGTGGTGGTAGTTTTTTTTCTCCATGCGGCGTGTAATTGGGAAAAATTTTCATCGATGATATCAGTGAGGGATTTTTTTAATTTATCCATGTTGTTGCCGGGTAATATATAATTTTCCAAATCAGCCTCGGTCATTTTATATTGTCTTAAGAAAATATCTTTATCTGTGCTCAGTCTTATCGCTCTAATAAGTATATTATTGATTTCCTCCATGAAGGATGTAAATGAATCCGCCTCTTCTATAATCTTAATAATTTTATCACATGAACTCGATACATCAAAGATACACTCTTGAAAATAAGTTTTTAGTAATTGTATTTTTTCATTATATTTTTCTTCTAAGTCATTAAACCAGCCAGTAACGGTATCTATTGGATAAAAATTATTATCAATCAACCAGGACATATCGCTGTGAACTTCCCCAATCCTGAAGAAAAAACGCATTTCAGTAATATTTCTATAAATAAAATTCACTAGGTAATGTTTTGGAAGCAACCCGTGTTCCGGGCCAAGAATAAAATTCTCTCTTCGTGGCTCTGGTGGTGGTGGTGGTGGTGTTGGTGGTTTGATCTCGGGCCAACCTAATACGGTTCTTATCGAACTCGCGTAGATATCTACCTGATAATCAGAGCTGATTTCGATAATCGATTTTGATGTTGGTTCGTGCACGATTATTTTTATTCCAGGATCGGCTCCTGTTATATTCTTTATTCTATGCACGAGCTCATCATTGATCTGATCGATCTGGTAACTACCCGCCGGCAATCCAACCACATTCCAATCGGGAGTACCATCGGGTCTGTTTTTATAAGCGAAAACGAGGGAATTATTTGAATATAATCTACCAAATGATTTTGATCTAATATTTGGCCAGCTATATGGCCAGCTATAATAAACACGTAACTGGGCTAGTGCTATCTCGTCGATGGAGATAGGAGTAGGGAAAACGATGCTAAATTCGGGCTTAGTTGAACTAGCCGATATCATCGTTGTTTTTGTCACCGTTGTGTTCGTCGCGATCTGTTGCAGCAACTCTGTCATTATTTATATTAATATCTTTAATCGTTTGATTGTAAATCTTAGATATCAGCGCGAATTCTACGTCGGAAATAGCGCCGTCATTAAGACTCTTTGACAATAATAAAGATAATCTAGAATACGCTGCCGTTGCTGTATTTAGTTTGTCTTTGTACGAGATTAATTTTGTGTTGGTACACGAAGATATTTTTTTTGTTATAATACCGAATACACCGGCGAGTGCGGTTGTTGTTGAAACAATTATTGTGATGACAAGTGGCGCTGTCATCGTTAACGCGGATAATATTATTCCGGTGCCGGTTATTACCGCGGAGACAGAATAAACAACAACATCAATTATAACTAATCTGCGCTGATATTTCTTTATTTTTACCTGATAGACGTCGATGATACTCTTCAGCGACATCTGCCATGCACGAGCTTGATTGTATCTATATTCCATATATCTATCATTAAAAACTAAATGAAGAAGGAATCTCAGCGAGAAACTCTATTATCCACCATATGGGCATCTCTGGTGGCAGTGGTTTATTAACGTCGGCGAACTCAAATTTAATTATCTCTTCAACATCTTTATCAAATAAAATATTTAACATACCGAGGAATCTATCTGCGTGATGTCGCCATTTATATTTTTCACAGGTGATTCTAAATCTGTCCGAGGAAAAATAATTTATTCTATACGCGCCAGTGACAGGTGCTGTGTATTTGATTGTATTTAATGTGCTTGTCCATTTTAGTACTCCTGATGCAATGGTAGGAGTTAGATTGATAAATAAATCTTTCATTGCTGGTGGCATCTTGTTAAAATCAATTTTACCCTCGATTGAGGTATTAATCACAGCGAGTTTTTTATTTATTTTATCAATATCATCTACGCTGGCCATTCGAAGCACTCGACCGACAATATAATCGATATCTCCGCGATTTCTCTCAGCGAAGTTTGTATTTTTTCTGATATCTTCTTTGATGGTATTAAAATCGACAACGTGAGTGTTGTATTCCTCTCGTTTGATTATATCACCTATCTTCACGTTGCTGGTCTTTAGTTTTCCATAATCATCCTGAAAAATAGCAACCTCACCAGGATCAGCCTCCGCCAGTGATAGAATATTGTTAACATCGTCCTTTGTGGCGTATTTCGATAAATCGCCCACATCAAATTTTTCTCGCTCTAGTATCTTTCTTATTGTTCTCGTTAACAGAGATCTACCATAGATGTCAACCATTATATTGTTGTCGTTGGTTCAATTTATTTGATGTATATTCATGAACAGCCTTATGATAAGTTTTTTTTTGATTTGGATATCGCCGATAAAATATTTATTGCTTCATCACCGCATATCGGAGGATCGTCTAGTGTTTGTATCGGTAACGTAGAATACCACGCTGTAACATTTATCTGATCTACATATTTCAAGAATTCTGCGGGCGGGGCTAATCCGTATGAGTCGGCGTAAACAGCCTCGCGCGGATTAATAGCGTATGCTACCCAATGAGTACCTGGTCTGGCGTTGTTATCGAGATTTATGATTCCCGTCTCGTGCTTATTCGGACGGGGCGGTAATTGATCTCGCATAAATACACCTCGCAAGAATTTTATTTTATGTTTTTTTGCAGCAGTAATTAGATCATAATTCGACATCGGCGTTATCTTCTCCACACCGCTGGTGTCCCTGGTAGAATTGGTCCCCGTCCGTAATACCATGGAGGAGTCCCCGGTAATCTGAGTCCTCGCCCTTTTTTTTCTGTATCTTCCACCGGTGACTTTTTTCGCCACCCATTCAGCTCCTTTTTTAGCGGCAGAACCAGCAGCACCTAATCCAACAGCCTTTGCTATAGCTGGAGCAGCGGCAGCGAGTAATGCAGGTATTGCGGCTAACAGTGGGAAAAATCCACCTACCTTGACCATATCCTTTAACGCAGCAGGAGATAGTGTGACCTGTGTTCCGGTATTGGATAATTTGTCTTTATTGAAATGTTTTTGTTGTGTTTTTGTCAAGGATAGTTTATTTGGACCACCTAGAATCTGATCGTGTTTTAACGTCAATTTTGTTCCGCATTTTTTTGCTAGCTCTGATTGGAGTTTCTTCATCTGACTCTGAGTCAGAGTCACACTAACGTGATCATAAGGCATTTATAAAATTTAGATTGAATCTAAATCACATTTTTTCTACAGGGGCGTCGATGATTCTCATTCTGCCTTCAATGCCCTCGAGAATCATTGTTCTATCACTGAGTATGACAGCGACGGCTCTGTATTGAGTAACATCATTGGGAGCAGCTAGATTGAGTGGACCGACTCTGGCCTTGAAATGAATATCAACGACAGATTGTTTTATCAGATCCATGTGCTCCAATGAAAAATAATAGATCGGATAAAAGTTTCTGAAATCTAGTTGAGATATTTGTAATCCGGTATCAATATTTTGATCTCTACCCATGTAACTCCACAAACGATGATAACCACGTGCTACTGATCCTTTTGCGTAATTTAACTGAATCTCTTCAATTGGCTCTTGATGTCCATTTACCCTCAGTGATACATTGCTAACATTAAAATGATCAAATATCATACGAGTTCGAGTTTGATCACCTACTCGACCAGCTTGCTGAAGAGCAATAAAGATATGTCTTGGTGCAGATACACCCTGTTGAGAAGCTATGTGCCAGGTAAAATTACCTTTGATGTTATTCTGGATACTATCTGTGTACGTCGTCAGCCACGACATGACAAATTTACCACCTTGATTCATAAACGACAGCAAATTTCTTTCTTCTTCTATCGATGGCGTAATCGAGGGCATCCATAGTGTTAGTTTTTCTAATACAACCTTGCCGGGATCACCAGCTCCTCTCCAGATAGCATCGTTACAATCGCCTTTTCGATAAAAAACAACCGCGTGTTTGGCTCCGAATATAACCTTTCTAAAGTCTCTACAAAAACCAAATATATGGGACAGCGGGATAGCACATGAAATTTTTTTATTATTACCCTCCAACATATCTATACGAGCTTTAAAACCAAGATTGTATGTGGCATTAGAGTTCATGACAACCGGACCCATATCGGCATTAGCAGCAACATCGCTGGTCTTCTTTGGTGTTCCTATTATGAGTGGATTAGGATCAGCAGCATCTGAATTATCTTTAGTAAACATCATACTAGGACCAGCTGATCTGGTGAAATCATCTGAGTATCTCGCTAAGCCTATGATCGTGGTTGCTACATCGACGTTGTCGTTAATTGATTCGATTTCTCTACCATCGATCATATAAGCGGCGCTCTTGAATAACGCCATAATACCGTTGTTGACTAATCCAACTTTGATAGCGTAATTAGTATCATCGTTTTTCACAATCCTACCAACAACCTCAATAAATGCCTCACACAGAAGAAAATATCTTGTTGTATCTTGTACTTGTATTTCTATTCTGCTAGGGCTATTTGGTGTTATCGCATCATACGAGTAATATTGATAATCTCGCACTGAGTCGTCTCTCTCTATTGGTTCATCTAATTTGAATGCCTCATTAGATGCGCGCGAGAACATGTCTTTTATAAAATATTTTTATCGTCTAAAACGAAGACGTCCTCCAAACGCACTTGTACTAAATTGTTGTGGTTGTTGTATTTGCTCTAACGCTTGTTGTGGTTGTTCTAACACCAACGATGCTAGTTTTTTATTAGCTGCATCGTTTATAATCTTGCTGACGTCACCGGGCATCTCAGCCGTGATGGGTAATCTGTCTTTGGGTTTCGGTTTTCCTTTTACCAATCGTAGTATTCTATCTTTAATGGCGTCATATGCTCTGCTGGTAGCATCACCAACGGTACCTATGACTTTATCGCGAACAACCCCTATTGCTTTCGACGATAACTGCTTGGCCAGCGGACCAACCTTGGGAGCTATTCGAGTGAAAAATTTAATTATTGAATCACCTATCCCCGATCCGTACTTGAGTTTGTACACGGGTAATCTCGAATTCATAATACGAGCCTGTATCACTCTCTGATGGCTTTTATGAACGATCATCTTTATTTTATAATCTGATTATTCAATCACTACGATAATCATCTACGAGTTCATCGACGAGATCGCGATAGATAGATACATCAATAACCTTTCCTTGAAATAATCTTCGACAGATATCCGCCGTCTCGTTTATTATTTCACGTGAATTATTTCCAGCTCGTTTTCCACCAACAAGAACCTCCAATCGAGATACATCGTTAACGACGCTATCGGAACAGATTGTATATCCTTTACCTGTCTTCGGAGCACCGATAAGTGATTGAAGCACATCAGTCTCTTCGGGTACATCCTGGAATTCCTCCTCTCGTGATTGTGGCCGTTCAGGTTGTACCGATGAGGGTTGTCTGTATCTGTATATATTTTTTCTGAATTCGATATATTCTTCATTGGATAGATCGATTTTGGCATCTTTTCCAGCGAAAAATACAGCAGGAATCCAATCGACCTCAGTGACTTTATCCTTATATTTTTTTTTGTAAATATCTATCTTTTTCGTCATATCCAAATGCAGCAATACGATATAATTTGTTCACATCGGCAATATCTTTCAAGGCAGCAGCGAGGAAAAATCCTCTAGGATTTACTCCTTGCATTGTTGATTGATCAACCGGAATATGCGTTTGTTGTTGTGCAGGTTGAGATACTGCATCAGTGAATTTTACATAATCTGGATCATTTGGATTTATTGATGTAGTTCTCTTGGATGCGCTATACAATAATGTTGGCCATCTTTCCTTTGTAAATTTAAATTCAGCAAATTTGGGATTTATGTATTTTTCTCGATTATCGTAATCCCTAGCTATGTTGATTAATTTGTTTGGGTCTTTGATATCCTGAAGAGTATCATCAGTAAATAATTCATGTGGTCCAGGTTTACGTGGTTGCACAGGTTGAGGTGTCACAGGCTGAGGTCTTCGAGTTAGTAATTCGGTTCTCTTTGTTTTATTGATGTAATTAACGTATTCACTATCAATCCTGTTGACGTTACGATACACATAGTATAATATTTTATACCATTTATCACGACCAGGGGCGATATTGACGTATTCGGGTTTCAATATGTTTTTCCGATCGTCAAATGATCTATATGCGAATTCAGCAAGGTCGTCAAGATTCGCTATTGCTCTTATTCTTGTTACCTCATCATCCCTGAATTTACCAGCGTGAGGAGTTTTCGTAACAGTCTGTTTCTCAGTTCTTTTCAGCAAAGGTATTGTTCCTTCTTTTATTGCTTCTTTCGCTACCTCAGGGTCCTTTATATCACCTATGAACGCTTTCTCGGTTGCTTTGGTTACTGGTTTGAATAATTCCTGCGTCGTCTCGGCAAATCCTTCCTTTGCTCTTTTAATCGCTTGTATTTTCTTTTTTACTTCTTTTTGCACAGGTAGATATTCCTCTATTGCCTTTAATCGCTCTCGTGCTATTTTCGCGCTACTTGATTCTCCAACATCCATATTATTTAATTTTCATTTTGTATCTTGAAATTAAAAATTAAAATGTAATTGATACAATATTTTACTTTATTTTGACAAAATAATCCTATAAAATTCATTTAAATACGACAGCAGCAGGGAGGGCATCTCAGTATAGTCTGTCGACGATAATAACCAAAACAAAAAAACAAAAAAAAAATCATGAACGTAATTAATACGCAGCTAAATCTTCGAGCAGGTGTTGTTCATTAGATTGCGGATCAATAACGACGAAACTATCTCAGGAAGCATCTATTCGGTAAATAAAATCTTTCTCTGGGTGATATTTTTCTGGTACTGTTTTTGGGCCGTCGTTTTGTCAAGGTCTGCTCACCCTCCCTGCTGCTGTGTGTGTGTGTGTGTGTGTGCGTGTGAGAGAGAGAGAGAGTCTATATCATAAACGTTGATTTTTGGTAGCTAATTAGTTTCAAACTTGGAAAGAGTATCTACTTTAAATTGTCGAAATTAAATCACGAATATTTTAACTTGCGCTTATTATTTTTATTTTCTTCTGCCTTGGAGTAGAATCAGTGTATACTTTATATAATTCTCCTCTCAATTCGACCAAACGATAAATACATAACCAACCTCTCCCTCTACCTGTTTCACTCGTATATCGTAACGGTATATAAGTTGTGTTCAATACAACTATGCAGTATGCAGAGTAATGTGACCATAAAACGATTCCACCAAACATTTGTGAGCTTGTCATATTCCGCAGCTTTATTTTGCTGTATTATGTACACTTAAACACCTGTCTCTCTCTCTCTCTCTCTCTCGATTTGCGTATTTCTAGCATTGCGGGTACTGTTAAGTTTTGTGCTTACGTTCAGAGGGGCTCGTATCGTTGTTTACAATTGACCTGTCATACATGTACTAAATAAAAACTAGTTATTATATAGTACATGTATGACAGGTCAATTGTTAGCAAACGCTACGAGCCACTTTACTTACGTCCTGGATTAAATTTACAGGTAACAAATATTCTTTAACACCGTTTCTGCATTTGGATAATTTCCTATGTTTCCCTATTGACACTTTTGCCTTTCACTCGGTACTTTATTGCAGTCATTAAAATAAAGATACCCAGAGATCGTCTGTCATATAAACAATTGTATATATTTTTGGTATACTTCACTACATTTTTGTATTTCCTCTTTTTCATGAAGCGTTTTATACACTCAGTGTGGGATATTCCGAGTGAATCCACCGTTTGACTGGTTATGTGCTCTAATATGAACTTATTTTTGCTCTTTAGAAGGGAAAATAATGTTTGGACAAGACTATTAAGAGGACAACGTAGCCGGTGTCCAAGATAGTTTTGTATAGCCTAGGAAAGTTTTGTATAGGGTGGAAATAATCGTTACGGCACATCAACCAGTAAATATTAATATTCAGAATGGATTCCTATGATGACGTTATGGTTTAATGAAGTGAAAGAGTCATTAAGGTGAACTATGTTAGAAAGAGTCTGATTTCTGTAAATTTGTCCGTTTACCTACCCTACCCCACCCTTCTTCAAAACCTCCATTCTATTCGCTTTCCTGAAGGCCTTCTCAGTTTGGTGTTCTCGCATACCTATTTGCTATGATTTATGTGCATACTCCACCGAATCCCAACTCGTAACTTCCGCGCCGACCATTACCATTAAGGAGTTATGGGTTATATAGTGAATCCCACTCCCTGGACGAGACTATAAGCAAAAGTTATAATTCCAGTCCCTTGGCTTCAGACAAGAGTTGCAGTTAATCAGGGTTTTCCTTCTATTTTCAGCTTGATGTATGTTTTTTTTATTTATATATATAACAGTTTAAGCACAATATTGCTAAAACTTGGCAGAACATTAGCTGGGTCTGAAACCAGTTTTACACAAGCAGCATAAACAATTTTATGGGATACTAGAAATTAGGGATAACAGGCCAAATTTAAAATTTCATATCAGGTTAATAAATATGGTATTTTTGAGAAGGTCAGAACATCAGAAATAACAACTTTTATGCAAGCAGCATAAACAATTTTATGGGATACTAGAAATTAGGGATAACCGGAAAATTTTAAATTTCATATCAGGTTAATAAATATAGTATTTTTGAGAAGGTCAGAACATCAGAAATAACAAATTAGAAAATGTGATCCTTTTCATGGTTTTTGCTTAGTCCTACAATGTAAGACATAGCACATTTTTATTTTGTTTTAGTGCTATGTCTTACAGTCCAAATAACAGACTTGTATAGCGTGTTCTGATGTCGGTTGACATCGGAACGAGTAGTCAGAGTTTCAGGAATATCTCACACATTTGGCAGCCTATATCAACACTCTTCCACTAACTTATGTGTATTTAATATACTTACTGTGCTGTCTTTATCCTGGCAGAATCAAAATATGGCACTAGCAAATGGACACATTTTCATGTTCTGTTGATATACATTTGAATTTGTTGCAATGCGGTGGTAGTCGAGGTATGCTGAAGTATGTTTAAGTAGGTTTATGTGGGCGATATGTTTCTTGAACAAAACAAAACATTGCTTACAGTTCCAATTGTTATAATATTTTTGTTGTTGTTATGTTAAAGAAAAATATTTCACTTAACCCAATTTCGGCATTTCCGGCTTTCATTGCTTTCCAGCCAACTGAAATGTAGGCCAACAAAACTTGAAAACAAAGTCCATTTCTTTTGTGAGAATTTGAATTTATTAGAAAAAAGACATCAGGGTAAGTAAAGTCTGACAAAAACATTATTACTATACTTTGTGGGAATGTGTTGTTTTTGGTTCCAGTTGTGTGTGATATTTCTGAAAATTTGACTTTCACTGCACTGTTAGTGGACATCAAAACATGCTACACAGCACCATTAGTTAGGCTGTAAGACACATTACCACCTAGAACAAAAATATCAGGTGATGTATCTTACATTGTAGGACTAGGTTTTTGCTCATATAGCAAGTGCAAACAACGTATTTTATTATCTGCATAAAAAAAATTCTCCAAAAAGTGATCATTTTTTTGTACAGCATATATATTGAATATAAACCCAGTAATGGAATGCTTTTTTGGGTTAATTAATGAAATAGTCATGAGAATATAACCAGACTGTTCTTGAAGTATAATTTACAAATAGACATGGTGTATAAAGAAAATTTTGGGGAAACGTGCCTCAGGTAATACAGAATTCGGATCTTTAATTACACAGAATGATGAGTTTATGTCCATTCTAAAAGCTTGTCTTTATTTATTCATGTTTTATTCATGTGAAAGTGAAAAACAAAAGGGATTGGTAACATCCACCTCCTTACTTTTCACACAAATCTATAGTGTAATAAGACAATCCAGGTATTTATTCCAAATCAAATGCCTACCTGTATGAGACATTTTTTAGACTAATTTATCCAAAAAATATTGATTTTATGAATACATAAACTATTTATTTATCTCTAATATTTCCTATGAAAATTTACTGTATATACTTTTTATTTATATTTATTGTTTTATTTTGTTATTGCTTTATTGCACATTTGGATTGTGCAAGTATTTTTTGTCATAACAATATGAGCTTCTTTCTAAAACACTATAAAATAATGATAAAATCACAGGCAAATGAACATGTTTATGCAGGGGGTATGGATGCTGTTACAGCCTGAGCTGCAAGTAGCCTTAAAAACTTTAGAATTTTGTTTTAATTATAGGGGAGGGGTCTTGTTCTTCTAACAGAAAACAATCGCATCTCGTGTGGAGACATAAGTATAAATTTGTATTAATCTTGACAACTACATTAATTTTATATTAAAAGGTATCAAGCAGGTCTGATGTTGTTTTGTGGCAGTAATAATAAAAACAATCTGCTTGGCTATGGGTAGCAGTAGCAATGATATTTATATTCAGCGAGTATATAGATGCTACCAAAGAAGTCTGACGTTTTATAAGTAAAGTACTTTACATTAAATCACCTTTTATATACTATAAATATACACCACTCCCTCGATAACTCGCACCCAGATAACTTGCAAACCCACTTATAACACATGGTCAGGCGTGGCTCCTATTTTTTTAAACCAGAAAATACCATAAAAATTTATCCCTATATGTTGAACTTGAAGAAAATCGCGATCAAAATTGGTAACGAAAACTTTGTTGTATCACTTGTTTTATCATCGAAAATGATAGGATATGGAAATTTTAATCAGCACTTTGAAATATCAAATTTAAAAGTAGGTCATAACATTGTTTACAGTTTCTTTCCAATCGACATTCCTAGTACACTGCAATTAATGATATTTAAGGAAATCTCATCAGTGAAAATGTCACTTATGCCAAGTGGAGGCAGTACTTTAATAATAAATGCAAATAAATAATTTTTTATCAATTGAAATTTGTGTTCTAGTTCTATCTTTTAGTTCTCTTTAAGTATAATCGTCATAAATGCAATGTGTCCTGTTGTAATTAGACGTAAAATGCATAAATCTACCATAATAGCTAAGTCCATGAGCATTTCTCTGAAAACTTAATTAAGTGCCGACCATGTTTTGATAAATGACTTCCGGAAGTATTTGTTGTATTATGGCACTGAATTAAAAGTTCAGAGGTCTCGCTCGGATTTTAAAACTAGGAGTCCTGGACTCCCATTTTGGTAGAAATAGGAGTCCCACCATCAAAAGTTGCAGTCCCTTCTTTCCTATGGAATCAACACGGACATGAGTGCATCTATTTTTAGATGGAGAGGTTTTCATAATGTAATCACTCACTTTAATATAGCTTCATTACAACAGTCCATTGACAGGATTTCAAATTTATGGTTTATTTATTTGTCAATGTCCTTGTAGTAATTTTAGGCAATGGTTAAATAGTATGTTTTTTCCTCGTATGTTTGCAAATACATGTCAAGTCAGAAAACAGCTTAGACCATAAAGCGCTTCTCGCTAATTCCACAATATAGCATTGTCCCATACATTTCTGACCTCCATAATTTGCATTTTAAAGTTAAATCTTTAATAAAATAATACCTTGGCTTTGCTTTCAATGATTTGTAAATTGTTCTGAAAATATTTGCCTGATGATTTATGAAAACAAACAATCTAATGAACTGGTACATCCCAGACTTAGCGAAGTCCACCATTATTTCCCGTTAGGTCTACTGGTTAACTTACAGTTTCAAACTAATTTTATGACTAAATAGTGTTCAAGAGGCAGTTAATATATATCCAGGTCACTGATTCTGGTCTTAAAACACATGCTTGTATGTTTTATCATCAAAGGATATCATGCAGGAAATTGATAGTTGCTACCTTACTCTGAAAAGGGTTAATGGTCAATCAGCTATCAAAACATACGCTTGTGAATGGGCAAGAGTTTGTTTGTCAATGTAGTTGATATCAAAACTAGGCCTAGCTACCGGTACTGTTGTATTGATGAATACATTTCGCTACAGTGCTAGAACTAACCAGGCTAAGGTGAGGGGCATTTAAAAAAAAGTATGGTAAGTCAATGTACCTCTTAAATAGCTCTTGTTCGTCCATCAGAGTGATACTGAATTTTGTCAATCCAAGTAAGGACTTACTCCAAACACTAAGCTAGGCATCACACACTTTCTTACACTTAGCTTCTCTCCCATCCGAACTGTCAATTCTGGCAGCTTTGGCACTCTTCTGAATCTCATTACAATCTACGTAAGTTTGCCATTTAACCCCAAAATACTTATCCAAATTTACAAATTGCATTTTGTCTAAGTCTCAACATGTCTTGATTCTCATGCACTACTCATCCCAATACATTCGGAAATGAACACAAAAACAAAAGCTAAAGTTGTTTATTTGATGTACTTTTACAAATGACCTCATGTACATCTCTGGGTCTTTCTGACTCTGAATTCAATCACTGTAAATATCAGTATATTTTCCATCCCGGCCGCCAGTCAAAGCCTTTGAACTTGCCGCCCAGCTATTGCATCATGTTCTTTTTGATGTACTCTTATAATGGCAACATGTATGTACATCAAGGGGTCTTTCAGTCACTGAATTCTGTCATTGTAAATATCAGCACAAAGCAGGTGGCTGAAGCAGGACTACTGGCAAGTCTTTGAATTTTGCCGCACACCTATTACATGCATATGGAGGACTCCCGCCTCAGTGAATTTCTGCGTCCCAGATCAAAAATTGGCTTCCAAATATGCGTAATTAAGCATTTCCGAGATCTCTGAAAGTTGGCCTCCTTTGTATTACCATGTTAATTATGTCTTTTGAATCAAATAAAGGAGGTGGAATAAAAGAAAAGTTAAAAGGCATGAAAATCCTGCAAACTTAAGATCTAGTGGCCCTGGTCATATGTCCGGTGAACTCACTTCATTTGATCAGTCAAACACTTATAAATGTTATTGTGTATGTAACATAAACTAACTTAAATTAACCAACTCTTTCATAACTGTGATCAAAGACAACAAGGCAGCCAAGCGAAATGAATATTTCATAAAATAAAGAGCCTGATTTCACAGATATGGATCATTGTGGGCAAGTGGGGTTCCAGAGAATTCTTGAACTGGCACCTAGAGATATATTCAAGGATGATAAGAAGTTTGATTATTACATGAAATCACGATATCAGTATTGTACTCACTGAAAAATACAAAAATTGAGTTTCGATGTAGACGATTGTCTCACGAAATAAATGCCATGTGTTTTTGAAAAAAGGAATCTTGTTTGGTAGTGTATCAACAGTTAGTCTAGTTCCCAACTCTGGGGACTCCCGATTTGGCAGGATAATATTAAACACCACTATGAGAACCAGACTCATCAAGAAAACGAAAAGCAGTGATGTAATACACAGATTTTTTCTCGTATACATGATGGTTGTTAAAACCAGTTGGAATGATCTTTCATATGTTGGACATTTTGAAAATGAATTTTTTTTAAACAGAATAATGAACAACTTCGTTAGAAAAAGCACGTTATTAAAAATTATTATGAATGTGATTGTAAAATGAGGATTCATTCAATAAACAGCCCAGTTCTCTATGCTGCTTCCATCCCCAGTTTTCTCGATGTTAAAGCAATTTTTTTTTCTTCAATTTTTGCAGGTCCCTCGGTAACTCGCACCTCGCTTATAGTGCGGTCTGTGCTTGTGAACCCCGTTGTGCGTGAATTATCGAGTGAGAGGTGTATGTATATTTAATGTATTGATAATGTGATTTCGTGTTGTCACAGATTTTGTTGTACTTTATTGATAAAACATCAGACTTCTGTGGTTGCTAACTCTACCAGCTGCTCAAGGGAGAGAACTGACATGCATTTCTATTTAAAGATGAGTAAGAGAGTATTTATAATACAGCTGTATTCCTATGAAATGAAGATAAGTACCCTAAAGTTCTTGACTCATTCTGTATTTGGATATATAAATGAAACCTTTCCCGCATGAAACCCTCCCTGATTCACATTTTGTTGGTTTTTCAGGAAAATTATCTCTGAGCCGTATCAAATTCTTACGAATAAATTATAGTTTCAAACAAAAGCCAAACAGTTTCCTTTGTGTAGATTATGACGTAATATTTTCCTGCTTTTCATGAAATTATCCAATCAAAGTTAAAGGAATGGGAGCTCCGGAATGAGGGGTACCCTCTCTGTACAAAAATAGTAAGATGGTGGCACTTGGCCTGACTCAAGTGCCACCTAGCTATGTTGTTATTTCTAAGAAATACTGAAATATACTCAAAAACTGAAATAAACAAATATTTCATTTTTTCAGTGTATATATCAGTATAGACACAGAAATTCTCATATGTATTTGTTTATTAATAATAAAAAGTAAAAGAAAAACTGATTTAAGTGATTTTGGTACAGATTGTTTACATTTTAGCTATTTGCAGCAAAATTCATGTAATGACATCACTTGATGGTACGTGATTGGACATGTATGCTAAACAGTGAATTGTTCCAAGATTAAAATATTAGATAGTATATGCAAGAGTGAGACTATGAGCAAGAATATAACAAGCAGTAATATGTAATCATAGTTTTCAGTATATCTCTTTATCTCTATCATATATATACCAAAACTTCCAAGCATGTATGCAGTGGATCAACACTTCCAACTTGTACACGGTTTACCAAAACTTCCAACATGTATGCAGTGTTTCAACACTTCCAACTTGTACACGGTTTACCAAAACTTCCAAACTTGTATACGGTTTACCAAAACTTCCAAACATGTATGCAGTGTGTCAACATTTCCAACTTGTACATGATTAACCAAAACTTCCAAACTTGTACATGATTAACCAAAACTTCCAAACTTGTACATGATCAACCAAAACTTCCAAACTTGTACATGATTAACCAAAACTTCCAAACTTGTACATGATCAACCAAAACTTCCAAACTTGTACATGATTAACCAAAACTTCCAAACTTGTACACAGTTTACAGTAACTCAAATGATACCATCTAAAAGGTATGATTTGAAACTCCATCATTTCCCATATCTACCCATCAGGCTTGTTGCTGACGGCTGTTATAAAATAATGCCATACTTCACTCGACTTTCATTTGTTTCATTTGTTTTATGTCTTATTATAACATGATTCTGTTTGTAAAATGTGTCTTGGTTGATTATAATGGAGTTTTAGTAAAACATCAGTTGCATGTCACTGTATGCATTTAGTAACTCAGATTCCCTGCCGTGATTCTTATTTACAGCTCTTTGACAACCTACAAGACAGTAGAACCCATTGTTGACCTACAAGACAGTAGAACCCATTGTTGATTGTCCATGGAAGCACATTATTTACTGAAATCTACATCACATCCCTGCATAACTGCTAACCCTATGCATGCTGCTATTTCATTTTGTTTGCAGTGCCATTAAATTCCTGCATTGTTTCTGTTCCATTATGCTCTGGCATCTTTTAGGATGGAAGATCATGTGCTGCAATCTACCTATTATCTCTGCAGAACCACTTACACTCTGCATGTTACATTATGGCATTATTGCCTGAGTTTCCTATGTTTGCTGCATTAGTGAGGATGGTCAAGTCCTATGTTGGTTATTAAAATCAGCAATTATTTCCAGGGATACTGGTAATACAATGCCGTTCTTGATACCATGTAATATGAGGATAATGGTGGCTAGTGCAGGTTCATGCACTGCTTACCAGATTACAAAAATTGTCAGAGATACATGGTCAACTGACAACATAGGGAGTCTGCACTATCATGATGTAGTAGCAGGGAGGGCATAAGTGACAATACTAATTTTTGGCATTATGGTTAGCTTAACATGATTATGGGATGGCATAAGTGACAATAATAATTTTTGGCATTATGGTGAGCTTAACATGGTTATGGGATGGCATAAGTGACAATACTAATATTTGGCAGTATGGTGAGCTTAACAGGGTTATGGGATGGCATAAGTGACAATACTAATTTTTGGCATTATGGTTAGCTTAACATGGTTATGGGAGGGCATAAGTGACAATACTAATTTTTGGCATTATGGTTAGCTTAACATGGTTATGGGAGGGCATAAGTGACAATACTAATATTTGGCATTATGGTGACCTTAACATAGTTATGGGAGGGCATAAGTGACAATAATAATTTTTGGCATTATGGTGAGCTTAACATGGTTATGGGATGGCATAAGTGACAATACTAATATTTGGCACTATGGTTAGCTTAACATGGTTATGGGATGGCATAAGTGACAATACTAATATTTGGCATTATGGTTAGCTTAACATGGTTATGGGATGGCATAAGTGATAATACTAATATTTGGCATTATGGTTAGCTTAACAGGGTTATGGGAGGGCATAAGTGACAATACTAATTTTTGGCATTATGGTGAGCTTAACATGGTTATGGGAGGGCATAAGTGACAGTACTAATTTTTTTCATTATGGTTAGCTTTAACATGGTTATGGGATGGTGTAAGTAACAGTACTAATATTTGGCAGTATGGTGAGCTTAACAGGGTTATGGTAGGGCATAAGTGACAATACTAATTTTTTTCATTATGGTTAGCTTTAACATGGTTATGGGATGGTGTAAGTAACAGTACTAATATTTGGCAGTATGGTGAGCTTAACAGGGTTATGGTAGGGCATAAGTGACAATACTAATTTTTGGCAGTATGGTGAGCTTAACATGGTTATGGGATGGCATAAGATATAGTACTAATTTTTGGCATTATGGTTAGCTTAACATGGTTATGGGATGGCATAAGTGACTACTAATTTTTGACAATATGGTGAGCTTAACATGGTTATGGGATGGCATAAGATATAGTACTAATTTTTGGCATTATGGTTAGCTTAACATGGTTATGTGATGGCATAAGTGACTAGTAATTTTTGGCAGTATGGTGAGCTTAACATGGTTATGGGATGGCATAAGATATAGTACTAATTTTTGACAATATGGTGAGCTTAACATGGTTATGGGATGGCATAAGATGCTGTCATAATTTTGGCAGTGCAGTCAGCTTGAAATGGTCATTGGATGGCATAAATCACTAAGTCACAAGCAGGAATAAATATTTTCAGATTTTTTTTTATCAGTTAATAACTTATTCCTGTAATGAGTTAATCTCTTTTATAATGCTCTCAATGGGTGTCATACAAGTGTACCATATTATAGGTGAGGTTCTCAATGGGGGTCATATAAGTGTACCATATTATAGGTGAGGCTCTAAATAGGATCATATAATAGTACCATAGTGTAGGTGAGGCTTTCAATCGGGGTCATACAAGTGTACCATATTATAGGTGAGGCTCTCAATGGGGGTCATACAAGTGTACCATATTATAGGTGAGGCTCTCAATGGGGTCATACAAATGTACCATATTATAGGTGAGGCTCTGAATGGGGACATACAGATATACTATATTATAGGTGAGGCTTAGATGGACACGTATGGCTGTTAAAAATAATCTATGTAGCATACAAAACCAGGTGATTTTAGTGGATTACTTTATGTGAAATAACATAATTATAATGGGTTATTGTCTCTAATAAGCTTAGACAGATGAACCTATACAGTAGCAGTAATTTAAAAACTAAACTCTTGAAAAATAATGAGATCCATTAGGATACATTACTCTATCTAATAAGCAACTCCCTTTTAAGTCCACCTTTTCAGACACAAAAGAAGTATATTTCGGCTATTTTGTCCCCCTTGCAAGAGGGAGACCCTGTACTTGTTTATAAGAGGGGCAGTGCTATGCTACTTACAGCGAGGGACCACTATATGTAACTTTATGTTTCAGATATCTTGCTAGTATGTGTCACCGAAGATGATGGGTATCAGATGAAAGAATGAAAAGAAAGCATCTAGTCACCATCGTGGTTGTAGTGTTCCTGTCATGGAATGCCATCATGTATTACACCTTAGTTAACAGAACCTCAGGAAAGGTACAATAGCTAACTCTTGACAAAAGCAATGAATATTTGGTGAAAATTTAAATGTGGAATTAATCTATCAATGAAGGTGGATAAACTGTATAGTAATCATGTCTGCAGTTTAGTTTTTGCAAGATAACTTGATGGAATCGTTATGGTTTGTAGCTTAATGAGGCATTAGAATGGTTTGGGTTTTAGCATTTGCAGTGATCATTTATTTAAGTTATGACCCTTGATTATGTATTTCCTTGCCATTTGAGTGCCTTTACCTTCTGAAGGATTGTTGGTTTCAACCAAATTAGTCATTCAGCTTTATATCGACAAGACCTTCATTAAATGATTTCACATGTTTCATAAGATCATTTACATAGTTATGCCAGCACCCACCGTAAAGTGGAACATGTTATATGATAATGTCATTTGGTCCATCTGTGTTACTAGTTTCATTTCTACACATGGACTCAACTTGTCCACCATCTGTTGTACCAAACTTTGTGCATGGTTTACACTAGGAGTAAGGAAGAATCCTGTTGATTTCAGGGTCAAAAGGTCAATGGTCATGGTCACTGCAATGGAAAGATGAAAAATGGTTTCTCACTCATCTACAATTAGCAAACTTTTTTGATGGCTTGTGCTTGGAGTATGGAAGAGCTTTATCAGCTTAGTGCTGAAAAGGTCAGGGGTTATGGTGTTGTGGATGGCATGCTTTTGGATTAAAGATGAGGCTTATTTAATTCAGGGTCAAAATGTCAATGGACAAGGTCACCATGACATACAGAATTAAAATGGTGTCTGGACAATAATATAGTTGTACATATTATACCTGGATGAAACTTTGTGGATGGCTTGCACTTGGGGTAATCAAGAAACTTGTTGATTTTTAGGGGTCAAAGGTCAGTGTCACAGTGACTGACAAAATAGAACTTCATCAATGGTTTGCACTAGGGGAAAGGAATCTTTTGATTTTCAGGTCAGCACCTTGAAGCAAGTAATTAGTTTGTGGATGACTCAGATATTAGATACGAACATATATTAATTTTGAGATCGAAAGGTCAAGACCATTGGCAGACAAGTAAAATGGGGTTTGCATAATGACATAGTTCAAGACCAAGCATGTGGACCAGAGTTTGTGGATTGTTTATATTTAAGGTATGGAAGTGTCCTATGTTGATTGTGAGGTTAAAATATAAAATGGCGCATTCATCCAGGCTCAGAATAATTAGTTTTGCAGAATAACTTGTTCAAGATTAGGCAAATGCAAATTCCTCCAGGGCATGGGCTAGATAAGCAATTTGTAAAGCCATACCCTATGATGTATCCAAGCAGATCAAGCCAAGATCGTGGGCAAGATCTGCCTTATGGGCCATAGGTTGCACATGCCTGTTCATCTAGATGTTCCTATATGTTCCTTGACTAAATGTTTTGATGGTAAGCAATTTGACTGGAAAAAAGAAACCTATAGTGTCAGGAGTCAAATGGTCAGAGTTCTTGGTCATGGTAACTCTGATAAGTAATTACTGTATTTGTGCACATTAAAACAAATTTAAGAAGACATACTTTGAACAAAAGTCAAGGTCATTGATACTTTTTGGTCAATAATTTCCAGATTCAGTTATATCCAACAGGGTCTGCATAGAGGACTATTAAACACAAGGTGGACTTATAATGTATTGTTCACAGTACCCTTTTATTTCATTAGCTCATCTGGCTGAGTGAGCTTATGGTATGCTCCAACATGTATGGTGTCTTGTGCATTGTCTGTTGTCTGTTTAATATTGTTATTTACATCTACACCTCATAAACTGCTCAAACTATTTGACTAAAATGTTTTGAAGAAATCATCCTGGCTCAAAGTTCAGATTTGTTCAGATGGTACTGGTCAGCCAGCAAGTATGGCCATCAATACTAAGAATTTTAAATAAAATCAAAATAACCTCTCTTCACAAACTGTTTATCAGAATTTGACCCAGTCTTTACAGAAAACATCCTGGCAGGAAGGTCTTTCAAATTGTTTAAATTGATGCCTTCCCACCATCAAATATGGGGCCTTGAGTGGCCGAGTGGTCTAAAGTACTCTCCGTTACGGATCACTGCCATCTCACCCCTGCCTGCGTGGGTTTGAGTCAAGGATTCAGCCAGTGTCGGTATGTGAGAAAGCTTGCCAGTAGCTTCTTGTGGGTCTTTGGTTCTTTCCGGGGTTTTTCCGGGTTCTTCTCCACCATTAATACTGGCTGCCATGTATAGCCTATTGTGTGCTGAAAAATGGCATTAAACACTACAACAACAACAACAACAACTATCAAATATGGCTGCCATTGCTAAAAGAAAGAAAGCCTTTTAAATGGCTTCTCATAAACCACTAAACAGAATTTGACTATATTTGATAGGAAGTATTCTGGCATGAAAGTCTTTGAAATTTGTTGAAATGATGCCAATCTAAATCTGAAATGGCAACCATTACTGATAATGTATGACATTTAAATGACTTCTTTTCAGAAACTATTTATAACCATTCATAATGAAAAGCATTCTGTCGTAAAGGGCTTTCATGTTTCTTACTTGATGCCAATCCACCTTCAGTTATGGCCACCAGAATCAAATGAAGAAAATTCTTAAAAACAGCTTTTCAAAAATTGCTGAACAGAATTTGAGCAGATTAACAGTAAATTTACTGGCATGAATATGTCTCTGTTTTATACACACTGCTCCAATGGCCAAGTGGTTAGACTATCTGCCTCGGATGCATAAGGTCATGGGTTCGATCTCCGAACAGTTCATACCAAAGACTTACAAAAATGGTAATAACAGCTGCCTTGCTTAGCATTCAGCATTAAGAGTTTAGTGTTAGGACTGGTCGGCCTGGTGTCAGGATAATGTGACTGGGTGAGACATCATGCTGCATGTCTGCAGCATGATGCCCCAGTACTAGACATCTCTATCAACTGCCACACTGCAGACATCATAGTGATATGACAGAAAAATTGTTAAAGCTACGTTAAAAATCCAAATCACATACACAGAGTTTTATATACACGATGTCAGTCAGTTACCAAGTATGGTCAGAATTACTAAAAGACACAAAATTTATAAGTTCTCTAATGGAAATCATCCTGAAATTAAATTGTTGTTGTCCTTCCATCATTAAGGATAAAGAATGAATTCTTGTGTAAAGGACTTTTTTTTATATGTTCATATAAACCAATCCACTATCGAATATGGCCACTAATACTGTTAATAAAAATATATTAATTACTTTTTTTTCTCTTCTACAATTGCAAAAGAGATTTAGACTGGATTTGACAAGATATCATGTTAGCATAGATGGCTTTCAAAAATGTACATATAATGCCAATCTGCCATTAACTATGAATGCTGTTACTAAAAGGAGAAAAACGTCTCAATATCTTGTTCAAAACAGCTCTCAGAATTGATCAGAACAAATTAACCAAACTTTTTCAGAAATCATTCTGGTAATATATGCTTCCAAATTTGTACAAATGGTGCCAGTTTGCCATGAAATATGGCCACAATTATTAAAATGGAAACTCCTATGATCAAATTTGTATAGAAAGCATTAATATGAAGTACTTTTAAGTTTACACAAATGATGCCAGTCTGTCTTCAAATATAGCAATTGTTACTAAAAATATAAAATCTTTTAAGAACTTCGTACAAAACTCCACCTCATAGACTTTGGCTAAATTTGACTGGCTTTCAGATTTATACAAAATAAGTTCTTCTGCCATTAGATACAGCTGCCATTAGTAAAAGTAGAAGAATGTAGAACGGACCATCAGGTACATTATGCAGCTGTAAATCAACATCCCTCTGCAACAGGTGTGTTTTGGCTACATAAACTGCTAGAAAGACGTAGGTATCTCCTTTGTGGGTGCTGGTGGTGGGTCTTTGGTGATGTTGTCATGTTCAGCATTACAACATTAGAGTTTGTGTTTTGTGTTTTATTTTATCTTTTAAAGTGGTATACATCCATGAATTTAATATACACTATAAAGCCCCTCAGTATACTGCAGCCATTCTTATACACTGTAAAGCCCCTAAGTATAATGCAGTCCTCATACACTATTATGTCCCTCATTGTACTATACACTATTAGGCCCTCAGTATACTGCAGCCCTTATACATTATTAGGCCCTTAGTATACTGCAGCTCTCATACACTATTAGGCCCTTATTATACTGCAGCACTTATCCACTATTAGGTCTTCAGTATACTGCAGCCTTTATACACTATTAGGCTCTTAGTATACTGCAGCCCTTATACACTATTAGGCCCTCAGTATACTGCAGCCCTTATGCACTATTAGGCCCTCATTGTACTACAGCCTTTTATATACACTATTAGGCCCTCAGTATACTGCATCCCTTATACATTATTAGGCCCTTATTCTACTGCAGCCCTTATATGCTATTAGGCACTTAGTATAATGCTGCCCTTATACACTATTAGGCCTTAGTGTACTGCAGCCCTTATTCACTATTAGGCCCTTATTATACTGCAGCCCTTCTTATACACTACAAAAACCCTCAGTGTACTGCAGCCCTTCTTATACACTACAAAAGCCCCTCAGTGTACTGCAGCCCATCTTATAATGTGGATATGACCATGGATCCTGTTGAATTTGGTTTTATCCATTTAATTTATTTCACTTAAGTCTGTATTTGGTTCATGTGAACCAGCTTTAATGTGATTTTAAGTTATTGAATATTAATTTGATATTGTGTATCACTATCAAGACAATCTTATAATAGAACATCCCTCGAAGTAAGACTCTCATTTATAATGTAGGTCTATTTTGTGGCATTATAAAGCATTGGCATTGTATCAAGACATGTAGTGAAAATAGGTACATTTGCGTTGGTGCAGCTTTCAGTCACATGACATGGCATTGCCATTGAGTAATGTTAATTCCTTAACATTATGTGAGAAATATAAGCTCCAGATTTGTGTTTATTTTAGGAATGTGTAACATGCTGCAATCAGTTTGTGATCTATAGCATTTCATATCAACTGAACACTTGTATAAATTTCTCAATTTACAGCTTGGTAGTGGAATGGATGTAAAAGTGAAACTGAATGAACTTCAAGAGGTGATACAGACCCAACTTCAGGAAAATGATTATATCCTCAAAAACCTTCAGAAACTCAAGGATCAGGCTGGTAATAATCCATGAATCCTGTTTTTTTGTCTCAGGCTGGTAAATAATCCATAAATCCTGTTTTTGTCTCAGGCTGGTAAATAATCCATGAATCCTGTTTTTTGTCTCAGGCTGGTAAATAATCCATGAATCCTGTTTTTTGTCTCAGGCTGGTACATAATCCTTGAATCCTTTTTGTGTGCCTCAGGCTGGTAAATAATCCATGAATCCTGTTTTTTGTCTCAGGCTGGTAAATAATCCATGAATCCTGTTTTTTGTCTCAGGCTTGTAAATAATCCATGAATCCTGTTTTTTGTCTCAGGCTAGTAAATAATCCATGAATCCTGTTTTTTTTTGTCTCAGGCTGGTAAATAATCCATGAATCCTGTTTTTTGTCTCAGGCTGGTAAATAATCCATGAATCCTTTTTTTGTCTCAGGCTGGTAAATAATCAGTGAATCCTGTTTTTGTCTCAGGCTGGTAAATAATCCATGAATCCTGTTTTTTGTCTCAGGCTGGTACATAATCCATGAATCCTGTTTTTTGTCTCAGGCTGGTAAATAATCCATGAATCCTGTGTTTTGTCTCAGGCTGGTAAAAAATCCATGAATCCTGTTTTTTGTCTCAAGCTGGTAAATAATCCATGAATCCTGTTGTTTGTCTCCTCGTGCATCAGGACATAATGAGATACATGTATCAGTTTTCGACAGTGTTAACACCAGCTTAATTGTCATTAGTGTTGATTCTTTATGTTATAGTTACCTTGAATGTATATTTGATAAATTCATGAGTCAGCTTATTTACAGTTACACTTGACATTACTGTTTAAATTATTATTTCCTGCCTTTTTTCTTAAAGCTGGTGACATGGAATATGCTTTTCTTGCTGTCCCTTGCTTCTTCATTTTCATAACTTTCAAACCATTTGTCAGGAATCTTCCTGGCATGAAGCCTTTTAAATTGATATAAATGATGCCAGTCTGCCTTCAAACATATTCACCTTTTTAAAATTAGATAAAAACTTGATTTCATGTTAGATTTTGCTTGGCAGAATTTTGATGATATTTTCTGGCATTAAAGAATTTCAGATTTATTCAGATGATGTTAATTTGCCATTATAATATGGCTGCAATTTCTAAAGAATTAGAAAATCTTTTGAGTGACTGAACCACTGAACAGATTTTGAAAACTTTGACAGAAAGCATTGTTGCATGTATGGCATGTAAGTTTGTACAGATTATACAATTTGCTATCAGATAGGCTTTTGCTACTAATACTAAAACAATCTTTTAATAACATCTTCTAAAACACTGCTTGACATAATATGATGAAATGGGATGGAAAACATCATAGCTTGAAGGTGATTCATACTTACAGAAATAATGAAGTCCATACCAAGTTCGATTTTAATATTGTTTATTTGTGCTTCAAGCATAGATTTAGGAACTTGTTAACTGTATAATCTTCAGTCACTTGAAATATATTCTTCTATGGAACCTATATTTTTGCAGTTAGAGGGCCACATTTTCCCCATTGAATTTAGAATTTTTTCACTTTTGGAAAAGGGATGAAGTTGGTTCTATTTGGAAAAATCATAGAAGCAACACTATATTAGACAAATGATTATGTAGATAATGATAAATGTATATAAACTAGAGAAAGCTTGAAATGACTGCTTTTATGACATATACAATTAACAAAATTGGAGGAAATTTGTGCAGTAAGCATCCTACTAGTCCCGATTTTTTGGCCAACTGCTCTTGCAATTAGGGAGGTGAGCAATCTCAGGCTCACTTGGTTCTCTTGCATTTGGCAAGTAGATGTCATGGAACTTCTTTAATATATCATTACATTTGCTTTATCTCACTTCATTAATGATAGAAGCATTATGTTTGGTCAAGAAATATGTTAGGTTGCCTTTGAGCTTAATGATCATGTTTCTTATACTGGATTAGGCTGTAAGCCTTTCAAAGCTTCAGTTTCTAATGGAAAAAATGTATAGCTTTATTTTAAGGTTTTTGCAATGATCTCGTCTTTTCAGAGAAAAGTAAAGAAGTTGTAGCCCAGATTAAAGCTGACTCCAGCCCAGTCCATGGTGAGATTGGAAATCTTAGCAAAACCCATTTGCAAGGGACCCAAGGAGATATAGATGGTGTTGTCATTCCTATTTTAATGATTGCATGTGATAGAACAGAAGTTAGTCGTAGCTTGGATCAAGTCCTGAAGTAAATATTTTGAATATTGTTACCTATATAATAATATCTTAGTCACTGACAATTTGCTGAAGAGACTTTTTGCTGAAATTCAGTCAGACCTTTGGTATACACTTTGTTGTATAACTACATCCAACATTGACACATTTTCAGCAAAGATTTGAGCAAAAGTTATCTTTCACACGTCAGCAAATGTTATCTTTCACACATCAGCAAATGTTCAGATTTGGTTCAGCAACAGTGCAGTAATTGTTAGAATAAATAAGATGCAGACAATTTTCAGAAATATTCAGTACATGCTGATTAGTAAGTCCTAATTATTCAGTTCATGTAGGACTGTGGAGATCTGGTTTTAATCAGATTGGCATTTTACAGATCTTGAAAAGGGTAACTGTCTTACCAAATCTTCATTCTATTTGCATTCCATACACATTCTATTTGCATTCCATGTACATTCTATTTGCATTCCATGTAAATTCTATTTGCATTCCATGTAAATTCTACTTGCATTCCTTATACATTCTATTTGCATTCCATACACATTCTGTTTGCATTTCATGTACATTCTATTTGCATTTCATATATATCCTGTTTGCATTCCATATACATTCTATTTGCATTCCATACACATTCTATTTGCATTCCATATATATCCTGTTTGCATTCCATACACATTCTATTTGCATTCCATACACATTCTATTTGCATTGCATATACATTCTATTTGCATTCCATATATATCCTGTTTGCATTCCATACACATTCTATTTGCATTCCATACACATTCTATTTGCATTGCATCTACATTCTATTTGCATTCCATATACATTCTGTTTGCATTCTATATATATCCTGTTTGCATTTCCTATACATTCTATTTGCATTCCATATACATTCTATTTGCATTCCATACACATTTTATTTGCATTCCATATACATTCTGTTTGCATTCCATATATATCCTGTTTGCATTCCCTATACATTCTATTTGCATTCCATATATATCCTGTTTGCATTCCCTATACATTTTATTTGCATTCCTTATACATTCTATTTGCATTCCATACACATTTTATTTGCATTCCATATACATTCTATTTGCATTCCTTATACATTCTGTTTGCATTCCATATACATTTTATTTGCATTCTATATACATTCTATTTGCATTCCATATACATTTTATTTGCATTCCTTATACATTCTATTTGCATTCCATATACATTCTATTTGCATTCCATATACATTTTATTTGCATTCCATATACATTCTATTTGCATTCCATATACATTTTATTTGCATTCCTTATACGTTCTATTTGCATTCCATATATATCCTGTTTGCATTCCGTACACATTCTATTTGCATTCCATACACATTCTATTTGCATTGCATATACATTCTATTTGCATTCCATATACATTCTGTTTGCATTCCATATATATCCTATTTGCATTCCCTATACATTCTATTTGTATTCCCCTCCACCATTAATACTGGCCGCCATGTATAGCCTATCTTGTGCTGAAAAATGGCGTTAAGCCCTACAACAACAACAACAACAACTATTTGCATTCCATATACATTCTATTTGCATTCCATATACATTCTATTTGCATTCCTTATACATTCTGTTTGCATTCCATATACATTTTATTTGCATTCCATATACATTCTATTTGCATTCCATATACATTTTATTTGCATTCCATATACATTCTATTTGCATTCCATATACATTCTATTTGCATTCCATATACATTCTATTTGCATTCCATATACATTTTATTTGCATTCCATATACATTCTGTTTGCATTCCATATACATTTTATTTGCATTCCTTATACATTCTATTTGCATTCCATATACATTTTATTTGCATTCCATATACATTTTATTTGCATTCCATATACATTCTATTTGCATTCCATATACATTTTATTTGCATTCCTTATACATTCTATTTGCATTCCATATACATTCTATTTGCATTCCATATTCCATATACATTCTATTTGCATTCCATATACATTTTATTTGCATTCCATATACATTCTATTTGCATTCCTTATACATTCTATTTGCATTCCATATACATTCTATTTGCATTCCATATACATTCTATTTGCATTCCATACACATTCTATTTGCATTCCATATACATTCTATTTGCATTCCATATACATTTTATTTGCATTCCTTATACATTCTATTTGCATTCCATATACATATTATTTGCATTCCATATACATTCTATTTGCATTCCATATACATTTTATTTGCATTCCATATACATTTTATTTGCATTCCTTATACATTCTATTTGCATTCCATATACATTTTATTTGCATTCCATATACATTCTATTTGCATTCCATATACATTTTATTTGCATTCCTTATACATTCTATTTGCATTCCATATATATCCTGTTTGCATTCCATACACATTCTATTTGCATTCCATATATATCCTGTTTGCATTCCATAAAAAATTCTATTTGCATTCCATACACATTCTTTTTGCATTCCATATACATTCTGTTTGCATTCCATATATACCCTGTTTGCATTTCATATACATTCTATTTGTATTCCATATACATTCTATTTGCATTCCATATACATTCTGCTTGCATTCCTGTGCTGCTCCTGTGACCTTGCGGTTAGAGTGTCCACCTCGGATGCGAGAGGTCATGGGTTCAATCCCCGGCCGAGTCATACCAAAGACTTATAAAAATGGTACTATAACAGCTGCCTTGATTGCTGCTCAGCATTAAGAGGTTAGTGTTAGGACTTGTTGGCCTGGTGTTAGGATAATCTGACTAGGTGGGAAATCATGTTACATGTCTGCGGCATGATGCCCTAGTGCTAGACATCACTATAAACTGCCACACTACAGACATCATAGCGATATGACTGAAAAATTGTTAAAGCTATGTTAAAAATTCAAATCACATACACACACACTATTTGCATTCCATATACATTCAGTTTGCATTCCATGTAAATTCTATTTGGGGGCCCCGAGTGGCTGAGTGGTCTAAAGCACTCTTCGTTATGGATCACTGTCATTTCACCTCTGTCTGCGGCAGTTCGAGTCTAGGATCCAGCCAATGTGGGTATGTGAGAAAGCTTGCCAGTAGCTTCTCATGGGTCGTTGGTTCTTTCCGGGGTTTTTCCAGGTTCTTACTCCACCATTAATACTGGCCGCCATGTATTGCCTATCGTGTGCTGAAAAATGGCGTTAAACCCCACAACAACAACAACAACAACAATAAATTCTATTTGCATTCCTTATATATCTTACTTGCATTCCATATACTTTCTGTTTGCATTCCATATATATCTTACTTGCATTCCATGCACATTCTATTTGCATTCCATTTACTTTCTATTTGCATGCCATAAACATTCTGTTGCATTCCATTTGCATTCCCTATACATTCTGTTTGAATTCCCTATACATTCCATTTGCATTCCTATACATTCTGTTTGAATTCCCTATACATTCCATTTGCATTCCCTATACATTCTGTTTGAATTCCCTATACATTCCATTTGCATTCCCTATACATTCTGTTTGAATTCCCTGTACATTCTATTTGCATTCCATATACATTCTGTTTGCATTCCATATGCATTCTGTTTGCATTCCATACACATTCTATTTGCATTCCATTTACTTTCTATTTGCATGCCATAAACATTCTGTTGCATTCCATTTGAATTCCCTATACATTCTATTTGCATTCCCTATACATTCTGTTTGCATGCCATAAACATTCTGTTGCATTCCATATACATTCTGTTTGCATTCCGTACACATTCTATTTGCATTCCATTTACTCTCTATTTGTAATCCCTATACATTCTGTTTGAATTCTCTATGCATTCTATTTGCATTCCATATACATTCTATTTGCATTCCATATATATGAGCATTTGATGTGTCTTAAAGTATGACACTCTACTCCAATTGTCCTGGTACTAAACAAACTTGTTGTATTGCAGTATTGTATAATATCAGACCAAACCAAAACCAATCATGTATCCTTATCCCATCATCATTGCAGTGCTGTATAATACCACAACAAACTAAAACCAGTCGTGTATCCTGTTATCATTGCAGTGCTATATAATATGACACTGGGCTAATCCAATAATGTATCCTTTCATCGTTGCAATGCACTTAAAACCAAGACCAATAGTGTATCATTTCATCTATGCAGTGTTGTATAACACCATGCCAAACCAAGACCAATTGTATATCATTTTAACACTGCAGTGTTATATAACACCACACCAAACCAGGACCAATTGTATATCATTTTATCACTACAGTGTTGTTTAACACCACACCGAACCAAGACCAATTGTATATCATTTCATCACTGCAGTATTGTATAACTCCACACCAAACCAAAACCAGTTGTGCATCATCTCATCTCTACAATGCTGTATAATTTCACATAAAACCAAGAACAATTGTATATCATTTCATCACTGCAGTGTTGTAAAACATTACACCAAACCAAGACCAATTGTATATCATTTTATCACTGCAGTATTGTATAACACCACACCAAACCAAGACCAGTTGTATATCATTTCATCACTGCAGTGTTGATTAACACCACATCAACTAAGACCAATTGAGTATCATCTCATCACTACGATGCTGTATAATTTCACATAAAACCAAGACCAATTGTATATCATTTCATCACTGCAGTGTTGTAAAACATTACACCAAACCAAGACCAATTTTATATCATTTTATCACTGCATTATTGTATAACACCACACCAAACCAAAACCAATTGTGTATCATCTCATCACTACAATGCTGTATAATATCACACCAAACCAAGACCAGTTGTGTATCGTCTCATCACTGCAGTATTGTATAACATTACACCAAAACCAAGACCAATTGTGTGTCATCTCATCACTGCAGTGTTGTATAACACCACACCAAACCAAGACCAATTGTATATCATTTCATCACTGCAGTGTTGTATAACATTACACCAAACCAAGACCACTTATGTGTCATCTCATCACTGCAGTGTTGTGTAACACCACACCAAACCAAGACCACTTGTGTGTCATCTCATCACTGCAATGCAGTATAATATCTCACGAAACCAAGACCACTTATGTGTCATCTCATCACTGCAGTGTTGTATAACACCACACCAAACCAAGACCAATTGTATATCATTTCATCACTGCAGTGTTGTATAATATCACACCAAACCGAGACCGCTTATGTGTCATCTAATCACTGCAGTGTTGTATAACACCACACCAAACCAAGACCAATTGTGTATCATCTCATCACTGCAGTGTTGTATAACACCACATCAACTAAGACCAATTGAGACCATCACTACAATGCTGTATAATTTCACATATAAAACCAAGACCAATTGTATATCATTTCATCACTGCAGTGTTGTATTACACCACACCAAACCAAGACCAATTGTGTATCATCTCATCACAGCAGTGTTGTATAACACCACACTAAACCAAGACCAATTGTGTATCATCTCATTGCACTATTGTATAGCACCACACTAACCAACACAAATTGTGTATCATCTCATCACTGCAGTGTTGTATAACACCACACCTGATCAAATCAATCATATATCATCTCATTGTTTTTCATTTATATTCTGGGATATGTATTCAGATTTTGCATTTTGCTTTCATCCATCATTTTTATTTCTTTTCACTTGAATAGGGAATGCTTTTGTGGACATTAGGTCTTAAGTGTTAGATATTCTTATTGTGAAGAACTATAGCTTTTTATATCTTGTCTTATTAAAAGCATGCTTTAATGTCATGTATTTCATTAAAAGGCAATCATACTCAAGGGTCATATACAACATGATTGTCATGGACTGTCCAATAATGAGGGTTTTCTGTATCATGTAATTCATTGTAAGACAGTCTCATTATATGGTGATATACTTAGTAACTCACATGGTCAGTATTATAATTGTGGAGTACTTTATCATTTATTTCATGATTTTCACAGACTTCTATAGTGGGGGAGTTCTGTATGACATACTTCATTGTAAGGCAGTCGGACTATATGGATCATGTGATAATGAAGGAGTACTGTGTCATCTATTGCATTTTAAATGTGTTGCTGTAAGGCAGTATGATGCATGGGTGCCATAAACAGTATTATAATCTAGGAGTACTCTATAAAACAATTATATTAAGTGTACAAATATAAAGGTAGAGTATATGTCAGCAGTGTTGATTATTTTTTCATTACATCAGTGGCTGTTGTTTTTTATGTCTGGTTTAACATGAACAGTGTCATGGCTTGCAAAGGATGAAAACTCATAAGACTGTAAGGAATGTAATCCTGGAATATCTGACATATGAAAGGGCTTCAGACTGTGGAGATTTAGTGGTAGCCTGAAAATAATCTTTTTTCAAATCCATGAATGAAATACATTTGTGTTTCATTCCGTTTTTGAATATCATTCTGTTTCTTGCATTTGCGTTCTCCATTTTCTCATAAATGCACTTATCAGTTTGTTTGTTTCTTATTCTCTTTTTCATTTCTTTCATTCGCATTGATTCTGCACTCTGTTGGCAACCATTTGGCATTCCATTTCATTTCACTGGTAAAATTACCCATGTCAGGGTCTATGTTTCCTCTTTTTAATAATATTCATTTAAGTTTTGCTACATCTAATCAATTTTTAATTATTCTTTTAAATTCTGTGACACATGTTTTACATGCATCTGAAGTGCATGACTATCAGAATTAATCTCAGGTAAATTGCAATGAAATCGGTAGTTTTAAGAAATGAACATGAAATTGTTAAACGTTGTCTTATAGATAGGTAAGTTAGAATGCCAGTGGACTAACTGAAATTATGTACACCATGGATTTGAGTTTTGTGATTACAGAATGCAGGTTGCCATGTGCTTTTGAAATGTTGCACAGTTATTCCTAGATCAGTTTTGGCTAAACCTAAAAAAAACTTTCATATATATGTTGGGGTTATTGAAATAAGTCTCAGAAATGTTGTCTATGATCGTGAGTTCTGAAGAATGCTAAAAAAAATGAGCACATCATTATAATTTGCTCTGGGGTGTGTGATTATTTATATTGGAGGTATTTAGTCCATGGGATGAAAGGGACTAGAGAAACAAATTAGCTAATGGAGATTTGATGCCTAGCAAAACTTTAAACCAACACTAAAATACCTTTTTATTTCAAATGTTCCTAGATACCGGCCTGATCCAAAGCATTTTCCAGTCATTGTTAGTCAAGACTGTGGCCATAAGGAGACAGCCCAGACCATTAAAACTTATGTTGATAAATACAAAATCGAGCACATACAGGTAACAGGAGTCAAAGCATTTGACATTATTTAAATAATTACGATTTTCTAAAAATTGTATTTATTGTATATGTAAAACAGTATGCAAGATTAAGATGATGTTGTTTTGTCATCTGGCAGCCATCATAAACATAATATATTTTTGTATTATATGAGTGTTGTTAAGTATTAAGGTTTACATTTTATATGGTTCCTGCCCGTAACAAATAGAAATACGAACAATGTAGGTTTCATTTTTTACTGGCAGAAACTGGAGTAATCCTTTTTGTATCAGCATTAACCTTTTGTGTTATAGTTCTTGCAAGTCTCATGCAGAAATGGAAAATAAAGATAGCATTGTGTCAAATCTTTATCATCATACCACCATTAGCAGTGTGAGATTGTGACATTTTCACCAGTGGCAATAGCGTACAAATGTTAAAGGCTTTCACAAGTCAGATACAGTGTGATATGTCATCACGTGGAAAACATATTAAACCTGCTTTGAAGAAACTCAAGACAAGTTGGATATCTTGATAAAGATGAGCAATTAGGTCGCCATTGCAGGGGGGGTCAAATCCTTGACTAAAGAATAATTCCATTATCCTGGCTAGACTGTTGTGCCGCTCCAGTGACCTAGTGGTTAAAGTGTCTGCTTCGGATGTGGGAGGTCGTAGGTTCAATCCCAGGCCGAGTCATACCAAAGACTTACAAAAATGGTACTAACAGCTGCCTCGCTTGGCGCTCATTGTTAAGAGGTTAGTGGTAGGACTGATCGGCCTGGCATCAGGATAATGTGACTGGGTGGGAAATCATGCTACATGTCTGTGGCATGATGCCCATGTGCTAGACATCAGTATAAACTATCACACTGCTGACATCTTAGCGATATAAATGAAAAATTGTTAAAGCTATGTTAAAAATCCAAATCACACACTCACAGACTGTCATGTCCCATGTTGGCAAAAAACGTAGAGAAACCTGAAAGATTACAAGTAGGTAATTCGTCATGGTTTCAGATATGAAATGTTTATGGAGTAGAGGCCATTTTGCAAGGGAAACTGAAATAAAATAACTTCTGTTCTTTATAAACAAAGGAAACTATGAAATACAATAATTTCTTTTGTGTTCTTTATGAAAGAAAGCATGTCATGGCAGTTGCTTAGTTGGTTTTGTGGTTTGCTTAGCACTAGCAGCTTAATGTTTTCATTAACCTTCTAGTGCAATATTTCTGTAAGGATTCCAAGACTTTGTTCAGGGGGACCCTAAGTGGCCGAATGGTCTAAAGCGCTCTCCATTACGGATCACTGCCATCTCACCTCTGTCTGCGTGGGTTCAAGTCTCGGATTCAGCCAATGTGGGTATGTTAGAAAGCTTGGCAGTAGCTTCTCGTGGGTCGGTGGTTCTTTCCAGGGTTTTCCTGGGTTCTTCCTCCACCATTAATACTGGCCGCCATGTATAGCTTATTGTATGCTGAAAAATGGCGTTAAACCCTACAACAACAGCATAGTCTATCATGTGCTGAAAAATGGCATTAAACCCAACAACAACAACAACAACTTTGTATGTATTTGCAAATCACTTGTTGCTGTAAATGACATATCATGCAAACTGCTAGTGTAAATTCATGATTGTTGAATGCATGATTTAAATATTCACCATTCTTTCCTTGATCCATCCTTTCCTCGTTGCATTCTTCACTCGACTGTAAATTATAAATATTCATTCAGTGTCCTTTTGTTTCAGTCATTGATTGGTCCATTTACAATGAACCAGGGAGCCCCGAGTGTCCGAGTGGTCTAAAGCGCTCTCCGTCATGGATCACTGCCATCTCACCTCTGTCTGCATGGGTTCGAGTCTCGGACTCGGCCAGTGTGGATATGTGAGAAGCTTGCCAGTAGCTTCTCGTGGGTTGGTGGTTCTTTCCAGGGTTCTTCCTCCACCATTAATACTGGCTGCCATGTATAGCCTATCTTGTGCTGAAAAATGGCGTTAAACCCTATAACAACAACAACTACAATGAACCAAAATAGAAGTGTCTGGTCATTACTACATTGAAATCAATTTAGAGTTAATTTTGACCTGGATAGCTTACAGACTCAACTATTGTTTACAATCTCCTCTATCAAAAACACAAATAATTTAGTACTGATGTCATGGACTCTGGCAAATGAAAAAAAAGTTGGTATGAAAGATGCTATGTTTAAAATATCCTTCCATTATTTTTATTTTTTTTAAATGAGACAAGAGACAGTGTTTCTAGCATGTTAAATCTATGGAGTCAGCCTGATAATTTTTGTTTCAAAAAGTAAGGGGTGGTCATATTATCTCACAGAAGATATCCATAGTCAGTATTGCCAAAAATTTTAAAAGTGGACATACAACTTTAATACATTATAAAATCACTTTTTGCAACTACCCCTGAAATATATTTTGGCAATAATGTTATTTATTTTATAATACAGTAATAGTACTCTCCGATACTTATTTGAAAGTCCAAGTGTTGATCGTTACTGGAAGGTTTTGCCTTTAAAAAATGCTGGTAATAAATCTGAAAAATGTTATCTACCATACTAAATGCATTTAAAATTCTGTGAAATTTATTAACTGGATTCAAAATCATAAGCCATACAGAGAAAAGGGGATTTTATCCTTCAGCAGTGAGAGAGGTTCTTGTAAATATGTTAACTGGGAATCTTGTTTTTATGGTGAGATATCTTTATATGCACCTACATATATATGTCTGCAATATACTGGCTTAAGGTCATTCATGATGCTTTAGACCATTCCTCCCATTTAAAATGTATTAACTTAAGGTTGTTTATGACATTGTAGATCTTGCCTCCCATCAGAAATGTATTGTCTTGAGGTCATTCATGATAATTTACATCTTGCCTTCCATTTAAAATGTATTACCTTAAGCTTGTTCATGACATTTTACATCTTGCCTCCAATCTAAAATGTTTTGTCTTGAAGTCATTCGTGACAATTCTGAACCTGCCTCCCAACTGGCCCCGAGTGGCCGAGTGGTCTAAAGCGCTCTCTGTTACGGATCACTGCCATCTCACCTCTGTCTGCGGTGGTTCGAGTCTAGGATTCAGCCAATGTGGGTATGTGAGAAAGCTTGCCAGTAGCTTCTCGAGGGTCAGTGGTTCTTTCCGGGGTTTTCCCGTGTTCTTCTCCACCATTAATACTGGCCGCCATGTATAGCCTGTCGTGTGCTGAAGAATGGCGTTAAGCCCCAAAACAACAACAACAACAAAGCCTCCCAACTGAAATGTATTTTCTTGAGGTCATTCATGACATTATTTTAGATCTTGCCTCCCATTTGAAATGGATTTCCTTGAAGTCATTAATAACATTTTACATCTTGCCTTCCATCTAAAGTATGCATGAAAAATGACCAGGATTGAATAAATCATTCATCCAGCAACATGAGACAAGTTTTTAAGTTTTACTGGGTAACTAAAATTTTTATTCATTTTAAACTGTATTTTATGATACTAACATGCAAGCTTTAAAATTTTTGCATATTCATGAATACCTCATTTTGAAGCCAGTAAAAGATTTTACATTTTCCCTGCTCCTAAATGTAGTTAGAAATTTATATTCTTGTGCTTCAAAAGTAACTTAAGTTTACATATTTTATCTTTTTCAGCAACCAGATCTCTCTGATTTAAAATTGCCCTGGCCTCAGAAGAAGTTTATGGGCTATTATAAAATTGCTCGCCATTATAAATGGGCACTAAACCAAGTCTTCCATACCCTTAATTACTCAGCTGTGATAATTGTTGAAGGTATGTAACATGAAAGTTATAAATGTATAACACGTTTAGAATTTTTTTTTTTAAAAAAAGATTTTTGCTGAAGCATTTATAATCAAAAGAGGACCAAAGTTTCATGTTGATAAAGTTACTTCCCTAGAAATTTCAATTTGACTGAATCTGTTTATTTCATAAATGCATTCAGTTTTACATCTTGCTAATTTTGCTGCATATAACCAGTTTACATTCAATAAGTAGTGCCAAATTTGCTAAATTACCTTACTTGGTTCAAGATTGGCTAAATTATCTTACTTGGTGCAAGATTGGCTAAATTACCTTACTTGGTACTGAACTTGCTAAACTATCTTACTTGGTGCCATATTGGCTAAATTACCTTACTTGGTGCCAAACTTGCTAAACTGTCTTGCTTGGTGCCAAACTTGTTACATTACCTTACATGGTACCAAATTTGCTAAGTTACCTTAGTGCCAAACTTGCCAAATTACCTTACATGGTGCCAAACTTGCTAAACTATCTTGCTTGGTGCCAAACTTGTTAAATTACTGTACATGGTGTCAAACTTGCTAAATTACTTTAATTGGTACCAAACTTGCTAAGTTATCTTACTTGATACCAAGCTTGCTAAATTACCCTACTCTGCACCAGTTGCTGATAGTCAATGTATAGTTATATACATTTGGGGAAACAGGACACAAAATATTTAATGTATGTTTTTGAGGAGATATGCACATAAAAACCATCACAACCAGGCATGGGGTCGATTACAGGTACTCGGTTACAATTATGATTACAGGTTTGGCACTGATTATGATAATGGTTGCACTTTATTTGGAAACCATGATTACGGTTACAGGAAGATGATTATGATTGCTTTGTATTTGCTTGTTATCATTTTTTGTTCTGCGCACGTCATATATTGTATAACTGAAAAATAAACAATTTTAATTCGGTGTAAATGTTTATTGACAGTTATTTGTATACATATTAACATGTTAAATCAACACTGTTTACATTTAGTGACTTTTTGTCCATTGTAATCATTTGTAATAGTGATTACACTGCCAATGAAGGACAATTACAATTAGAGAGTTTCTGAAATCAATGGCTGTGATTACAGCTCGTACTGTAATCAGTTAGATTTGATTACTATTACATTTGTAATCAACCCATTACCTGATGATAACTGTTTACAGGTTTGACTGTAATTGAGTAGATCATACATTCGTACATACATACACTGAAGGGCAAAGAGAGCCACTTTATTGTTGAACCCCTTTTCTATTCACTACAGTACTACAAATTCAGTCAAGGTAAAAAAAATTATTATGAACAGTCTTTTGAATTTAGATGAGTTAGATATTTCTGCAGATTTGTTTCAATATTTGCTGCTACTTTCAGGGTTTTGAGTTCAGTGTTTTAATGGTCTCTGCATGTACTCCCACATTATATGATAATGCATTGGTATTAATGAAGAATTATAGATTTACAGGTATAGTTCATTTTTGCAAACAACCAGATGAAATACTTGTTTGAACTGTTTGAACTTTATGCCGTAGTGCCAGAGAAGTATACATTCATGACTCAAAAGGATGTTCGGAGCACACATAGTTAAGTTTTAAAAAAATTATTTTCATTTTGCGATAAGAACACACACTGTTCAATTCATTAAGAAGTTCTGATTCAGGTGTTTTGATATTGGTATATTATCATTGCTTACTGTATAGGTCGAGTTCAACTACAAACTTTACTGAGCATTGCATAATGCACTGGTAGATCTTGGTCTTTGCAGTTTGCTGGAAGTAATCAGTAAAACAAACACTATCGATCCTGATTTCCTGGTGCATTATGGGATATTACGGTCAGTTTTGTTTGCATTTGGACTCAACTTATAATCAAGTGTAAATGGTACATGCAAATGAAGATGTTTACCTGTTTCTGTCTTTCTTTCAGATGATTTAGATATTTCTCCAGATTTTTACGAGTATTTTGCTGCTACATTCAGGATTTTGAATTCCGACCCATCTTTATGGTGTGTCTCAGCCTGGAATGATAATGGCAAGAAAGGCAGTGTCAAGGAAGATCCAGGTTTGTTTTGCACTGTACAAATTGCTTGTATATGGTTTAAATGCTGGGCTGGAAAAATATTAAAGTTGTCCATTTGTCTAAAATATCTTAAACTTGTCATTGTGCCCAAAATCTATTTGTATGGTTCATACAACGTAAAACTATTCTTGATTTTATGGCGCTGTCTTGAAAAGATCCTTCCTTTTTTTGCAAAACTCCTTTAATTTTTCTAAGAGAATACAAAACTGCTTAAACTGAATAAACTATTTTCATTTTGTAAAAAAATAATATATTAATAAAAGAAAAATAGGTTAAAGGTGGATGGATCAAAATGGGACACTATGTAGGTAGCTTACTAGATGGAGTAGCATCCCTGTGCTATATTGGTGCACAAATTGTTTTTTTTCTTCTTCTTCTTATGTATATATTTATGCAAAGTAACTTAATGGGGAAAGTTCAGCTATCAAAAGAAAATGTATTCCTTGAAAGTTTTAGATGCCCTTGAAAAGTCCTTGACGAAAATATCACCAGAGTTATATGAACCATGCTTCATGTGATTGCACTTATATATATTTTGTCTTTATCTTAGAAAGACTTCTTGGTAAGGTTTAAAAAACAATTTACTTTTCCCACCAAAATATTCAGCTTGTCCTTAAGTGAGAAAAAAGATTTTTCCAGCCTTGAATACAGTCATATATTTATATTAGTTTTGAGCAGTTGATATTAGAAATTCATCTCTTGTTGCCAAGTAACAAAGTTGATGATTTAGTAACCAGATGGTAACAAATATACAACACTGGTGATTGATAGTCTTTGATTCTTTCAGAGATATGGATTATATGTTTTATTCTTACACAGGCAGAATAAGACGTGGAGATGAGATCTCTGTAAGAAATCATATTGCCGACATGTCACCTATGGCAGATTTTCTTTGCTAAATAAAGTTAGCAGAGGGTACAATTTTGTTCATTGCTACAGCTTGAGATTGTGAGCTGAATTCAAGAGAGATGTTAAAAGAATTTTACATGAAATTTATAGATATTTTGCATTGACAAGAAAAAATAATTGGATCCTTTCAGACTGTTTAGGTAAACGTGTTTTATGAGTTCTACAGTTACAGTTCTGTTTTGCATTACTTTTTTTCTCTCTCAGTTCCAAGATTTCAGATAAAGAGCAGATTTGAATGGAACACAAAACCACAATAAAATTCCCATCCATTCCAGGAACTTGACATTCCTACACTGGAAAAATCTCTACGGACCATCTTTAAAGAACATAACGTTCTTATGCAGACTTAGAATCTCTTCTGTTTAGCTTATAAAAAGGAATAATTTAGCTTATAAAAAAGGAATAGTTTAGCTTATAAAAAGGAATAATTTAGCTTATAAAAAGGAATAATTTAGCTTATAAAAAAGGAATAGTTTAGCTTATAAAAAGGAATAATTTAGCTTATGAAAAGGAATAATTTAGCTTTTAAAAAAGGAATAGTTTAGCTTATAAAAAGGAATAATTTAGCTTATAAAAAGGAATAATTTAGCTTATAAAAAGGAATAAAAAGGAATAATTTAGCTTATAAAAAGGAATAATTTAGCTTATAAAAAGGAATAATTTAGCTTAAAAAAACGGAATAATTTCATGGAATGCTTTATCTCACCTGCTGCACTGAGTCATATTCAAAATATCCAGCAAAGTCAATGAAGCATGAAAAGTAGTTCACTGTGATCTCCTTTTGCATGTGATGAGTGTCTTCACTGATTACAGACTCATCAAGTTGTATGACTGTCAGTGTTGTCTCAATCCTGTTTTAGGAGGGTGCTGCATCTTAGTTGCTAGGTGACACCTTGCTGTCATGAGGGATTACCCTATCTTAAACCACCTGAGGTTTATTAAAATGCATAAGATAATATTTTGCAAGTGCATCTCAAGTATCATCTGGGCACCATTTACTTGCTATTTTCACATGTAGTGTCATTATTGTCTTTAATGCATGATCAGATTGCATAAAAATGTCCACTCTTGTAAATGGAGTGCCCACAGGAAAAAGACGAGACCATGCTTCAAAATGCCTGATATGCATCCTGTGTTCTGCCTAGACTAGTGATCTGGGAGCAACACATAATTGTATAAATGCTTTAGTGTCATAGAAACTAAGCTAAATGCATAAACTTGATACTTCCACCAGCAATACTAGTAACATTTTAAGAAAAGTGATCTTGAATATTTGTTGCAGGCGAGATAGAAATATTATAACATCATCACAAAGTAAAAGACAACAAATTATTACAGTTGTTGAACTGATTTGTTGCACATGATGACTGCCAGTTTTCATGATCTAAAATTGAACATAGAAAACATCAGAGGTGCAAAAAACTAATGTCACCTTGTTTTCTCCATGTTTCATGGTTTTGCACATAATCTGCATTATGATGAATTCCTGGACTGACTGAAGACCACATTTGATCTGTTGACATACATTAAGATTGAATACCAAGATTTTTTTAAGCATCTATTTACAGTGTAATGAACCTCAATTACTTTGTTGCATACACCAAAAACGATATTGTACATACTTTGCATCCTCATGTATGGGGATTTTCTTAGTGTTAACCAGAAATTTGTTGTATTTGTGAAACCTGTGTCAAAGGTTAGACTAGTTAAATTCTACAACTTTGATGAAAACAATATTTGATATCTTTAAACCTTGACAACACAAAAGTACAAATAAATGAACTTCAGATTTGGTTAGAAGTATGATTTATAGCTGGTAGAAGTATGATTTATAGCTGGTAGAAGTATGATTTATAGTTGGTAGAAGTATGATTTATAGTTGGTTGAGGCAAATATAGATATTCACATACAGATTAATAATTTTTGCAATAATAATAAGATATTTGAAACCTATATTTAAAGACCTCCCCTTGGTCCAACAAAAAGTGTTTTCTCAAGACAGGTGGTCTCTCATAACGGGTCTGGGCAAAAAAAGCCAGTTTTCAAAGTCAACATTCAGCTCGTTTCAGAAGAAAAAAACTCATAATTTCTGCACTATTCAAATACTGTACATTTTATAATTTATTCATATTTTTTGCTAAATATTACATGCATTCAGTTCAGAGTTTTTTAAATAGAAATAAAATACATCAGTCATAAACATCATTCATTTGGGCAATCACACTAATTTAGAGTCAAAACACGAAACCTAAGCCATTTTTTATAGATAATAAATTGGTCATCACAAATAAACAAAATGATGCAACAGATGCACTTAGAGGATCATGATGGAGACCTGTGACCATTGCAGTTTCGGTAATGTGTGCAGTGTGAGGGAGTGAGGTGACAGTGATATAATCTCCCACCTCTATGGTCCCTTGGTTATCATTATCTAGGAGATGCTCGACCATGGTCTAATTACCTGGATTGAGCAAACAATAAAATAAAATATGAAATCAACTGAGTAACAGAGATCTGAGCAAAGATTTAGAATAGAACAACATGAGCCCCTGTATATGTAAAATATAGCAGTTTAATCAATTACAAAAACATATTGAAATTGATCATGACGTTTGATTGATACACTTTCTCTTAGATGGAGAATTAAAAAACGTATGTGAAATGCAACTTGCCATTCTGTTTTACCAATAAAAACAATGTCATCATAGAAATGAGTGAATGATCAAACTCAGATTACCGGCATGTCAGCATAACTTGTTTGTTACCAGTCCTTTCCAAATCACTTTCTCTCTCTCTCTGCCCAACCATTTTGTGTCCTCATCCTCAACTGTAACTTGGCTGTCTGCTGTCTTTTTCCACTATGTGGTGTACATATGGATATTTGTCAGGTTTTTCTTTTCTGGTGTCAAATAATATGCTCACTCTTGTTATGTCAGATACCGTCTTAACCTAACTCTACATAACTAAACTAATTGTATCAGTTTGCAACCTGATAGATACATAAAATCCTGTTATCTTACATTATAGTCTTTCTAGTGACTACTCACATTCCTAAATGGAACTATGATATAACTAGACCTATTTGGTAACTATTACATCCCACTGTGAGCTGTAAATTAGAAGCTCAACATTGTCAACAAACATTGATTTTCTTCAGTTAAGAGAATTCACAACTTAACTAGACCTGCCAACCCTTACAGTTTTGCTGTAAGTCTTACGAAAATGACCCGTAAATTACATATTTATGAAATAAAAGCCAAAACTATAGAAAAATGATTGTTGCTGAAAAATCCAGATAGTTCACCCGTGTTTGATTTTTGGATCCAGGTTTTATATTAGATATAGTGGAATTAGGGAACGAGACTAAGCTTACAGCAGTACCTCAGATGCTTTAAACTGCACATATTTTATTTCATGCCAAGCATCTGCATGATCAAACTGTTCGTTATAGTATTTTTTTAAATGGCATTCAGCAAGAGATGCATGTTGAAGACGAACAGGAAAATAAGCCTCAAAAGTGCTAATAGTCAACACAAAAGAATAAAAAGGAATATTCAGATTCTTACAAATAAAATCAGGAAGGGACACAATTATGTTATTGGACATCACATTGAGTATGTTTCATGACAGGAGATATGATTGCTGTCTTCATGTGAAATGGAAAAAAATTCCAAGAATTATGTCAAGTTGAGAGAAACAATAAGTCATTGAGTTGCATTGGGTTTTGAATGGAAGTTTATACAATTGTACCAGTGGTAAATAAGGTATATGTGTACTTTACAAACTTTTCAGTTGAACATAATGTTTACCATCGCTGCATGTTTCAATTGCTGAACTTTCAAATATGTTTTCCAGTTTTACAATAGAAGTTTATGATATTTTGTTACCTCTTACTGAAAACTAGTCAAAGTTATGGGAAAAATCAACTGCCTTGCTGAGGCAGTCTCATTAGGGTTAGCAGGTCTGTTTTACAGATGAAGTTGTGGACTTCATGTCTTTTTTTGACTACATTACTTGCTGAGTAACGATTCATCAACATAGACTAAAATTAATTCCATACATGCTACTTATCATTTAAGACAGAGAAATTATTCCCACAATTCATATCAGAGTAATGCATGAATTTCCTTTAATACATAATTTCTATTACTTATGAATGAAGTAATTTGAACAAATTCATATCAGTTCAAATTAATTCATATAATACATTATTTATATAACATTCAAAACAAATACATGCAAACCCTTATCTTCCAGACTCATGGAAAAATTTATGTCTGAATTTAAAACAAATTCAACAAATAATTACAGACTTATCTCAATTCACATATTGTATGCAATTGAGACATCTGAGCTTATACCAAATGCAATGTATTTTATGAAAGAAATGTGGAAAAATGAAAGGAATATATTAGAAGCTTCTCAATTTACAGAACTCCTGCACAGAACTGACTTTTTCCCTGGTCTGGGCTGGATGCTGAGGAGGGAACTGTGGTTAGAGTTGGGACCTAAATGGCCAGAAACGTAGGTTTTTGGCAACAGCTTATTTTTTAATTATTACTGCGATTCCTGATGCAAAGTAGCAAAAAATGATCAGGGAGGTGATGATTATTGCCCCCACTGATGGTAGCTAGGGTATCTTTATATGATCCTGAATATGTCTGTCTGTCCATCCCTGAAAGATCATTAGCACTGTTGTGTGAAAACTACTTAATGTAGACTAATACAATTTTGCAGGAATATTTATAAGCATATCTGATTATATTTTTATGCCATCAAAGCAGTTTTTCTGTTTCTCACAAACTATCTAACATTCTGACTGAGTTGTGAAAACCTTTGGATGAAAACATCCTTTCATCATAAATATCCTAAAGTTGAGTCAGATATCTTCATCCAATAAATTGTACTAAATTACATTTTGTAAAGGAAAAGTAATTTTAGTTTATCAGTCTGTTAAGAAAATTAAACAGTTTTGTACAGATATATGTGCATTACCATTGCAGCTCGCTATGGGTGTTGTAAAATCCATTAACAGACCAGGTCAGGACCAGACTGCCTTGTGTCTGTGCAAAACATAACAAAGTGTAATACCTTTTCAGTGGAGATTAGACTGGTTTGCATCGACATCACATTCACATGTGGAGATTAGACTGGTTTGGATTGACATCATCACGTTCACTGGGAGTCTGCTGCTCCTTGTTACTTCAAGAGTAAAAGTAATTTGGACAAGTTCTTACCTAATGAGTCACTTTTTTGGGAAGAATTAACTTCAACTAAATTAGTAGGAATCCGTCTTGCTTTCAGAGCTCAGATGCATTTTGCCATGATATAAAGACAGACACATACATAAATAAGAATATATATAAATGATTATAAACATGTTGCTGGAATCAACTAACCTTTTTGTATGGATCATTTTCAGATTTTGGGATGACTGGTTGAGACATCCGGATCAGAGGAAAGGCAGATCCTGTATACGACCAGAGATCTGTAGAACCAGCACATTTGGGAAACAGGGTGTTAGCAAGTAAGACTTCAACCCAAAAGGCACCAAAAACATTGTTGTATTGTTTCACTAGTATCATAAGTCAGAGATAAATAGGTGTCACTTCATGGTGGCCATGTAATAATTGTTTCTTAAAAGATACACATCATGTGATGATTTATAGGTGAGACATAGTTCCCAATATGGTCATATAGTGTTTTCTCACAGGACTAGGACTAATGACTGTTGAAGAATTATGCACTTGTACCAAGTAAAAATCTCCTCCCACTGAAGTGTACTTATGTAATGTAAAAAGTTTGTTGGGTTTTTATATATACCAAACTGATTCAGTTTCAAAATTAATAAGCTTTTATGTCACATGAACCTGGCAAAATAAAGAAAATACTCTGACCTGCATAATGGTGCCTTTGTTAAAAGCAGCTTGTCATTCCTGTTTCTGCACACACAAAAATGCTGTAGGTTTATAGCTGGTATCTTTCAATGTAATTGGCAAATTATTTTTTAAAAAGTCTGTATGTCAGAAATATTCTAAAAATGTCTCAGGTCCAAAATACCAGTGATTTCTTTGTGAATTTGGATTTGGAGTGACATACTACATTATTTCCTGTAATGACAAAATCTGAACTAGTTTGGTACTAACAATCACCATTACCATCACACCCTAGTTTGGTACTAACAATCACCATTACCATCACACCATACACAACTCACTTCCCCACCGACAGGGGCCTGTGTGGTCCAAAGTGCTCACCATCATGGATCACTGCCATCTCACCTCTGTTTATGTGGGTTCAAGTCTCGGATTCAGACAATGTAGGTATGTGAGAAAGCTTGCCAGTAGTCTCATGGGTCAGTGGTTCTTTTCGGGATATTCATGGGTTCTTCCTCCACCATTTATACTGGAAGCCATGTATAGCCTATATTGTGCTAATAAATGGTGTTAAACCCTACAACAGTCCCCACCAACATTACACCTTGTACACCTTCTCTCCCCCCAATTTTACTATGGTTTAATCCTAAACCTGTTATAATTGAACAATTTCTAGATGTTAATGATTTGAGTATTCTGTCTAAATTTAAAATCTTGGTTCAGAAAATGTTTTCTTGTCTGCTAGACCTGGTGACTGGCAGTTGGGTAAGTTCATGCAGTTTCTGTCTGTACAGACAATAAACAAGCATTAGTCTCTTTATTTTAACTTTACAGCAAACTGAACAACAAAATTTAGAGATATTTCAAGCCCAGAAAATAATATATTGCATGCACCATAAAAAGGTCTTAAAAAAAAAAAATTACCTCTCACATTTAGACCATTTTTGTTTCTCCAACACTTCAACATGAGTGTAATCAGACACATCAGTTTTACAGTGGCATTGGTGGAAGTTGTATTGACAACATTAAGTTTTTTTTGTTCAAGTTAGATTTTATGTTTTGTGTTGATGTTGTGTGTTCAAGCTTAGTGTTGAAATATTGTGTTGATCTCATGTGTTCAAGCTTAATGTTGATATTTGTTTGTTCAAACTTAGTGTTGAAGTTTTGTGTTGATTTTGTGTGTTCAAGCTTAGTGTTTAAGATTTGTGTTGATATATGTTTAATCAAGCTTTGTATTTAAGTTTTGTGTCAAAGTTTGTGTTGAAGTTTGTGCTGAAGTTTATTTTAGCTTGTGTTGAAGTTTGTGCCAGTGTTTGTGTTTTAGCTTGTGTTGAAGTTTGTGTTGAATTTGTGCCAGTGTTTGTGTTTTAGCTTGTGTTGAAGTTTTTGCAGGTCAGATACAGGAGAGGTACATAATTACACAATCATACACAGTAATTGCTAGTTTCTTGAAACACTTGGTCATGTTATGTTTTAGTTTTAATATTATTATCATTATTGTTTAGGGACCCCGAGTGGTCAAGTGGTCTAATGCACTCACTGTTACGGATCACTGCCATCTCACCTCTGTCATTATGGGTTTGAGTCTCAGATTCGGCCAATGTGGTTATGTTAGAAAGCTTCCCAGTAGCTTCTTGTGGGTCAGTGGTTCTTTCTGGGGGTTTTCTGGGTTCTTTCTCCACCATTTATACTGGCCATCGTTTATAGCCTATCTTGTGCTGAAAAATGGCATTAAACCTTACAACTACAACAACAATAAGAGCAGAAATTATTTATTTCATTTGGCCTTAACATCAATAGTGATCATGTTATTTCTGTAGATTAAGTATATATTTGTTTGTTATGCACAACAATTAGTTCATATTTCACATGTATGCAGAAATTCTTACTAATATCATTCCATCTTTCAGGGGTCTTTTCTATGAGAAGCATTTAAAATTTATCCAACTGAATGAAAAACCAGTGCCTTTTACTAAAATGGATTTATCCTATCTTAAAAAGGTGAGATATTTGTTTTGACCATTACATAGACGTGCTATCACTTATGTGAATCAGTTTGAAATCCAGAGCATGATTTAGAATAATAATGAAATGTACCGACTCTACATCGACTTTCAATTTCTGGTATTATTAAACTGTGTTTGTTTGCAGCTTTCCTTATGTCACTATTATGTGACATTTATTAGTGATATCTGATTTTGCCGATAGAATTGATGTTTCGTCTGTTTCGTCTGACCCAAATAGACATAGATACAACCTTTCCTGCCAGTAGCAGAGTGAATGACAATATTAAAGATTTTTTATTATCTTTTTTTTTATATTCGAGTTTTGTTTTGTAGTTTGTAACATACAGGGGCAGGTGCATCATTGCACATACAGTGGGTTCAATGGAACAATTGTTGTTATATTCATGGACATTCCTCTGATGGCAGTCCTGTTGTTTTGACAAATAGATAATTGTTCCTTTAGCAACCATGCATAGCACATACCTCCAGTATCAATGATGCAACCTTTGAAGGTGATCCCTTATGCTAGACAAATACCATTCTTATTCAATAGAAAGTTAGTTGATGACAAATTAGAACATTTCAAATGGGAACATAATATATTTGTGTGTTATATTTACAGGCAAATTTATCACCATCGTTTCTAATAACTGAAATTGTACTTGTGGTTTATCAATCTCTTGAATGCAATCAGAACTAATTTGATAAGATTAGGAAACTATTTGAATGGAAGAGGAACATACATACACACTTCCTTGCTGTTGATACATCAGTTTTTATCATACAATGTCGTAACATGTACACTATTATGTTGATGAAATATGAAGGCTAGGTTAGTTCATATTTACTGTATATGGTTGGACACTGTCCATTTCATTGTGAGAAAAATCGTTTCACAGTTATTAATTTTCTCATCAGTAAAGCTGAAAATTGCTAATATATATTTCTCTTTTGAAATAGTTTTGTGTCTGTGTGTCTATATATATATATATATATATATAGTCATATTTTAAAATTTCAAAATGATGCATTCGTATGATATATATACACATGCACATTCAGAATTTTGAAAACATGATTTCGTAATTTTTTAATCATATTGAAGCAATTAGAAAATTTTTCTTACAATGTTTTTTTTTTTATATAATCATACAATTTCAGTATATATCACTGATAATGTCTTCATTTTGTTCTTTTGTTTCTATTATTTTTTTAATTTTATTTGATTTAGATCTCTTAAGTATTTTGGATAGCTTTCCATCACTTTACACTCATTTTAAGCCTATATTTTAAGGATTTTGTAATTTTTCTTTGATCTTTTATTTCTGATGCATTTTGCAGAATTTTTAATTTTTTTTAATTATTTACAAGGTTTTTCTTCTTAAAGCATTTTTGTATAATTTTTTTTATATTCACAGTTTTAGAATTTGGTATGATTTAGCCTTTATTTTGCATGTGTGTGTTGTGTTTGCATGTTTGTCTGTTATTTATTGTTCCCTGAGAAAAACCTAGCTCTACCTCAAAACATTGGAAACTTTTGTTATCTTCCGTAGATGATTCTAAATTAATGTGTACACTAGCATGCCCATCTTATTCCATTGTTGTTATCTTCTGTACATGATTCCTATTGGTGTTATCTTCATACTTGCTTCTAAATTATTGATGTACACTAGTATGCCCATCTTATCCTGTTGTTGTTATCTTCTGTTCATGATTCCTGTTGGTGTTATCTTCATACTTGGTTCTAAATTATTGATGTACACTAGCATGCCCATCTTACCCTGTTGTTGTTATCTTCTGTACATGATTCTAAATTAATGATGGACACTAGCATGCCCATCTTATCCCATTGTTGTTATTTTCTGTACATGATTCTAAATTAATGTTGTACACTATCATGCCCATCTTATCCCATTGTTGCATTCCAGGATGTATATGATCCAATATTTACTAAGAAGATATATGAATTGCCAGATGTTACTGTCGATGATGTAGTTAGCAAGTCCAAGTTAAATCTGCCTGAGGTCAGAATCACCTATCAGACAAAAGATGAATTCATCAATATTGCCAGAAGGTTGGGAATCATGGACGATCTAAAGGTAAGCTTTTCACTTAGGTTTGAAAATGTTGCCATCTTATTATACAGATGACCATGGAAACTTGTACGTGACTTTTGTATTTAAGTCATTTATTTGAGCTGTTTTTATTAAAACTTCAGTCATTATATCCAGTATCATCCTTTCATGATGTGATGAATTCATCTCTTGCACTGGAAAAAATTGGACAAACAAAAGTAAACTACTGACAAGGGAATCACCATAGCCGGGCATCCAGTCCCAGGTATTCTCATCTGTAGCACCTGGTTGCCAACAATTCGTTGACTTTTATTCAAGGGTTCATAACCCTGAATCTCACTGCAAGCACCTGCTCTCAGAACCCCAGAAAAGATTGTGCCTTGTGGATCCGAGTTGGCACTTTAAGCTGATTCCAGTACAAACAAAGTAAGAAAAGCAGGCAAAAATATTGCACTAGATCTTTCATCAGTGGAGACAGTAAAGCTATGGTCGCTTTCTTGGCCATACTGAAGACAGTGCAGTGAGCTAAGGTACGAGACCAGAATGCACTAGTATCATTCACAAGTCTTACTTTCACTGGTGTAGGGATAACTGAATAATCTTGCTTTGTATGAATGTATCTAGAAAAGTAGATCACTGTGACCTACTTTTATCAAGATGAATATAATTGCTAAAAATGAAGACACTGTTGGAGTGTACAAGCAAAAGGGTCAGAAAAATTTGTGATGTACCATTAAAAACTCCACATAGAGACTGAAACATGAAAGGAAGCATGCTGACTTGCTTTTGCCAGCAAGGAGTATTTATCCTCTAGTTGATTGACTGTACAGTAAGTATTACATGCTTTCATTTTAATGATGGAAATAATGGTTAAAATTTTTTTATTTCATTTTTAATCACATGAGTAATGGCTTCAGTTTTCTGATATCAGTTTTAATTTAATTGCAGTAACAGTGGATGGTTTATTTTCTTCTTTACATATGCTATTTAAAGATTTAGGGATCAAGTTCTGTAAACTCATGAAATAATGCATTTAATAGTTTAAGTCTTTATTTGGGGGGGAGATTTAGCAGCATATACAGAATATTAGTCATGTTATATGGTAATTAAAATATTTAGAATTGTTAGAACATATTCAGAATTATGGATTTATAGATCTGCATCATAGCTATCAAAGAGTATTGTTGTAAGAGTAATTTCCTTTACCATTTCCAGTCTGCCTTTGTAGAGTAAGAGAACCTTGTATTTATAACTACAAGAGCTCAAATAAATATTCTATAATGTGTTTAAAATTGATGTCTGACATAGCACATATAAGATATATACCAATGCAAGGTCATGTTCTGAACATTTTTGAAAATCATTTTCCATTTATTTATATGCAGTAATCAGATTACTTCTTGCATTAGGAAGTTAATGATGGATTTCAGTGTTGTTGTGTTGAAGGGCATCAGATGATTTATTTCTCTTTGAAATATGACAGCAGTAATTTGTTAAAGTAATGAAACGGTCAGGAGAACATATTTTCACATTCTTATGTGTGCATGATCACGCTTCACATTTGAGTACATTCTCTGATCACAATAATGTTATGATGATCCTCCGCTACCATATGAATACAGCAATCACAAAAGGACCTATCTATATTTCATGTAAGGCTAAGGGGAGAAACTCTTCCCAACTCTTCTTTTTACGTCCCTTCATCACATTTAGGTGGCTGTGGTTGTTTACCAGCTTTTAGATTTTGCTCAGTATGGCATAGCCATATCTCATACCTCTGACACACTCTAAGTCATTATTAAGCATACAGTATCATTGTCATTATACTAGTAAGTGGAAAGGTATTTAATACATGTTGCAAACATTATTTTGTGAATCAAAAGAAATGCATCCAGTGCTGACAGTGACCATTAAATCAAGTCAGCTACTGTTGGAAGAAACATGTTTGCAAAGTTCCCACTTATGCTTTCTCCATGGACATTGTAAGAGTCACAGTTGCAGTGACTAATACAAGAAGTGATGACACAGTCACTGTCTTGTGTGAACTTCTTCCGCACATTTCTCTTATTTCTCCAGTGACGATTTGGAGCTTATGCGAGACAGTAGGCTGCCCAATGGGCATAAGTACCCCCATGTCTTGGTTTTAGGGCTTATATGTCCAGGTGCATGGGTTATTAATACATGCCAATTATTATACTTTTTGATGTAATCTTTACGCTTTTTTTCATCTAATTATGTCTTATACTGACCTGTATATAGATAATGGCTGTTTTGATACATGAAAAAAAAATTAAAAAATTAAAGTAATAAAATGTGTTTTTCATTTTATTTATTATCTCTTTAACAAAACTCATAAATTTGACAATAGTCTAGAAAAAAGACAATTACATAAGAATAGCATAATAGTTAATTTGTCCCTCCTAGACCTGCATGGAGTTTATTTTCTACTCTTACCAACAATATATGGCCTATTACCAAGAAACAGACCGGTTTCTTTAATTTGACACTTTGCCTCATAGATTCATTATTTTGATATGTATTAAACATTGATGATCCATTTTGCCACCAGGTTGAATAGTGACGTTCCACCTGCCAACAAATCAGTCCTGGCAGTTACTGAACTAGCCATCAATCCAACAACTGGGCTGACCATTCAGCTGAAAGCCAGGCTGTATGTCCAGATGAAAGCCAAGCTGACCAGTCAACACACCAGCATTTCATACTTGATGCTAGATTTGGCTTTGCTAGCAATTGTTGAACTGGCTCAAAAAGTAGATAGCAAAACTTGCATGGGGATCTGTAGCCCACATCGCCAAGGCAAATTAACTGGGTCATACATCACATGATTGGAAATGTCTTGACAGCTTTGGCTAACATGAATTTCATGAGACAATATGCCTGCTTTGTCACCCTAAAAACTGCATCATGCCTTGGCCCTTCAGTCATCCCCTTTTGGCATGCCATTGCTGTTTGGCAGAAAAGTTTAGGAAGTACATAAGCCGATATTACAAGAAAGTACCTCACTGCTTGGAAAGAGTTCGTCAATTGATATAGGCTGAATTATATCTACATCCAACTTAGGTATCAGTTTGCTCAGCAAATACCTAACCATGTCAGGGTTCAGAATGGAGACAACAAGATCAGTCAGATATTCACTAAAATTTTAAACACAACCAACACTTACATCAACATTCCTATACACACATCCTCACACAAGTTTCTTTCCTTTGGTGTCTGAAGAACTATTTACCAAATTGGCACTTTCCAATTTAGTCTTAATATCAGCCAACTGTCTTTCACCAAGATCATAAGCTGTGTTGTCTCTTCCGGTCATCCTCTTCAGCAGCAATGATGGTCAGTTGCAGAAATGAATTTTCTTCCCTTTGAGTAATTTAGGGTTTCTGATCAATTGAGACAAGTCACCGATAAATACAGCAGCTCAGATCAGACATGTTCCTAGCAGGCCCTTGGTATGGCTTTGTCATCTGTTAGGGTCAGACCCATCACACCAAGAGATCTGTCTACCCATTGATCTTATAGACGATTTGGGGCCACCCAGTGATAGATATGTTTTGACACGGTTGAATGACAAACTGTCCACCTTGATCAAGAGACAAGGACCATGGATGCACTCTCAGTCTGTTGAGATGGATTTGGGTTCTATGCCTACACCCAACCTGCTCAAACAGTCACAGTTACAGATGTTTCATCCATACCCAGAAAGGCTATTCCTTCACACCTGGTTCTTGTCAGGAGAGCCTTGTGAAGACAAACCTCTGCCATATTGAGACTCTCACAAGCTAGGAGGCCCTCCACTTTGAAGGTGTTTGGGAGGAAGTGCTATGTTTTCAGGGACTAATGAAGAAACAACAGTTTAACACCTTAGCCAGCACTGAAGCTACTATCATCCAAAATTGGTCCTTGATAGCTTTAGTTTCAGCTTGCAGGATGAGCAAGTTACATGCCCATTCATTGGACCATAGCTTTCTACAGCTCAGATCAGATGATTCCATGGTGATGATGTAACCAAGAACAGGCCACCATTAATTGGCAGTCAAAGAGTGATCATCTGTTCCCTCTCCTCCACTGATCAGTCAAGGGAGGCAGCAATGTAAGACACAGTCCATGCACTAAGCACTATGTAAAATACCTGGAAAGGTGCTGTTTGAATCTGGTTTATAAGGTGGTTGTATCTTGGACTATCACTAGACCAGTTTGAAGTCTGCACATCCTAATTGCTGGCATATGACAGCCCTTTCGTTGGCTTCTCTTGGTGACTTGGTAAGAAAAACTAATTTGCTTCTCTTACCTAGGTACTGTTGTCATGGCTTATGTCACTTTCAGTTGTGCTGATCTGAAATTAGGAGTGTGCTTTACCATCATACAGGGGAGAATCCTTACTCTTTTGAGGGTGACCATATCATACATTACTGTGATCAGGGACTGTATTCAAAGGAGGATGCAAATATTTTAGTAAATTATTTTTCTCCAAGAATATTTACTTGATCACATTACAAATGAATCCTCCCAAACTTTCCCACAAAGATAAGCATATTCATTTTGGTATTACTTAAGACAAAGCTAGTAAGCAATGATAGCCACCTAGCAGTGGTGAGCTGAGCTAGGGGGAAGGGTTGGGAAGAGTTTCTTCTCATTTCCCTTTTGGAATACCAATGGGCAAGGCAAAGGTTTTTGTCTTTCTGTGATTGCTAAAGGTATCAAAACTTCTTTCTAACGTTAATGTGATTGGGTACTGAAGAATATCTCTGTTATATCACGTGACTACAATCTCTCATACATGACCTTCTTTTGCATTCAGTGCACATAATTCCTTGATTTACATAATCACTTGAGCATTCTTTCACAATATTATAAAATGAGCATTAAATTTCAATTAATTACATCCTTAAATGGATACCACCAATGGGACAATGTTCACTGATTGGCTTAGCACAGGTACAGATTGTACAGTCTGGTTTTTATATCAAGCAAGGTGTTAACATAACTTTTTTAAATTTAAATTCATCATCATTCTACATCAATGAAAATTGCTTTTAGATCTAAGTTAAATCAAGGACTATGTTGTTAACTTGCTATCATTTCATTTAATCATGGTAGCAAGGTTGGACTTTTATTTTTTGACTTGTTCACATTTGTATCATTTTACAAGCTGTCTTCAGTACATAATTTGTATGCCTTGAATGGCCATTATTTTGACAGTCTCAACAACAATTATTTAAAAGCGAATTTGTGTTTAATTGTCACTGGTGTTTTCAGTGTAAAGTTGACATCATATGCTTAAGGTGAGAAAATTGTCATTGGGTGTTTTGCTGTTTTAATGTTGCATTAGTATTCACAGCATACAATGTTGACACATGCATCCTTACTTATTGTTTAGGAATGGGCTAAAATGAATCATTCAATATGCATTAGAGTTGGATAAGACAAGTCCACCTTTGGGTTGTGTATGATCCCAGATTCTGATCTTCAGGTGTAATTTTCCTATCCTACACTGATGCATATGAAGGACTGTGTTAAACTTGAATGTACTGGTGCCTTAGCATATCTTGTTTGTTTTTTTTAAATAATAAATATACTTTGGTATTAAAAGTTCAAATCACAGGTAAATATTCACATTTCTGGTAGTCCAATGCATATTATGGGATAAATCTGAAAAAGTTTCCTATTGGATACTCTGGTAATTCCCATATTGGATATTCTGGTAATCCTTACATTGGATATTCTAGTAATCCTTATCATTAAATTGGATATTCTAGTAATCCTCATATTGGATATTCTAGTAATCCTTATCATCAAATTGGATATTCTAGTAATCCTCATATTGGATATTCTAGTAATCCTTATATTGGATATTCTAGTCATCTTCATATTGGATATTCTAGTAATCCTTATATTGGATAGTCTAGTAATCCTCATATTGGATATTCTAGTAATCCTCATATTGGATATTCTAGTAATGCTTACAGTGGATATTCTAGTAATCCTTACATTGGATATTCTAGTAATCCTCATATTGGATATTCTAGTAATCTTCGTATTGGATATTCTAGTAATCCTTACATTGGATATTCTAGTAATCCTTATCATCAAATTGGATATTCTAGTCATCTTCATATTGGATAGTCTAGTAATCCTCATATTGGATATTCTAGTAATCCTCATATTGGATGTTCTGGTAATCCCCTTTTGGATATTTTAGTAATCCTCATATTGGATACTCTGGTTGTTGTTGTTGTTGTAGGGTTTAATACCATTTTTCAGCACGCGATAGGCTATACATGGCGGCCAGTATTAATGGTGGAGGAAGAAACCGGAAAATCCCCGGAAAGAACCACTGACCCTCGAGAAGCTACTGGCAAGCTTTCTCACATATCCACATTGGCTGAATCCGAGACTTGAACCCACGCAGACAGAGGTGGATACTCTGGTAATCCTCATATTGAATATTCTAGTAATCCTTACATTGGGTATTCTAGTAATCCTTATCATCAAATTGGATATTCTAGTAATCCTCATATTGGATATTTAGTCATCTTCATATTGGATATTCTAGTAATCCTCATTGGATATTCTTTTCATCTTCATTTTGGATATTCTAGTAATCAGTATATTGGATATTCTAGTAATCCTCATATTAGATATTCTAGTAATCCTTATATTGGATTTTCTAGCGATCTTTATATTGGATATTCTAGTGATCCTTACATTGGATATTCTAGTAATCCTTACATTGGATATACTAGTAATCCTTACATTGGATATTCTAGTAATCCTTACATTGGATATTCTAGTAATCCTTATCAAATTGGCTATTCTAGTCATCCTCATATTGGATATTCTAGTAATCCTTACATTGGATATTCTAGTAATCCTTATCAAATTGACTATTCTAGTCATCTTCATATTGGATATTCTAGTAATCCTCATATTGGATATTCTGGTAATCCTCCTGTTGGATATTCTGGAAATCCTCATATTGAATATTCTGGTAATCCTCATATTGGATAACTAAGGGGGGGCCCCAATAGGCCTAAAGCGCTTACCGTTACGGATCACTGCCATCTCACCTCTGTCTGCGTGGGTTCGAGTCCAAGGCTCGGATAGCATGGGTACATGGGAAAGCCTGCCAGTAGCTTCTTGTGGGCCGGTGGTTCTTCCCTGGGTTTTCCAGGGTTCTTCCTCCACCAGTTATACTGGCCGCCATGTATAGCCTATCTTGTGCTGAAAAATGGCGTTAAACCATAGAACAGTAACAGTAACAGGATAACTAAGTTAATGATTAAATCAAAAGCAAATTTCATGTAGAGAGGCTCTAATAGCTGTTTATTTTGCCTTATCATAATCTACTTACTATACTATGACATGACTCTTGGTCTTGCTTGCATTAGCAAATACTGAAACAGTGGTATCATATTTCTCAGCAGTGACAGCATTATAGCCATCAACAACTTTATGATAGCATTTTATGTTAATTGATATTCAGTGGGTTACCTTGTAAAGTTTGTATGCGAGTGATAGTCATTTACCTCATAAGGTTTGCATATGAGTGATATACAGTGGGTTACCTCATAAGGTTTGCATATGAGTGATATCCAGTGGGTTACCTCATAAGGTTTACATATGAGAAATATACAGTGGTTTACTTCATTGGGTTTGTATTTAAGCTGATGCTGCATTCTGCAGAAACCTATTTTTTTGAACATAACATTCTCTTTTTCAGGCTGGAGTACCCAGTTTTTTGAACACAACATTCTCTTTTTTAGGCTGGGGTAACCCAGTTTTTTGAACATAACTTTCTCTTTTTAGGTTGAGGTACCCAGTTTTTTTAACATAACATTGTCTTTTTCAGGCTGGGGTACCCAGAGCAGCATATAGAGGTGTTGTTAGTTTTATGTTCAATGGACAACGAGTACATGTCGCACCACCTGTATCATGGAAGGAGTATGATCCAACATGGAATTGATGAAAGCAACTTTAGTCATCTTCCAGATTTTGCATTCTTTAAAACATTACAGGAGTCTATTTTAAGATAACAAGACACTTTTGTATTTAATTTTACTGAAGTTTTTATTGCATCTTTTATTGTTGACAAATGTACATATTTAAATTTGAAATGAACTAGAATGACAAAGCAGGTCATAGATGAAAGTAAAAGGTACATGCATTGTAACTTTAGTATGTAGGTACAGTATGTGTCATGGTCTGTTACTATGAGAAATTCCCTTGGTAGAGGGGTACCTGTGATGCTGAAATTTCAGTCATGTGGTTAATTTGGGTCCACAGAGTCATATATAAAGTAAACACATTTTTTTAGGAATTGTATACAGCTGTAGATTATTATGATGTATGGTCCTGTGCGATATGATACACAATGCAATCTCTTTTAAGCAGCATCCCCCCTACACGCACACAGAATGGATCAATTTTTAAATTGGTTATTGACAGGTTATAGTTGTAAGAGGAGGTAAAAAATTATTGATAACTGGAAATAGAGTTGCAAATCAGTGGATGTGAGAGGTTACTCTTTATGGGAGGTGATAATATTCGAGATGCCATGGTATACATCAGCTGTTGAAATTATTGATGGGCATAATTATATAATTTTGGGGTCTCTTTGATACCTTGAAATCTGGATTGATTGCCTTGTCTAAAAGTAACATTATGTATGTAAAAAAAACTATTGCTTGTTTTCAATTTATATGACAGATTGTCCAACAGTAGCTACTGTATCTTGGATAACATGACATAAACCTTGGGTGGTTAATTTATCTTTTAATGTCAGACAAGGCCAATAATTTTTACTTTGCTAAAGAAAATTTAAGCAAGATAAAAATAGTGGGCATTATATTGAGAAGTAAAATATTTTTTTATTTTTATTCAAGCACAATTTGTTATATTTTAAGGATACATATGTGTATTGATGGATGGATGAATAGTAAGTACATATGTATGCATGCATTGCACATCAGCAAAGATAATAGCTATATGGTACCAATTAAAAGTAATGTTAAAAGAACATAAAAAATATATTTAAAAAATGCAAAAATATTTTTATGAGAAAAATGATAGGAGTACTTTAAGCCCAAACACTTTAGGAAATACAGGGTAATATGATGGTCGCTTGAGGGTAATATGACATGATAGGACAAGGATGTCTGAGGAAACTGAATTGTTTTCGAAATAGTACATGTTTGAAGGTCATTTATTTAAATTTCAGCTAATTTTACATGTGATTATAAATCAATGGTATAATAAAAGGAATTATTTGCATGGGCACTGAGTCATTTCCAATAGCCAGGGATATCTGTACCACAAGACTTGACATAATATGTAGGCAACATGTTTTTCTGCATCACAACCCCAATGTAAACTTTTATCCAGAGTAGTACAGAAATTATTTCCAACCATTGTGTACATTTATGTGGCCACAAAAGATTTGGCACATAATAGGAAAGCAGTTTATTGTATTCTCCAAGCTCTGTCTGAATTGGCAACAGCTTTACCTTGAAACAGTGTTTACAGAGTGAAACATTTTCTTGGGAAATTCCTGTTTCATTCAATTTAATAGTTAACAGTTTCCAAGTATTTTATACAGTTTAAATAATACATTAATTTTTATCAACTGTATTTTGTAAATATGTTTAATTTAATATATATTTTAATGAGGAAAGAGATGAAATTGTAGAGAAGGAATTACATTTATAGCTTTTCAATCCTATTGCTGAAAGCCATTAAATAAAGATATTCATTTTTCTGTGTATGTTATGAAATGAAGTTTTGAGTGCAAGTAATTAAACTTTCTTAGGCAAGTCAGTACAACCTAATTCCTTGGCTCATCTCCATGAAGTAGAAGAGTGCTATTGTCCAAGCATCAACGATGGTGTCAGGGTCCACACACATAAAAAGATATACATATGTACAGCTTCATCACTGCTTCTTAGCTATTCTTTCTTCATAGGTCCAGGATTTGAAGTAGGTCTCTGTGACACATATTTCATGCCTCACTGACTTGGTTTCAGTCTCAAGTACTGTTTTGACCAGAATCATCAAACTAGTTGTGTGCATCACTATTAATACCACACCCGTACAACAAAAGGTCACTGTGACCTACATTTCTTATTTTCCTTGCTTATTTTAAGTTTTTTAATTTAACTTTTGACCATGTGGGGTTTTATGTCTATAATTATTGTTATACCTAGAATCATGAAATTGATGAGGGAATGTGTCCTGCATGCTTATCAAACAGATAGTTCAGTTGTGACTCTTATTGTTTGCTTCTCTGATTTGGGTTTAGTTTTGTGTTTTATTTTTTAAGGTGCTCTATGCTTAAATCATCAAAATACATGATAGTATGTATCTCTGTTAGTACCATACCTTTTGAACAATGTATAAAATACTGGTATACCTAAAGTCAGGAAAACATGATGAGGATATACAGCTTGATGGGTACTACACCCTCATCACAAAAGTCATTTTGATTTATTGGACACTGTTGTTGTTTTTGAATTATGAAACATATAGATGGATTCATCATAGTTAGTAATACACCCTTACAACCAAAGAAGATCACTGTGACCTAATTTTGTTTTACTAATACTATATGTATTTTGCTCCTGACATTTAGACTGTTCCATGCTCTATTCATCCTAGCTCCCTTTCCAGCCATTGCAGGTAGAAGTAGGAGTAAATTCTTTTATTCAGTGGTAAACTTTTTCATATTTCATTGCTGTTCATTGTATATTGTGATAGATTGTCCTGAATAGGTTAACAGTATTTTGTACATGTGAATGAGAGTTGGAACTAGATTAGTGGACTGCATGAGGTTTCACTTGTAGTAGTTGATGAAGGTTACTACAGAGCATGAACTATGCTTATAATACTGTTCAAGCCTGCGACATTCAACCAGTAAAATCTGGATTTTTGGGTAATAGCTCCTGAAACAGACTTTAAGAATGATGATCTTTAAAAATAAATAATCTCTGGGTTTGTATCAACTCAATTTAGAACGTTGTCCTTTGAGATATAAAAGAATTTGTTCAGTGTCTTTTATGCCCTGTCATAGTGTGTGTGTGTGTTTGGTTTTGTAAAGATATATATATGAATAGTCAGTACAATAACAGCAATATAGTACCAATTTAAAAGTTCTAAAAATATTAAGTTGTAAAATTATAAAAATGTTAGAAAAGGGGTCAGCTTTTTTTGCATGATAAATAATGTTTACCATTTCTACTGAAGACTATTAAAAGCCATTATAAGGTTAGCTATAGGAGAATTTAACATGTTATGTTGAGGGATGATACAGTATCAATTATTTCCTGAGTACTTAAAAAAATGACAGTTTTGCAGCATTTCTTTTGAGTGTGAGTTTATTTTGTTAGCTGACAATTTTAGTTATTTAGATCTATGATGGAAAAATGTAAATTAATTACATTAAGTTTTCTATTTTCACAATATTACAGACATTTATTTGCACGTGTGTATATGTATTCCGGATGCATTTTTAAGTGTAAAGTGTTTATTTCATACATCTTTTATGGAAAATTTGTCGAGCCTGTAGGCAATTGAAATAATAACTTTTACTGATTGTGGAAGGTAGTGGCATGTTATATGTGCCCAAGAATTAATGACATGTTCTGTTTATAAAATACATTCATGTATCACTGCTTTACAATTATTTACGATGATATTTATATTATAAAAGTTAAAGTAATTCTGATGTTTGTGTGTTGCATATGTTCCATCATGAATTAAATCCTGATCTTAACCAGTACTCCTGAAAAAATTTTCTTATAAAACCAAGGCAGTAGCTTTTAAACAACGACTTGCCCCATGTATACATTTTCTCTAACAGCTTATTGATGGATAAAACTTGAATTGATAGTGATAGCTTTACCTGATGTGCAGCTACACTAGGTCAGAAGAGATGGGTTAAAGTAGGGTTGTTTTATTCTGAAACAAAGAAAATCTGAACATGATATGCATTGCCAGTGACATGGAAGGATGTTAGAATAAAATTTGGACAGTACCTCAGACACCAAGGAAATCTGAACGTACATATATCTACTGACATTGAGGGGCCCCGAGTGGCCGAGTGGTCTAAAGCACTCTCAGTTACGGATCACTGCGATCTCACCTCTGTCTGCGTGGGTTCGAGTCTAGGATTTGGCCAATGTGGGTATGTGAGAAAGCTTGCCAGTTGGGTTGGTGGTTCTTCCCTGGGGTTTTCTGGGTTCTTCCTCCACCATTAATACTGGCCACCATACATAGCCTATCGTGTGCTGAAAAATGGCATTAAACCCCACAACAACAACAACAACAACTGAGATTGAAGGATGTTAGGAATACAATTTTAAACAGAACCTCAGACACCTTAGGAAATCTGAACACTGACATTGAAGGATATTAGAATAAAATTTTAAAAAGAACCTCAGTCAGTATATTTCTTTAAAGAAACATAAACCAGTCCAACTGTTCCTTCATTGGTATTGCATCCTTAGAATAAGATAGGACATATACAATTTTGATTATTTTTAATATAACTTGGTTAACTATCCATTTCATTTACATACTTTAATGTTAGCAATCATAACATTTAATGAAACTTGTTGGGTTGAATTCACTAAAACTGATTTAAAGTGTATAAAAAATATTATTTTGGCTATGAGAGTGTAGCCACAGTTCTGTCCATTCAAAATGTAAATCATTTAGTTCCATATGTTTGCCTTAATGATTTTAGATTCTAGTCTCCAAACACAAGTGTTGCTCAGGAAAATTCCAAGTTAGATAAAAGTGTCTGTAGATTAATATTCTTATTACTGTTTTAATTTATGTTATAAAAGTAATGAAAGATGAAAGCAATGTAAATATAGTTGTGTGATATTGGTTGAGTAGAAGTGTGAATTAGTATTTAATCCATATATATATATATATATATATATATATATATATATATATATATATATATATATATATATATATATATATATATATTGAAACAAATCTGTCTAAGCATAGTGCAGCAAGTCATTGAAATTGACCAAGCATTTTCAGGATCTAGTGTTTATACGGTAAGAAGTAACGGGAAAAGAAGTAATACTCTTCAGTCATTCAGTTTAACTAGGTTCCATTTATTTTTGTCCATTCATGCAATAAATTGTTGGGATGATTTTCTTGGTAAAGGAAAAGCAGGTGAAATATTAAGAATGGACTACTACACTTTACGTGAATGATTACACATCTTGAATTGGAGGGGTAAGAAGGCTCAAATTCAAAGTTGCAATGAAATTAGTACCAGTCTGATATTTAAAGCACCCATGCTTAATCCAGTTGTAAAGCATGACTGATTTGTGGGATCTTTTTAATACCAGCAACATTTATAATGCTGAGAAATATGTATTTCATACATTTAGAAAAAAACTTATTAACAATGGAAATATATTTAAATACCATTTATTTGTATGAAAAATGTCATAAACTTGAAATAATGCATTGACACTGTTGCTGTAGCAATAGATTGCTTATGGTTTTTGTTCGTCTTTACTTCCCAAAGAACATATTATATCCATTTATTACTCGCTTAAACGTTATACAGTTTATTGAATTTAGGAAATGTCTGAAAAATGTGACATTGTTGAAGTTTAAGAAAATTTAGGGTCTGTGAACATTATTTATTCCATTATCTATATATGAGCAATCTCCATTTCTGAATCAAATATCTGATATTTCATAAATAAACAAAAATGTGTTCACTGCATTTTTAATTCTGTTATATTCACTGATATGTTGAGCAAACAGAACACAAGAATAAATATTTTTTGACTCAGCATTTTTAATAAATATAACTAGCTACTGAATAAAGAATGAGCAATTCAGTTTCGCTTTCTGAATGTCAATTGTATTGACAGCCATCTGAGGTGACAATTTTCTTGAATCATCTCAGGGTATATGTCATCAGGTCAGTCAGGACCATGTTTATAAGGACATTTAACTGAGCATTAACGTGAGTCATTTCATAAAAATGAGGTAGTGCATGAATCTGGTGCAAACGGTGATGTGATGCCATTTTCCCTAATGGTGCAAACGTTGATGTGATGCCATAATCCTTAAATGGTTCAAAGAGTGATGTGATGCCATAATCCTTATTTAAATGGTTCAAAGAGTAATGTGATGCCATTTTCCCTAATGGTGCAACATTGATGTGATGCCATAATCCTTAAACGGTGAAAAGAGTAATGTGATGCCGTATTTCTTAAATGGTGCAAACGTTGATGTGATGCCATGATCCTTAAATGGTGGAGAGAGTGATGTGATGCGATTTTCCTTAAATGGTACAAAGAGTAATGTGATGCTGTATTCCTTAAATGGTGCAAACGTTGATGTGATGCCATGATCTTTAAATGGTGGAGAGAGTGATGTGATGCCATTTTCCTTAAATGGTGCAGACATTGATGTGATGCCATAATCCTTAAATGGTGCAAACTGTGATGTGATGCAATTTTCTTTAAATGGTGCAAAAAGTGGTGTGATGCAATTTTCCTTAAATGAGACAGCACCTTCTACATACTATGTGCTTTGAGAACATGAAAGAGCCTTTCAAGTTTCCCATTTTTTTACCACCTTCTCAGTGGTATTGTGGTAGTTTAGAGAGTGAAACAAGAGTTGGACAGAACTGTTATAATTGAAAAGATGGGCTTGGTTTGCTGTCATCAGCTTTGTTTTGGTGCCTTAACTGTTAAGAGGTTTTGTTTGTTAATGGGCTTTAAGAAAACTGATAAAAACTAAAATAGTCTTAATACGTGTAGTGGAACTAAGCTTGCACATGCATGCAAAAGGTTGTCAGCATCTTGCTTAATATAGATCTTGGAATTCATACTAAGTGTTAGCAGTTAATAACTTTTGTAATCAACCTTACTACCACAGTAGACCTTAAGCCTGTTTGCTCAGAATTACATGTATTGTATATTAAAGAGATGTATACATTGTTCCTCAATATCTGACATGTTCTTTTGGTTTGTTTTTTTCTCAAATGATAAAATAGAAATTAAGTACCCAGAAATATACATTTGCTTCCAAAAACTTTGAAACCTACAAAATCTGGGTTATTCACAGTGTACAAGTCATAATATACCAGTAGTTTGTACATCGGAGTTAATTTGAGACATGTTGACCATTACCTTCAAGTTGCCATTCCTTTGCTTGAAATATTTGCCATGAACATGAGAGATTTAAGATAATTAGCTTATTTTGAATAACCTTTCATTTTTTTTAAGTAAAACAAAATATAGGTTTGGCAATTGATTTATAATGTTTGACTTTTCAGGTTACGAAATTTAATGTTTATTACCAGGAACTATATCCTCATGGAAGGAAGTGTACGGTCACTGGAGGCGGGGGTGGGGTGGGGCCTTAGGATTGTCAACAATGATTCTGTTTTATGTCCTGATTTTTGTGTTACATGTACTGTCAGTGAGAGGAGTTTGAGAGTGTCAAAAACGGTACTGTTTTATGTCACAACTCTTGAGTTATTGTCCATGGGGAGGAGGGAGAATTTGGGATTGTCAAAAATGATAATATTCTGATTAGAGTATATAAAAAAAAACATTAAAAAAAACAGGTGTTGGGATTTGCAATGTTGCTACATATAACTTGCTCTCGTTAAAATTTAGGGTTTTATTAATCTTTAAATACCTGTGATTTGATGATAAGTGTACAGATTGCAATATTGGTGATGCTGTAAATTGGAATATTATGATGTTATTAAATTTTCACATATTTTGTCATTACATTTTTAACATTAAATGTTCATGTTTTTTTCACTGCTGTCACATAGGGTATGAAAAGTTGCAGTTGAATTGTATTATGTGTTTATTCAGCTTTCATGTTAAATTTGCAACATCTTTGTGGTTAAATATTATTTTTTCACTTTCATTTCCTATATTATGAACTGTAATGAAGGAAAAAATGCCATATATGTTGAAATTTCAGCTGCTGTAGTTGTATAACTTTTGCAGTCAATTAAGAAGTCCCAAAAATTTAAAAGTTTTAAAAAATATCATGCTGGAGAAGATTTTTCAGATGTTCTTCAGGAAAACTTCTCCATTCATGAAAATTAGACTATTATACATTCATTTTTTTTTAAAGTACAGAAGTTTGAATGTGCTGATGTTTTTCCAAGTACAGTACAGAGGCAAGTTTATTCATGATTGTAGTCATTAGTGGTGGTTTGATGCCATTGATGACTGTAATCATTAGCAGTGGTTTGATACCATTGATGATTGTAGTCATTAGTGGTGGTTTGATACCATTGATGGTTGTAATCATTAGTGGTGGTTTGATATCATTGATGATTGGAATCATTAGTGGTGGTTTGATACCATTGATGATTGTAATCATTAGTGGTGGTTTGATATCATTGATGATTGTAATCATTAGTGGTGGTTTGATATCATGATGATTGTAATCATTAGTGGTGGTTTGATATCATTGATGATTGTAATCATTAGTGATGGTTTGATACCATTGATGATTGTAGTCATTAGTGGTGGTTTGATATCATTGTTGATTGTAATCAATGTAAGTGCATTGATACCATTCATTATTGTAATCAATAGTAGTGATTTAATAACAATGTTTTGGTATGACCCTCTGGTCTTAAACCAAGGAACAGAAAAGAGTAAAAAGCAACAAATTTGGTAAAATTCAACAAATAATTTGTTTCCCATGAATACAAAGTGAAAATGTAAAAGGAATTTATAGTAATGCAAATTAATTCCCAAATAGTCCTTAAAGATTTATCACAAGTCCAAATGTGTAAAGTTCCAACTGAATTCCAGTGGTATTCCAAATAAGTTTCAATATTGAATGTGTTGTTATGCCTGTAATCTTGAATATTCTAATATTCCAGTGGCCTGTAGTGTGGCCATGTGCTAACAGTTGTTTGATGTATCACAGTAATAATATAATCCAAAAATATTCCTATCTGAAATCATTAAAATTCGAAATTAATGTTCCAGTCCAAGAATATTGTAGATGAGCACTTTGTATTTCCATTGAATAATCATTCAAATAATTCCACCTAAATGAAATACTGAATACAACAACAAGATAACACTGATGATTGTAGTCATAAGTGGTGGTTTGATACCATTAATGATTATAATCATAGCAGTGGTTTGATACCAATGATTATAATCATTAGCAGTGGTTTTATACCATTGATGATTGTAATCATTAGTGGTAGTTTTATACCATTGATGGATTACAATTTTTATTCAGGCATTAGTACATCATAATACAGACTCGGTGTAAATGCAGGACAATAGTGGAATGAACCATAAACAAGATATAAACTGTCCAAAAACTGAAACTTTTCTTGTTGCCTCCCTGTATCTTTAAGACAACTTACAACATGGATACAAACTGTTTCCTAGTATGTGCTTATCTAATTTACTGCTACACGTCTTTTGAATTCAAATAAATTTAGTCTACAATGAGATAGTAACAAATCCTCCTTGAAAGGTTTATTCAAGTAATACTTTTTTTGTAGGTTTTGATTTATTCTGTTAATTATTTGTTCCATTATTGTCTCCATTAATGGTGCACATCATCATATCATCAGCTTAAATAAATGCACCCCTCCTGTTATATATATATATATATATATATATATATATATATATATATATATATATATATATATATATATATATATATATATATATACACACACACACATACACATACATAGAGAGAGAGAGAGGCAAGTTATGTTGATTGACTTAAATATATCTATAAATCCAGTAAAAAAAAGTTAAAACAGCACAGTTTTCGTCCTTTAACTGTATACCTTTACACAAGTAGATATCCAAGGATGGACTAATTCCAATATGAAAATAATTACATTGCAGGTGTCATGCAAACTTGGCCCCTTTTCAGTTCTATCACATATTGTGGTGGGGGAAATGACATCAGGATATTTAGTTTTGTTTAGTTGCCAGACGTTTCTATTTTGGCCTTGAGTGGTACTCATCAGCAACTAGGAGCTAATGTACATGTACCTAAATGAGCCCCCAGAGAGAATGAGATACTTTGTTTGCTGGGGTCTTAAATAGTCATCTTTCTTCCTTATTGTCATGTGCTGGGTGTGTTTAGTCAGCAGACTATCATACCAAACATGTTAGACATGATGTAGAAAACCATCACAATTACTGTTACTAATTACAATTTCTCAATAAACTTTCCACATAAATGGCAACATGCTTTCCTATAGATTGTTCTGATAGAGTGAAATGTTTTTACTTTGTAAAGACATTTTCTCAGTAGTAAATATGTTACTGTTTATTCAGAAAGTTTTTTTCCAAATAAAAGTTTTAAAAGATTTGAAACTTCATTCCATTTCTTGATAAACTCTTCATTCTGAAATGTTCTATTTTAAAACAAAATTAGGGTTTATTTACAGTGATATTTACATGATATCAGTTTGAAATGATCAATGTTGAACTTTATTTGTACAGTCAACCCTCTCAGTAGCAGTCAGTCAAGGAAAAAGGCAAAACTGGCCGTTGTACTCCAGTGACTGCCATACACAGATTCACCATATAAAATGTATTGTTGAACAAATGCCATGCACTGAATATCATTGTTATTATTATTATTATTATTAAACTTAAAAACATGGCTGATTGGATCATCCTTAGAGTTTTGAGAACTGAGTACACTTACCCCTTGCTCTGTAACCTTGACTGGCTCTAGTCAAATGTACCTATCTGAACTCACCCATGTGCACACCCCATTTGCAAACTTAAACTCCTCATCTGACACATGTACATGTATTCTCATTGTTCCCACTATTAAAATGAAGTCATACAGACATTCTTTTCCATACCAGGGCCAAGCTTTGTGGAACAGAGTGCTCATAAATCTTAGGCACAAGGACACTGTGATCTCACTTCATAGTGCTCTTAAAACTTGCCTATTTCAGCTACAAGAACATAGTATTATTATCATTTATGTTTTGTATGTACATTTTTGAAGGTTGTATAGCAACATCAAAGCAGGCAAGGCAGAGTGCTCAACAAAAATGTACAGACCTTCCCATAATAGTTTTTAGACTTTAAAATAAAGCATAGTCAGGAGTTATCTCCACTTGAATAGAAGCATTTGTGCTGAATCCCATCTATATCTCAGGTACTACAATAAGGAAAATGCATTCTCTGTCAGTTTGGTGTAACTGGGGCGAAGTTGGGAGGTTTTAACCATATTATGATTGGGTAGGTATTATTGAAGAAACTTTACATTGCTTGCTTTCTTCAGATGCACTACCTGATCATAATACCTAGGTAGAAAGGTAAGGAGGCCTCATTTCTAATCCTTTCAGCTGCATGAACCAACTTCAAATCTTGCAAAAATACATGGGTTCAATTAATGACAAAATAATGCCCAGATAATGGTTAATTATTAGGGAAAAATCCTACTGTGCCCTCCCACCCAAGCAAATTAAGCAAAAGTCGAGTGGCTGCATCAGTTTATAGGTGTGGAACCTGGAAAGATAGCCTGTTGTACTGCTGTTATATGTCCCACCCAATAAGACAGCCTTTTGTGATGCTGTTGTTATTGCCCTCCAACCGACTGATTGACCAATTTGCTTAGGGGACTTTCTCTTGAAACTGTTAATTTCTACTGCCCTTACCTCGTAAGTCATATGTGCAAGAAATTCATTTGATCCTGCGTTAGCTCTCTTCACATAGAGCAAATAATACATAAAAAAAAGTCTGAGCTGAAATATCTACCTTTCCTTCCTTTTATGGTAGAAATAAGCAAGATAAGAGAACTCACACTGGCTCAGTTCAGTTTATGTACCAAAAGACAAAAATGGTACTAGCAGCTGCCTCGCTTGGCACTCAGCATTAAGAGGGTAGTGTTAGGACTGGAGGCCTGGTGCCAGGATAATGTGACCAGGTGGGACATGATGCTACATGTCTGCAGTATGATGCCCAAGTGCTAGACATCACTATAAACTGCCACACTGCAGACATAAATATATGACTGCATGGAGAATTGTTAAAGCTGCATTAAAAATCCATATCACACTTGCATTTTAGGTACCACTTCGAAGCCCTTACAGAGTCTCATAGATATCCTAGTGGTGAAGAGTCTAATGATGGAAGAGGTTTCACAAGAATGGACCCCTTAAATGGGACCATGTTCTTAGCAATGAAAGTACAGGTTGTGATGATTGAAATTGAACTATCAAGATGAAACTGCACATAGGTTAGATCGACTATATCTTACCGATTCTGCCTGCTGTAGCTAGAATGACTAGGAAGCAGGTTTTATAAGAGAGGTTACAGGCTCAAATAGTGCTTTTTTATTCAGCTGCTTTTGAACTCATGGTAGATTCAATTTTGGACACAGGTCAGTCATGATAAGTTGAGGTTTGCCAGAAGGTGGAAGAGGTCTTTATTTTGACCTGTACCCATCCATGGTGATTAAAGGTTTTTGAGATTGTGGAACAGTGAGCTTTTGTGGTGATGGGTGCTACCCAGAGTATGGTAGATTTTAACATGGACTTGCCATGACATCTGAGAAAATCCCAAACAATGAGGCAGAGATCTGGGGATTTGGTCTCGTCTTGTTTTCTGATATAATTTACCCAAAATGCTCTTTCCATGTTTACAAGTTTCAGTTTTAGTCTTTAAGCATGTATAGGTAAAACCTATTATAACACAATTCATTATAATGCAATTCTGCTTATAATGTAATGGCAGCATGGCTCCCATTTTTTAATTTAAGGTGACCTATCTTTTTAGCATCCTAAATACATGGTCTCAGAAAAGCCAATTATTTGTATCCCTAGCAGATTTACTTAAAATTGATGGCACTGGGGGGGGGGGGTGTTTAAAAAAAGTTGTTAACACAATCTGCTTATATCATGATGTTATTCTTGGGGGCCTGAGCATCACGTTATAACGAGTTTTTACCTGTACATGTACGTAGTAATATTCTATCAAGTTTCCTGTTGAATACAACTTCATCACTGCACCTTAATAGTGTACATACCACATTTTGGTCACAGTAGAAGTGATACCATGTATTGCCATTCATTCATTAGACAAAACATCCTAACGTGTTATAAAAAGTCCAGAATGAATCTATGTTTAAAATCAAAATTGTCTTGTCTATGCTAGTTATTCCACCTTCAATAGGACTAATAACTGACTTACATGGTATATTGGTAATCAACTAGAATTGGGGTCTGAATGTAAAAACAAGGTGAGAATGTTATTCCTAGCAAGATAGGTACAAATACTATAGTCTGCATATTGTTTTCTAATGTATTATGTAATATCAGAATGCGTAAGTCTGATAAATGTATCACTGGAAGAAAATATTTTTAAATTAGCCCTATTAGCCCTATTTTTGATCATATAATGCAAAGAAATTAAATATAATTTTAATATTTTTATAATATCACACCAGATCTTGAATTATACCATAATAGCATGTTTTTATGGCCTGCCACAAATGTACAAGGGGCATATGGTATTATCCTGTTAAAATCCAACCAAACAGCCAAGCCAGCATCAACATTGGTTATTTTGTATTGTAATCAGTTTCTCTTGTGCTTTTGACTGTGTTCAGCTGACTCTTGGTAAAAGTTGGTAAATATCAACTATATTGAACACTTCAGTGACTTGGGCCATTTGGTTAAAATGAAGGAAGAGGTGGTGTGACGAGAAAATAATATGTGATGTCTCTTTAATAATCGTTATTGGAAATATTGCAATCAGATAATAAATACAAGGGCTAGATTCTACTTTACTTTATATTAATATGCGAAAGGAAGGATAATTACTGTATTGTCTCGGATATCCTTCTTCGATTTTTGTGACCTGGTCATAATTTGCCAAATGTCACAAACTTTTTGTGAAATTATCCTCCTTTATCCAAAACTCTGGTTACTCTAGTGTGTCCAAAATGCATGGATTCTATCCAATACCCACAACTACATGCTTTTATTTCCACACACTAATGACCTGTAATAGTCAGAGGTAAACATCTCAGATTAAAAGGAATTAAGTGAAGTAAGCAGAATTCTGTTTTGTTACAGTTTATTTTATAGCACACTCAGGCCAAACTTTTGTAGATTTTGTGTTTATATGATGCTTATGATAAACTTCTTTTTTCATAACTGAAGAAGCAAAACTGTTTTCCCTGATTGACATCTAATGATTTACAAAAGGGACATAACTTGCATCCCATCTGAAACTAGTTTCCTGCTATAAATAAATCTAAACTTGAGGGCAAGCTGACTAGAATGAGGTAGGGTTTAAGAAAAAGAGGTGAAACAAACTAATTAAGCACCATTATGTTTTTTAAAAATTATTTAATAATTCTGAATCTTTTAAAATAGAACACAATTCCTGATATGGCATGATTTGAAGACAAATGAAATAGATTTAAAATTTACCATATCTATTGTATACATATCACTATAGATATTACATTATTCTGAGCCCTGTTTATATTACAAAGGTAACCTTGATATGTACAACATTCATATAAAATAACAGAACATGAATGGACTAAAACTGGTTGATTTATGCTTGCTAACAACTCCATCCAGATATATACTGGAGATGCAGAATAAATTTCTTCACACTTACATGTCAATAGGTGAGAAGATGTTGGCAAGTTCCACATGTATGCACTGTACTTGCTCATAAGTAGTGTCAAACAACATAGACCCTTATCTGCAGTAGTATAAAAATCTGGCAGATCAGGGTCTATATTGCTGTTCTACTGCTTACTCATAACAAGCCAAATAAACCCAGATCTGCCAGTGCAGTATGCAGTGGCAGATCTGGTTCTATGCACTTTGCAGTTGAAATGGTACACAGCCTGGAATGCTGTGGTTTTTCATGTGTGTGTGGTCCATATATAAGGCACTGAGCATCATTTTGATAGTGAAACGCATATTGGTATAAATTTTCTGAGTTGAAAGTTTGCTTGGAAATCAATAATGAGATCTTTACGAGGGGAAATAAAACTTAAATTATTTCAATTTAAAAGCAATTTCAAATATCTGTTTTTCTTAAATACATTTAATTGATATTCCCAAAACCAAAACAGTAATATAAACAATGTGTTATGCTATATCAAAGACTACAGCATATGGTACTTACCAAACAGCCTTATTCAATTTTCAGACAGAAACATATCATGCTAGTTACAATAACATCTACTCTAACTGACACATGATTAGGACAATCAGCCATGACATAATTTCACTATACAATTTACAGTGAACAAAATTTATCTTGTGAATCAAAGGACATCAGCTGATACTGGACAGAAAAAGCTAGTCTCTTGACTGTCTGCTATATACAGGTTTCATCCCTGAGTGTCTGCAATATACAGGTTTCATCCTTGCCTGTCTGCTATATACAGGTTTCATTCTTTCCTTTTCATGTAACTCTCCACAGTCAGATATGTTCCCCCAGTGAAAAGAAAATATTCAAAATTTAAAATTACCCTGCAAATAGAGACAACTCCTTACCATCAGCAATCTACTGCATCTTGTATCTTACTGGTCTTACTATCATCTGACTAGTGGTTTTACCAGAATACCACAGTATTTTTTTCTTCTGATGGTATGTATTACTGCACTTTATCACTGTACCAGTACTTAAGTAGTTCCATCAGTAAGGAATCCATAGTAACCTTGTTACGAATTTAATATTAAGAGCATGTTTTCAATTTGTATCACAATATAATTAAAAAACTTGTTATTTATTTAAAAACAGTTGCCTCTGTCACAAGTTGATTCTGAATATCACAAATACAACTGCATTTATGATCCTTCAATCACATGTTTAACACTTGTCACCAATGCCAACTGGGATGTTGTTAAAGATATTTGGGCCCAACTTTACGAAAAGTATCAGATTTTCTTTTTACAATTATTTACATGCATATGTTAGTGTGTCAACTATATTTATTCCTTTGTATGACTGCAAATCATCCTAAGGTTTACAGGAGAGAAGTTCTTTTCTGTTTGAATTTTATGTAATTTCTTAATTCCACTTAACATTTTCTCATTTGTTGAGTATGTTTATTTTATGTTTACTGGCCCACTGATAAATATCTTCCCAGAGTGCTGGCACCTGACTCAAAGTTTATCTGCCTATTATATCAATAATGTAGGCAGTAAATTGTAGGCTTCAATGTAAACACTTCCAATTTGTATCAACACACTCTCCGCTGTCAGCACAATGTTTTTAATAGGTTTTCAGCTATAGTTTAAGCCTAATCATCCTATTTTAGTTGTTCGATCTCGACATATACAACAATTAATATATACTTAGCAAATTAGCCTACAGTAAGGTACGGACCATTTAACTTTCAGGGGTTGGTGGGTGGGTGTGCATTATTTTCTTTTGCAAAAGCATCAGGCCCCTGCCACAGAACATTAAAATGTTGGTCCTTAATAAAATTGCAATATACTATGGTAAGTATTGTGGTACATTCATAATAACCATGGTAGAAAATTTTTCATGGTACACAGCTCCACTTGATGGATGCTTTTTATATATTGGAATTTTGACAGATTTTTACTGAAATAATTTGTTTTAGTTACTGTAGGTTTTCTTGCAATCAAAAAGTTCAAACATACTAAAAATGACAACTTTTCAAAGTAGTGCAAAATTTGCAAAACAAAGTTTGACCATAAAAGTACCAACAGAGATGTTAAAATCTAAAAAGTTACATTCCAGTCACAAGTTTTAAATTACTTGTAGACTGTTTTGGAAAATAAACAGTAAAATAGAATAAAATAATGAATGGTCACCGGGTGTTGGTCCCACAAAGTAAATATGAAAAAAAATTATACTACAATAACTCTGTTTTTGGATTAAGTCATTATGCTTTTAAGTTACATCACAGATCTTATGTTCACCGCAAATTTAGCCCTGCTAATCTATGTGTTTAATGTTCTGCTTGAAACCCCTTAGGTTATCATTGACACATAGTTAGTAGGGCCAAAATTATCTTGAAATACATGTGGTTAATATTTATATTCTTACAAGAATTCCTGTGCTAGGCTAATGATGTTTGGTTGGGTGTGTGGGTTTTATGCCATTATCAGCACATACAGGCCACACTATCTGGTAATGGAAAAATCTGGGTAGACCCCAGTAAGAAACTAATACTTGGGAAGCTACTGGCAAGCTTTCTCACATACACTGGCCAATCCAAGAGTTGTTGGCATGCAGACATAGGTGCAATCTGTAATGGTGATCCTAGATCACTTGACTATCCAGGGCCCCTTTGACCAATGAAGCTGTCTCCATTTTGTTACCTGTTTTCTCTTTTGAACAATGAAAACAAATTTCATGACTAGATTGTTCAAATATCTGTAACCTGACCAAGAGACAAACATGGAATTACTGTCAGGGTTCCTGAAAATGGTGTCTGAGCTATTAGTGCAGGACACACATTTGTGTTATTGACAATCATACTTTTTAGGAGTCAGTTCCAAAATTTGTGTATTCTAAATGATTTATGAAAGACCTTATTAGGGGTTAGAGTCTATTTCCAACAGGACTAGGATCAATATTTGATCCTTAAGGCCACCTAAAATAAAACCCTTTTTCAATGGCAAATGTTAAACTGCTAAGTGAAACTTGTATCATTTGATAAAGTGGTTAATTGGAAAAATAATGCAAATAATATCCAAAAAAACAAACAACAACATGAACTGCATACCTAACTATGAGGCATAAAATAAGTCAAGAACACCTGCTTTCTGCTCCGATGCTATTCTTCCAAACACATTCACCCTTCCATTTCCCTTGTATGGCATCAGGCGATAAGACACAAAATTAAATTAACCCATTTAAAAAAAATGAAAATTAAGAACAAAAACCTGGGGCAAAGTCACATATTCAACAGACTGTATTTGGTAGATCTGTTGATTTAAGATTGACCTTAAATTTACCTTTGTATGTTAAAGTCACACAGTTTTTAAAAAAAAACAATTTACAGCAGCAGCAATGTTAATGCTTATGACTAATATTTATAGTCAGCTACAAGTACATCCCATTAACTTATAAAAAATACCATGTTCCCTTTGACAATTTGGTGGGAGATTAATACTACAAATCCAATTCTTACGGACATCAATTACGACAAATTTAAATTATTTTTTAACATAAATGCATATGCACCATGTACCATTACAAGCAAAAATTTTACTGTCAAAATTATAGATCCTGATCTGCAATCTCATATGTATGCTTTTTGTTCTCCTGAATGATCCCAATAAACTACATAGTCCAAAATCTGCCATCACTTAATGTATGCTTTTAATTTTCCTGAATATTCCCAACAAACTCAATAGACCAAAATCTGCCATCATATAATAGCCAGGACAACAAACCTTTGTACATGTATTTTTCAGTTTGATCTCACTTGTACACAAGTACATGTGGTAGCTAGAAATGTGTTCATTGAAATATGAATGCCCCACCAGTGCCTGCAGACTAGCCTAAACACAACATATAATCAGACAGAATGGATGGATCAACAATGGTAAAATCAGCCAAATAACACTTGTAGTGCTGAAGATAATGATTTCATATATTTAATACTGATTATCATTACTATATTTCACTAATATGGACAGTAAAACAAATAGACAAGTTACTGAAGTGATATGGAGCATTTAATCAATTTAAGTCTAAGAAAGTTAAACAACTAAAAATAATAATGTACCTACTGCTTCAGATACAGAAATGAAAAACAACAGTACAAACGTAACTGAATATAATAGAAACATGTGCGGGACACACGGAATGTACCTTCCTATATTAGTAATGATTAATAGAATTTAGTATTAAAAAAAACTAGATGAAATTTAAGCCTACAATTACTGCATGATTTGCCAAAAACCAGACACCCATTACTCAAATTTCTCTTCATAGTGCAAGTCCTAGGATTAAATTTGGAAAAAAAAAATCTTGCTGGTGTTTTTTTTAAGGGACCTAGAATGATGGTTCCAGGACCCTCATTACAATTCTGGTCACAAATCATCTTGTGGATATAATTGCTGAAGGAAATTTCTTATTTCAGACTGATCTACTAAATCTGCAGAAGAAAATCCAACCTAAAGCATGTTACTTCTTTGTGATAATATGCACGTGATAACTGCTTTTTCTTCCATTTTGTTAGACTGGTCACACCAAACAGTCTGGAGCTAACATATTAACAGCTAGTAACCAGTCAGCTTACTAGAATAACAATGGTGACATTTTACATGTTGGATTTTCTTCTGCTAAAATCAACAATTAAGTAATACATTTGAAATTTTCCTCAATAAACATATTCAAAACCTCATCTCTTTAAGATAGGTAATGACTATTTTTTAATCAGTTCAATTTTATAGAATTGATGAAACTTTGCTGGCAAAACATGTGGTCTTTCATGATAGTTTTACTATACTACACTGACCTAAATAAAAAAAAACAGATTTTACAGATATCTGGTCACGCCAATGTTTCTATTTAATTATTTACTTAATATTTAATTACCAGATTATTTAAATTTCTGTATTTTTGTTTGTATTGTTATCCAAACCTTTAAGAAAACTTCAATAAAATTGGAAATCATCTCTCGTGTGTTGATCATGCCTATCTTGTTCTCTATCCATACACAATGAATTAAAAATATACCAATCCAAGAATGGAAATACTACAAATTGTATATAGTGTTCTGTTGGAAATATTTTCCCTGAGTGTACTCGGTTAACTTAAGGAAAAGCGTTAAGAGTTCAAAAGTTATATTTGGAGTCTGTGATAGAGTACAATGAGAAAGTAGCCAGCACACAGAACACATGTGGGCAGTACAATGAGAAAGTAGCCAGCACACAGAACACACGTGGGGAGTACAATGAGAAAGTAGCCAGCACACAGAACACACGTGGGGAGTACAATGAGAAAGTAGCCAGCACACAGAACACACGTGGGGAGTAAAATGAGAAAGTAGCCAGCACAGAACACAGGTGGGGAGTACAATGAGAAAGTAGCCAGCACACAGAACACACGTGGGGAGTACAATAAGAAAGTAGCCAGCACACAGAACACACGTGGGGAGTACAATGAGAAAGTAGCCACCACACAGAACACATGTGGGAAGTACAATGAGAAAGTAGCCAGCACACAGAACACACGTGGGGCAGAGATTGGTCCATGAAGATGTGGCACTGATCTCCATGAACTGCAGTCAGATGTTTCCAACTGAGAAGTGCTGATGCCTGCAAGGAAAAACTACAAAACTGATGGGTTCAGCATCATCGTAAAGGAAGTCATATTTGAACGGATCCTACAAACTGCACTACAGTCAAAAACACTGAATTATTATTTCAAACATACATGATATAAATGGCTTCACATTTTGAACTTTTTGATTATATTACAAGTGTACACTTTTTCTGGCTTATAATATAATGCTCTGGAATGAAAAGCTAGGGAAAACATAATTGTAATGGCTATTCCACTAAAACATAATAGGTGCCACTGGAAGGCACTTATATCATCGGAGTAGTTGCCACTAGGTTCAATTCAGAATTTTGTAAGACTGGTCACAATCATTCGAGCAGCCCAAATACCATGGTAGGTATTTTTCAAAGGTGGCTTTCCTGGATACCTTGTATGTTTATATGGAACAACTCTGAATATATTAATGTATTGACAATTAAAAAGTTTTAGCAATCTCGAACTTTACCAGATTTAGTGAGTACACTGATTTAGTTAATATATTTGTTATGACTGAGGCAAGAAAGTGTGCATTAATGCACAGATATTGTGAATGCCATTGAACAACCAACAATGGTGCAATACAAATCTTCTTGATATAGGAACTGTTTAAAATACATCAATAAAATGAACTTAATTTACGAAATAAATATGTAACATATAACTTATGGAATGTTATGAATCACAATGGAAGGATAATTTTAAAAAATAGATTTGTTTATAAACATATCTCTCTGTACTGCAGACTAATTAAGTCCAAAACATTGAAAAATGTAGAAAGTACAAAAATTGATATAATGACATGAAACTAAAATCAACTTATCTACATACACATAGTCATGCATATTATATTTAAGTCATCTATCCCAAACTGATTTTTTTTCTAAATTGTGCAAACAATGCTTTTTGTCAAGACAGGTCTTTAAAAAAAAAAGAATCCCTTGAAGCGACTGATGCTCTATTGGGCAAAAAGAATTCTCTAGGAATTCGAGACAAGACCATTTCTTACTTTTAACTGGTGAGTGTTGACGTTATCCCTGATATTCTTTAGTGGGAGTAGTGATAACAAAATTTGTACGCTGTACAACTAGCACAATTTTCATTTAGAACTTGGTGAAAAGCCCATTTCATAGTCATCATACAGTAATAGTAGTAACAACAAGAATTTAAAGACAGTCATGCCAGCCATACTAGATGTATGACTATACCCATTTTAGTTTAGGACCAACTAGATATCGTAAGAAGTATATTGGTGAAAACTCCATATTGATATAGCCATCCATTTAGATGTAGAGATAACAATATTTTAAAAACGAAACCTTTGATTCAGCTTTCATTCAGGAAGAGTAGCAATACAAAGATTTTCAAGATGGCTGCTGTACTGGCCATAATTTGAGATCAACTGAACATCATGAAAAGTATTCCAGTGAAAACCTCATGTCAATATTGTTTTCTCCCTCAAGATGAGCTGTGATGATAAGATTTTTAAAATGGTTGCCATGGAGGCCAAATTGGGTATCAGGTCATTACCATTTTTATTCAGGACCAGCTAGACATCATAAAAAGTCTTTATGTGAAATGTTGATATGGCCATCCATTCAGAAGGAGTAGTGAAAATAAAATTTTCAAGATGGCTAATATAGTGGCCATACTGGACATCAGATTGGCACCATTTTCATTGAAGACGAGCATCATAATTAGTCTTTTAGTGAAATCCCGATGTGGATATGACCATCCATTCATAGCTGTTCCAATTAAACATACATGGGACCCAGGGAAGGCACTTTTAAAGTGGGTACTCACCCATAGATGCAGTTAAGAATTTTCTTATCATTTTAATAAGAACTCTGTGAAATCAATGTACACTGGCATATATTTATTTTTAAAACTACCTTCCCTGGGTACCATGTATGATTATGTGGAACAGCTCTCGGGAGAAGTAGTGATATGATTTTCAAGATGCCCACTGTAGCAGCCATATTGGATGTCTGAGTCATTTAGGACTAACTAGACCATTGGATAAATGTGTGTGTGAAGTTCCAAGGCAATCCTGCAAGTAGTTTATGAGGAATAGTGATAACAAATTTGTGCTAATGGAAAGACAGATGAGAGTTAAGAGACCATTCCATAAGCTCTTCTGGTCTATGACCAATGGAACTGAAAATTCAAAGCTGTGTAAAATGTCGCTTTGTGTGTAAATATAGTGGTTTTTGCTTATCTGTGCTAATGAAGATTTAAGGCTTTTAAGTTTAAATCCAACAATTTCAAAATTGTTTATAATAAAAAAATTATGGTAATGGTCTAAAAATTCATCTATTAATACAAATATGCTTTCCAAATTTTAATTTTCCTAAATCCTACTGAATGTTGAAGACTTTGAAGCTAAAAGATTAGTAGATCAATTGCCGAAATTGTCTGAAAATTTAATTTTTTATCTACTTAATACCATAATAAAATGCATAAAATTTTTACTAAGTTGAGTTGGTTTTGCACTACCATACTAAACAGATTTAGGAAATGCAGCTAGAATCATTAATATATGTACAGCAGCTAAAACAGATACCCCATTCTCTCACCAATCACTGCAGAAAAAGAATGATTCATACAAGTTGTGTTTTAGAAATAATATGATATGATATGGAATTGCTGATAAAAATATAAAATTACACTTTAAGATTCTTTCATATTAAACACAAACTTAGGAATTATAAACTGTAAACAGATTAGGAATAAAATATAACTATAATAAGTGATATTCCATTTAAACATACCCATGGAAGGCACTTTTTAAAAACTATATGCCGGGTACTCAGATTACACATAGAGTTCATCTGAAAACAATACAAAATTCTAAATTGCATCCATTGGTGATTATTCTACATTAAAAGTGCCTTCTTTGGGTCCATGTATATTATACTGGAACAGCCCTAATCCATAACAGATGAAAATTTTAAAAAACAATTTTTAAAAACCTAACCCCCCCAAAACCCTAGCAGGAAGATATATTTCCCCCCTACATAAAAGTGACTTTTCTATCTATACCTTCAAAATGTTCTTCCTTTATAAAATCCAAATTTACATAATGCAACTCATAACAAGAACATCTCACCCTCTTGGTTATATTTGACAAATAATCACAAAAAAGATTTTTCCTGTAATTAAATTTTTTGAAATTTAAAGACTCTAGCCAGGACAAGAGTTTGTACATTCTTAAAAAATCTTTCTTTGATGTAAAGAATTCGGTTGATGGTAAATCAGGATTAATAGCTCTGAGAGACTCTTTAGAGTGAATTTCAAATACCACTTGTTTCACATTTTTCAGGATTCTGTCAGATAGCATGGATTCCAAGGCATTCCATTCTGAATACTCTACATCAAACTTCAAGTAGTCTATTATGGCCTGTAAGAGAGTGAATAGCCACCTAAATTTGCAGATATAAAAACTGAACCATCAATGAAAAATAAAATTTCTTAAAAGGAATTGATGCTCTCCAAAGAGAATTTCCAGGAATCCGTAAGTCCATTTCATCTGTTCTTTTATTCTTCTGAACTGCTGAGCACTTATATCATCTCAGATATTCTTGAAATAATCCAAATGATTAAATTTGTAATACAGATATCTCCTGAATATATGTCTCTCTCTCTCTCTCTCTCTCTCTCTCTCTCTCTCTCTCTCTCTCTCTCTCTATATATATATATATATATATTCACATGGTATATGTAAGAGCAGTAGGAAATTCTATTTGTCATGGCTTTTTTACCTTGAACCTGATATGACAGATAGAAAGTCGCAGAACTTGTCTTAGACATTGCTATGAAGAAAAAAAATTATTAAGTTTGGTTCAGGATCCTCCATTGATTGACAGACTAGATCTCATAAAAAATCTTAATGAAACCCCATGTCTTTACTCCCATCTAATCAACCAAAGTAGCAATATCAAGATTTTCATGAAGTATAACAAGGCGAACATGTTGATGTCAGACTAGCACCATTTTCATACATAACCAACTACATATTAAAAGAAATACATGCAGTGAAATACACATTGACACGGTGACTCTCCATTCTGAATTAGTAGTAAAAACATGATTTTCAAGATGGCCACCATAACAGCCATATTAAAGGTCTATTTTTCACAATCTTAGGTTCAGATGGTTTTAACAGTAAATTTTTGGCCATATCATGATTTTCATAAAGACATCAAGGCAGCTGATGTGGGCTGGCCTGGGCAGGTATTGAACCTGTGACCCTTGGATTATGTGTCCAACACTCTACCAACTAAGCTACTGCAATACTTCACCTAGTGTCAACTAGATATCATAAGTAGTCTCATAAGAACCCCATGCTGATATGACTAATCTGTTCAACTGAAGTAATTAAATCAAGATTTTCAAGATCGCCACCATGGCAGTTGCATTGGAGGCCTCATTGTCATCATGTTCCTTGCACAGAAAGCCATTTTCAGAGGGGCACCACAATGGCAAAGAAACAGGGTGCAAGAATCAGACATGGGACCTAAAACAAAACCTGTCTTTTCTTTACATATGAAAATATTTTTATTTCATCGTAACTAACATCAATTTCTTATGAGCTTTCTAATCAGCTAAAACTTTAATGATCAGGGGGTGCACCAAATGTATGTTTTGCAGAGATTTTCAATGATGGCAATGGTTGAGGTCTGATCACAATGTTTATTAGGATTAACTACACATCACAAAAAAGTCATTAATAAGGAACCCCATGTTGATATTACCATTTGTTCAGAGGAAGCAAAACTAAGGACATTTTTAATATAGCTAACATGGTGACTATCTTGGCTGTCATATCAGTATCATTGTCATTAAGACAAACTAGACAACATGAGAAATCTTAAAGTGAAAACTCCATGTTGATATGGCCATCTTTCTGGAGATAGTGATAACAAGACTTCACATTGAGCAAAATACTCCAAATCCATCATAATTAGCAGAAGTATGACATTAACAGCATCATTCTCATCGGATATGTATAACTCTAACACTACACTTCCATTGTGTTTGAAACAATTTCTAGCATAAATGGTGATGATGTCAAAAGCTTGAAAATCTTGAGAGAATTCGTTCACCATCAAGTCAGTGAAGCCGCATGACCAACCGTAGCTGCCATTTCTCATACTCAAAATTTGTAAGTTCTTTGCGTTTACCTCACTATCAGAGCTTTTATCTAAGTTATTGAAGCTTTTATAGTTGTGATTCCTATCGTGCAAACTCGAGTAAGTACTGAACGAAATCTGCAACCTCAGTTTTGGAGTGAAGAATATGACCCAGTTACTTTAACAGCAGTTTATGACCAGAGCATAAACAGTGATCACGTGATCTGATGTAATGTTCATTCACACCAATGAATGTAATAGGGGGTTTTCCCCAAAGGTGGCACTATGAAAACCCGCTCAGAATGGCTGATGTTTACAGCTGGCACTGAAAGGCACTTTCAGGTGAATAGTGTAGAGGCGTCAAAAGGTGCTTCCATGCAAACTGGGTAGAGGCGTCCAATGGTGCTTCATTGAAAATGGAGTAGAGGCATCCAAAGGGGCCTGCATGAGGTAAAGAGTTGAATGATTGTGCAAATTGTTTTGCAACAATATACATCTATAACTTGGATTAAACAAAACACAAAGTGAAAAACACAAACAATAGTTTCTAAGTATTTATGGTAGCAAAGAAAATATAGACTGAAGAGTACAAACCTCTAGGTGACCTTCTGCCATAATGTGTGTCAGCAGTGATTTCAACTTCCATCCTTTACTGTTCACTTCTGACTTCCCTCCAAGACCCAATGGCTTAAACCGAATCAGCTTGGATCTGTTGTGTTCTTTAAGCTGAAGACTGCAGACAAAACATTTCAAGTAAATGTTATACATTCCATTGTGTAATTAATAGGTGTTATAACTGATACTACCATAATTAACCCAAATAATTGGACCCTCCTATTTTCTGGACAGTTTCCAAATTTGAAATAAATTGAAACAGTAAACAAAACATTCTAGACATCAGGCAATTTTTTTTTTAAGTTGATGAAAAAAAATTAAATTAAGAATGTTACCTACAGCATCTGTACTAAAAAATATCGTGATTGAGAAGTCAACTGTCAGGCTGTGAAAATGCTTTAATTACTGTAATTATCAAGAAAATACTTTAATTACTATAACTATAATGACAATACTTTAATTACTGTAATTATCATGAAAATACTTTAATTACTGTAATTATCATGAAAATACTGTAATAACTGTAATTATCATGAAAATGCTTTAATTATCATGAAAATGCTTTAATGACTGTAATTATCATGAAAAAAATACTTTAATTACTGTAAGTATCATGCAGATTACATGAAGGTATTGTCGACGGTCAGCAATAAAAAGTTGACATGCTTCATATCAAGCAGCTCACAAAACAAAGTGAGCCACAAGCTTGTTAAAGATAACAATAAAATACAAAATACCTTTTATGTCCAGACAGCGGGTGGGATTAATTAAGAAGTCAGTTTTAGAACCAATGGTCATAAGCATCACACTAAGCAAATATGGCTTATTTTAGTGTTACTTTTGGAAATTGTACAGATGGGAGGAAATACAACCATGCACATCAAGTCTGGAAAAACGTTTTCAGTACTGTAAATGTAAAGCATTAACATGATTTCTATTTACTGTAAAAAGAACCAGATTTACATTTATTTGTGATACAGTGGTCAACGTCTATTACATTGACGGGGGGGGGGAAGTCGAGTAAAAATCTCATGACCTGCCTGGCATGTTATAATCCTGGAACACAAAGAAAACAACATCAATTTTTATATACATTGTAAAAGAACAGTTGAGATAATATCTGTTACGGTGTCTCTGAAACTACCTTGGGTCAAAGGCCAGTACTGAACACTTGTAAACTGTAGACACTTCATCTTCAAACCTCCAATCATTTCCAATCCTGTTAAACAAGAAAATTTGAAAATATAAGAAAAGAAGAAAACACTTCTATCTTTTTAAGACACTAACCAAGTTAAAACTCATCATTTCCATGCAGTCCTCCAAAATTTAAATTGCATGTTGTTTGTTCTATGATTACTCCTAACAAGCTGCATAGACCAAATTCTGCCATTTCATAATGCATTTGCAGTACAAGTCTATGCAGTTTGCAGTTAGATCTAAAATTACACATGAGTACATATGCTGCATTTTGTGGATATCACTTTTCACAGATTTTTGTAGATTTCATGGTTGTAACAAATCACATATTTTAAATGATCTTACTTTGGAACAATAAAGTCCTTTCCCCAACTCATAAATTTAATTACAAGCAAATATAATTATTCCTGAAAACTACTCAAACTGATGCCCATAAAAGTAAATGAATTAACTATATTCATTATGCAAGGCCAAACAGGGGCCATAACTCTGAGAAATTTTAAGGGAAAAGGAAATAACAAAAAAAATGATCCAATTCTTTTTAACAGTAAGACTCAATACAAATTTTATTTAAATTCAGAAAGTCATTCCAAAGTAACTGTGACAAAATTAAGTTTATAAAGAACAGGATATATGGATAGACTCTGGCTCAATTAACCAATGCAGTTCAAAAACTTGAAGTGGTCTCATGTATTTTTGTAGCAAAAGCAAATAACAAAAATAAAGATTTAATAACAATATTAACAGCATCATCATCATCCACTGTTACATACAAACCCAAACCAGTTCCAGCATGAACAACTTTTATTTCAACCGTAACTTTAATGATCCTTAAAGGAATGACATCATTGGGTGTAGCCATAATGAGTACTTTCCCACAAGAAGCTGCTTATCTTCAATAAATTGGCTTTTGCTTTCACAATCTGGGTCAAACTAAGCAAAATTGTATTCCCTATTGTTTGTAATTTACAAAGAATGTTCATTGCATGCCCTCCTGGGACTGATATTGTCTCCGATAACACAATTCTAGTGCACACAATCAAATCTGATTTAATCATATCATATAACAAAGTGGTATCCCCAATAGTTAAAAACTGATTCACAAAATCAATTTTTCTTCCTATTTGTTTTATAGGAAATCCAATCCTAACACTCCTTCTGCTGTCAAGTCCATTGTTGCAATGATAACACAATGCTCATGACACTCTACCCTGAATAACAAGGTCAATTTTCCTTTAACCACTACTTCTAGTGGGTTTCCATCTGCATACAGACAACTTCAAATAACCTCAAGTAACTTTAGGTTGATATTCCTGTGCTATCTCTCACTGACACCCTTTGCTATCACTGTAACTGTAGCACTAGTGTCAATTAAAAACTTTACATCCACTTGTGTACAGATCCCCAAATGTGCAACCCACATTTTTCATTGCTGCCAGGCCAAGTTATATTCCAGGACCTGGAATCATGGTCCCATCCCTGGCCCTTTGGGGTGGGCTGCACCTAGTTTTCTGACTGTGAATGTTTGGACTTAATTTTATGGGCAGTCCCTTTTGAAATGCCTTATTTCTTCACACTAGTAACAAGAATTTTCCTTCTTTCCACTTATCCCTCCAAATGTTGCCTTCATATCCTTTAGTAAAGTCACAAGTTCCATAAAATTCTTAATTTCCTGGATCTCACTTGGGCCTGTATCAGATTTCATCATGTTTCATACATCCTGTCCCAAATCCTCTCAGCTTTATTAAAAGCTTTGAGTTTCAAACCAACTGAACTGCTTCATCAAGGGTTTTAGAAATACAATATACCTGTGAAGCAAGCTGGTATATTGCTTGTCCCAATTCTGGGAGTATTTCATGTTCCCTTCTAAGGTGGCCTTTTAGTTGTAAAATTTTGTTTGTTTTTTCCTTTCTTGTGAGTCCATGAGCCTGTTGTAATCTGGAGTTCCAAATCCCAGCATCTGTTGGGCCTTACCCCTGAGACTCAATGCCAAATAAAACTTATTCTTTTCTTTAGTCCATTTGCTTATCCCATTACATGTATTAAGATGCACTTGAAAGTTCAATGGTTGTGTGGTACCGTCATATGACTGGCATTACTAGTGGCCGTTTCATTTTAATTTGTTCCAAAAATTTACGAGAACATTTGAATTCAGAGGCACTATACCAACAATAACAAGGACAATGAATGAATGAAATATATCCAGATGTAAAAACTATTCCTTAATTACGGTTAATATTACTCATTCATTCACTTCCAATCAAACTAAAACATCTCTTTGTAACCTAAAACTCAAACACATACATTCGCACTAAGCAGCAACATAATACCAACGAAGGTTTACAAATGAACATCACACAAATGAGTGCAGGGCTGAGCAAATCCCATAGCCCGATGTCCGGGACTAGTCATTTTTGAAGTCCGACAAGTAAAATTTTCCAAGTCGCTAGTCCGGGACAAGTACTTTTTAAAAAAGTCGGGCTAGTCCTTATTTTCGTGCTTTAATCATTATATCTACCTTTATTTGGCCAATCATGCCCTCTGGGCATACTGAATACTTGATTCTACCCCTCTTCATGTATACATTTACATCCTGTTACCACTTGACTGCATATTGGGTTAAGCGACCAAATTATTGGCAAATCAAACACACGTCAAACAAAAGAAAGCCAGTATGATCAATTAGCAGTGTTGTAAGCGGTTTTGTTGCAATTAGTTTACTCAATCTAGAGCATAACGAGCAGCTCACTATGATTTTAATACAGCGAGTCAGTGTAATTAAATTAATGAAAGGTACTTTACCAACATCAGTGTTGGTTTCCTTTATGAACTGATTAAATGACAGTAATGATTCTTTAATTTATAACTGATTATACAGATGATTTACTTCCATGTGTGATATTGTGTTTGAAGCGAAACAATCATGCTAATTAATGAGCTGTTTCAGTTCGTATTTAAAAGAGAAAATTGATGTTGTGATCACTTTAGAAGTAGTTGTCAAGCAAGCTGATAGATATTCTGTGGATAAAATGACTTTGCTAAATTATTTTTGCAAGGAAGGTAATAACGGCGATTCGGTGAAGGTAAATTTATTTGAAAATGGAAGGATAAAACGTAAGATATATACTGAGTGCGCGGTATCTATTTCTGAGTGTGAACAAGGATTTAGTTCAATGAATTTAATCAAGACTTCTTTAAAGAATTCCTTAAACCAAAAGAGTTTACAAATGTTAATGAACATTTGTGCAAATGGACCAGAGCTTGAGAACTTTAACCCAGACACAGCTATCAACTGCTGGCTTAGCGCTGGTGCAGGTGGCAGACATATACATGGACATATTTTTAAATCCATCAGCTAAAACATATATACATGAACCTGAAGAAGCCAAATGTATAACAACCAATGTTTTTGAAAAATTAAATTCTTTTAAGAAATAATTATGTTGTATATTATTTTGTGTTTTTTTTCTATGGATTAAGTACATACGTCTCATCAAATCTCGGCAAGTGATTACCATTTTGGGACCAGTGAAAAGTAAGGTGGGACTAGTGAAGAGTAAGATGGGACTAGTGAAGAGAACGGTGGGACTAGTGAATTTTCTGAAACCACTTGTCCTGGACTAGTGGTTAAAAAAAAAAATTTGCTCAGCCCTGGAGTGAGAAGATTTGTTGATCCAAAATTGATAAAGATTTTAACATCATCTACTTTATAAAACAGTAGCAGAATATGACATGTACTTGTAATGGTACATCAATATGACATGTACAAGTAATGGTACATCAATATGGCATGTACAAGTAATGGTACATCAATATGGCATGTACAAGTAATGGTACATCAATATGGCATGTACAAGTAATGGTACATCAATATGACATGTACAAGTAATGGTACATCAATATGACATGTACAAGTAATGGTACATCAATATGACATGTACAAGTAATGGTACATCAATATGACATGTATAAGTAATGGTACATTAATATGACATGTATAAGTAATGTTACATCAATATGGCATGTACAAGTAATGGTACATCAATATGGCATGTACAAGTAATGGTACATCAATATGACATGTATAAGTAATGGTACATCAATATGACATGTACAAGTAATGGTACATCAATATGACATGTACAAGTAATGGTACATCAATATGACATGTACAAGTAATGGTACATCAATAAGACATGTACAAGTAATGGTACATCAATATGGCATGTACAAGTAATGGTACATCAATATGACATGTACAAGTAATGGTACATCAATATGACATGTATAAGTAATGGTACATCAATATGGCATGTACAAGTAATGGTACATCAATATGGCATGTACAAGTAATGTTACATCAATATGGCATGTACAAGTACATCAACCTGACATATACAATAGTACATCAATATGACATGTATAAGTAATGGTACATCAATATGGCATGTACAAGTAATGGTACATCAATATGACATGTACAAGTAATGGTACATCAATATGACATGTACAAGTAATGGTACATCAATATGACATGTACAAGTAATGGTACATCAATATGGCATGTACAAGTAATGGTACATCAATATGACATGTACAAGTAATGGTACATCAATATGACATGTATAAGTAATGGTACATCAATATGACATGTACAAGTAATGGTACATCAATATGACATGTACAAGTAATGGTACATCAATATGACATGTACAAGTAATGGTACATCAATATGACATGTACAAGTAATGGTACATCAATATGGCATGTACAAGTAATGTTACATCAATATGGCATGTACAAGTAATGGTACATCAATATGGCATGTACAAGTAATGGTACATCAATATGACATGTACAAGTAATGGTACATCAATATGGCATGTACAAGTAATGGTACATCAATATGACATGTACAAGTAATGGTACATCAATATGACATGTATAAGTAATGGTACATTAATATGACATGTATAAGTAATGTTACATCAATATGGCATGTACAAGTAATGGTACATCAATATGGCATGTACAAGTAATGTTACATCAATATGGCATGTACAAGTAATGTTACATCAATATGGCATGTACAAGTACATCAACCTGACATATACAATAGTACATCAACATGACAATCATAATGAAAATCAAAACATGTCAATATGATAAACTTAATGTAAATGAAAAAAATATAAGGCTCTAATTTGATAACAGCAAAATAAAAATAGCTGGAAAACATTAGGTATGCACACTCTAGTGAAGGACTGGGTTATCACATGCATGTAACTGAATGGTTATAAACCCAGTTTTTCAATGACTAGACTGAACAACAGAATTACAAAATTTGTCTTTTGTGTTCTGGACCATGGATGATTTAAGCACCTTTTTGGGTGGCTGGCTTGTTGATAAATGGTGACTTTCCCAAAATTGCACAATTTGGGCTAGGCATTTACCACCCTTTAGTCATTAGTTAGAATATCATGACTCCATATGATTATGGATGCAGCACATACAGTTCTGTTCTCTATATATCACCATAATGCTAGCAAAGTGGCATGTAAAGAACTATTAAGCCATGTACTACTGGCAACCATAATAATCACAATGAAATGGTTAACAATCCATATTTTTTCACAGTGGGAAAAATCAATGAGGGCTAACCTTTTTTTACATATGAGTTATGTTATTCACTTATGGATACAGTACTTTACGCATTATTGAGTTTTCAACACAATTGTAAGTTGTCAATACACATGCGTATTTCAGGTTACCATAATTACCGCAAATATTGAACACTGTATTTGTTGGGACACCATATATGAATTATTTTTAAAAAACTATGTGCAGTGTATGTTCTGGGACACATTGTTTTTTTCGAGTCATAAGTTGTGGGACATCTTTTAAATTATTAGAAAATTAAATGTTGGAAAATGTACTCCAACTGAAATTTTATTTTAAAAAAATACAAAATGTCTACTTGAAATAAATCTCTTTAATCCACTGCAGCAGCATCTCATCAAAACAACCCTTCTCCTGTACACATATGATCCATTCTTTCAGTGCAAAAATCTTTTTTTATTTAGCTTTCTTATATTGTGATTTTTTCATATAGAGGCAGCACATCGCTTGAAGCGGAAACTGCAATGAGTAAAGTTTTCAAATCTGCACCAGCCTAATTCTCACACATTTGGCCCCCATCTTATCATCAGCCCGTCCAAGAATGAGATCAAAGTACACCAGAATTTCATCCAAGTTAATGATCATATTGTTGGTGAAATCATTCACTTCTCTTCTAGCCTTCATGAATTCATCACATGATTTTTTCTCCTAATCTATTGGGCAATGCTGGGTTATTGATGTCCGTGCACTATATTGTGTCACTTTAAAATTTGTTCCATTATTTCAATTTATTTTCAAAATTTCCATGAATACCAGTGAAAAGGAACCAAAGTTTGTTTCACTATCTCATCCGTCTTTATATACCCAAAAAAAAATAAAAATGGGCACACTTAGAAGAATCCATAGTTGGCTTGCTTTGCAATAAAAATAACCTTTGTCTTTGATGTCCTGTTGGTAAGTTCAAAGAAGGAGTTTACAGCTCGCTGCCAGTTGTGCTTATTCACCACCTGGGGATCTATGTGCTTGTCATCTGTAGTAATAATTAATACAAAGGAGCAATGAAGTCTGCGGGTTAATAGTAATGACACTTTTGCAACCCATGCTGGCGAAAAGATTGTCACTTACACTCAAGTGAATGTGTTTTCAAATAATCATTTTTATTTGCGAGATACTGTCATAAAGTAGAAATGGATACAATTCAATCTTGATTATTTTGCACCTAACACTGTCATGCATGAATGACAGTTGTCTTCAAGATATCAGTTGATTATTTCCCTCTTGTTTGCGATTTTGTTGGATCCAGTTTTCAGTTGATAACAAACATATTCAAACCTTTGAGCACAACCAAACACAATTTGTTTATCAATGCTCATCAATGAACAACGTGACATGTGTTATCAGACATAAGCAATACACGCTACAGTATGGAAGCCGACGCTACACATACAAATTTTGTGGATATATTTTATTCTTCAGTGCTCATGTTGAAAAAAAAGGAATAAATGATAACAATACAAGGTTAGTGTCTTTTTTTTTATTATCAAATAAGTGTTTTGTTTATCTATTTTATTGCAATGTGCATGGGGGGAGCACAAATTTATTTCGTTTCTTAAGTCTTGGGACATATGACCTAGGTGAAAAAAGTTTCACCATAAATTCTGGGACAACAAAAAAAATTATTTTATCATATCCCAAAATATACAGCAAATATGGTAGTTTTGTCTTCAATTAATCAAAATATCAAATGTTTATTTTCTCTCAGTGTCAATCATACTCACTGACATCAGGTCACCTCTTACAAATTTCCCTTGTGTGTGAAATCAAATCTGTGTAGCCCTCCAACACCTATCTCTACATTCACTTAAGTCGACAATATTACCTTGGTAACAGGGATAACAAGATAAATGAGTAGTACTGTATAATGAAAATTATGACATTTTTTAAAAATTGGCGACAAAATATTAAGGTTGGCAATTTTGGGTTGACAACTTTATTAATGCCAGTGCCATCCCTGAAACTTCTTACTCTTCCCAAGCTACACCTATACTTAACACTAAGGTAGTAAAATGGACAAAAAATATTTCCGTAAAAAAATAACAGGAGTCGCTGTCCCATGTGACGCATACACTGTTCCTTATCACAGATTTAGTTTCTATGACATAGTACACCATTCTTTACGAGATTAGGTGTCTGCAACATAGGTGGTGCTCTAATGTTTCATATTTTGCATAGGACTAGAATTTTAAAGAAAATGAATTTCCCTGGTTATGCTGGCTATTTAAAAAAGACATTGTATATCTTAGATATTGTCCAAAGAACCTTTAATTCTCTTCATTCTGGTGTATGATTGATGGGTGTAACAGGGATTATATAGTATACAGCTTGGCCTTATTCCAGATGTGTACCTTTCAAAAAAGTGCTAGCTCCACTTAGTCATTTTCACTTCCAAACTTCAAAGGTAATTGTAAAATAAAAAGAGCCGATAACGTTTTTACATTTTATATATTTCGTAATTCATTAACTGCACTTTCAGATGCTAGTATTGTCTAGTCTGGCATAATTCATTTTCCCTTTTTTAATAGTTGCTAAGGATAGTGTACTTTAGACAAATTCATGCTGAGTTTTGGAGCACAAGGGAGCAGTCATTTTAGTTAGCAGTGTGCTTAGATCATTTACAATTATTTCCAAATCAAAATATCCAAAGAAATGTCAGCCACATTACATGAAAGCAGCATAGAGGTATGCCAACATTCTCTCCACTGTGCATGTTTTAAATGCAAACAACTTCACCTTATATATGTCACTCTCTCAAATGTACATAACAACTGGTGAGCACCCCCGTATTATACCATAAGAGTTTCCACACTGTGTTTGACTGTTGACAGTTACTGTGTTAACATCAATATAGATATGTTTTCCATTGCTTTCCATTATGACATAGTCTCGCTATAAAATGACACACTGTTGCTACAAAAAGACATGCTGTATCCCTTCCAAACCATAAGACACACTACTGATATCAAATTCCAGCCTGCGCCACTACCATATTTATTACACATCCATTTAAACTTACATGCTTGATTTGGCATCTCTATACAGTTGTTAAATCCATATTGTATCACACACCTGGAATAGAACTACTTAGCTGTCTTCTTTGATGTATGTACATATATATTTTTTAATCCATGAACTGAACTTTCATAAATCTCAATTTCTTACCTAATTTCATTCATACAATAAAGCTAAATATTTGGAAAGGGTAAAAGGGGAGGTATGTAATAAATACAAAACCACATTTGTGTTTTGATTTGTGTCAGTGAAAGAACATGATTTCTTTGACTTACGAATACAGTACTACACTTCATTTGCAAATACAAATGATCAAGATGGGTGTGTCAAAAGAAAATTGAGGCATGTTACAGGGATGTGCCAATCACAAGAAAAGAGTGTCTTCTTAAAATGTACCCTGATCTCATTTCTTTTACAGCCCTGACACCTCATAGAAACTAAACTGTATGGAAAAAATGTTAAAAGTAAGATAATAACTGTAAGGAAATTTAATGACCATACCCAAAAGAGTAGATTAAACATGGCTGTTTTAGTGCAAAGGGAGGTGAGAAGCACACATTCCATCCTCCATCATTCAAGCTTCCCAATCGACGATCATCTCGACAATGTACATCTTTGATTTCAAGGTAACTGAAAAATTCAGACATATAATTATCATTATTATTATTATTTTTCAGATATAATGCTACTTGACAGTAACACACTTTAATAACATTCACTCTTTAATATCATATATTGCTTGTTCCTTATGATCTATAGTAGAACAACACAAAATATCATTTTGTGCAATGTAACTGTAAACAAGAAATTTCCTAATTGTGCTAAATGGAATCAACAATCTTGTATGTATGAATGTGGGAACTGTTCTTGTGCTTCATATGATAAATGCCTGTCATAACTGAAACCTGCAAATGGGATAAAACAACAGTTAACATACCAAGTCCTACAATTCAACAAAATTACCCCTACTAATAATCATTACAAAGCCATTTGATCTTTGATTGATGATGTTGCTTTTGACACAAATATTGTTTTTGTGTCACACTTCCAGATTATAGCTATTTGCCATATATACTCACTCAGGTCAAGTCCAACTTTGAACACAACACAAACACGGATTTGTCAGTGTATGATCAGCAGATCAGGGTCTATGTCGTTTGTTCTACTTAACAAAATGTACCAACCCAGACCAGTGGTATATTATGCAATGGCCAATATGGATTTGTGCAGTTTTCATTTTGACTCATAAGCAAGTATTTACAGTATGTGTTTTCACTGATATTAGAGCACTGATATTCTTACATACACCAAAATCAGATATTTATAAATCCAGAAGTTCTGAACTCCATTTTACACTGTGCAGCTAAAAATATTTGGAAAGTGTAAAACGGGAGGTATGTAATAAATTCAAACTCACACTCAAGTTTTGTTCCAAGTCAGTGAAACGTGTGTGTGTGTGATTTGGATTTTTAACGCAGCTTTAACAATTTTTCAGTCATATTGCTACGCTGTCTGCAGTGTGACAGTTTATAGTGATCTCTAGCACTCAGGCATTATGCCACAGACGTGTAGCATGATGTTCCACCCAGTCACATTATCCTGACACCATGCCAACCAGTCCTAACACTAACCTCGTAATGCTGAGCACCAATCAAGGCAGCTATTAGTACCATTTTTGTAAGTCTTTGGTATCACTCAGCTGGGGCTCAAACCCACAACCTTCCACATCCGAGGCATACACTCAAACCACTATGATACCGGAGTGGTTCCATGTCAGTGAAAGAACAGGTCTCATACACAGTAGAAACTTACATCATGACCAATGGTCTTGACATATCCCAGTGTCTTACCAAACTGTCATTATGCAAAACATACTGCATGTAATTTTCTGCAGACTTCAATAAGAGACGGTGTATACACTATAATATTAACTAATAAATTTAAGTCTCATATATCCAGCAAACTTGTCAGCAAGATCTCCCTGACTTTAGGCTGGTGAAAACAATGCAATGTACAGATTACATTTAAGTTTCATGATTCCAGGTTTAACATTTTTCTTTTATAAAAAAGACACAAATCCTATGAACTAAATACAAAAGCTGAAGATAAGCCAGTAAAATGTCAAATGTATGTTACATTTACTTTCTTTTGTTGCATGTGTGTGGTACTACTTCAGCACCTGATAGTCTTATGCATGTACCAATTATACAGCCCTCCTTTGATAATTCACACACGATGTGGTCCAAAAACACAGACCTTGACATAAGCAAGAGCATGAGTTGTGCTAGGAAAGTTTTATGAAAAATGTAGAAGTTCAAAACTTCAAAATTGGGTTTAAAAAAGACTGACATGCTGCTGTAATGACCAATAAGGTCATCTACATACAAATACAAATGTGCCTACCAATTTCATTTCTCTACCTCAAAAGGTGTTTGCAAAATAGTGATAACTAGTTTTTTTTGTAAAACAAATTCAAAAAGTTGAAAAGTGTGTAAGAAGCAGAAAAATTGCTAAAATGACGTAAAATTCTAATCTGTCACTTGCATATGAATACCAAATTTCATCTACTGTATATACTGACATATAAGTCGGATCCAATGGCAAACTGCATACACTCAGATCTGCCAGTGTATAATCCACCATCAGACCCTGATCTATGTAATTTGTTAGGTGTAATTAGAAGAACAACAATATAGACCCTAATAAGCTAGTGTATTATATGACAGATCAGGGTCTATGCCATTTGCAGTAGTCCCTGACTTATAAGCAAGTATTTATTGTAACTGAAGTTGATTTTGTTTAATTGTAATTAAGTATTTGTTTTAAAAAAAAATCTTTTCAACAAAATGGAATCTTTTCATACATTTGCTAAAAAGTCTAATCAAGACATCCACTTATGAAAATGATAATGTATGTAAAATGGCTCTAAGTTTTAATAGTTTTTATGCTACTTTGCTAAAGTTGATTTGGGACAGATGTACGAATGGATAGCAGGAAAAGATTATGTCTGTTTGTTATCACAGTGAGAACACAATAATACAATTTTGTCTAATATGCATAGAATATGAGTCCTTGGGGTGACATAGTTATATGCCAATTATACAAATGTGGCATTTTATTTTAAACACAATAATATACCACATTCAGAATTTTTCAATTTTATCTTTTAAATAATTAACCGAAGTTTCCAGGAAATTTACTGAAAACTATAGGAGGGTCTGATTTCAAAATAAAGGTACCCTAAGATGCAATGGGTAGACTGGGAGAGGCAGATGGAGATATGGACAAGTACAAATCAGTATGTCCCATGCTATTGTTTTCTATAGGGGTATGTATATGTCTGGACTTGACAACTAGAATCCAGCTATATGGTTTAATGAAATTTAAGTTCACTTGATTTTGAACAAATTAATATATATATATATATATCTTAAGACTTAATCCTTAAAACCCAATGCTGAAAAATGCACTATTGGTTATTGAGGAACAGTATATATTCTTTTTTAAATTATGCAAGCTTTAATCAAATCTGGAAATCTTAATATCATTTTATTCTAGAAATATGATCAAATGATGCATTAATATACAAACCCTACTACACAATAAAAGATATCACCCTAATCATTCTTTACCTGAAGAAATTTTCCTCTATTTCTTCTGCAGTTTGCTCTGCTGTGAGGAAAACCGTCTGAACATAATTTATTGTTATGCCTGGAAGTTCTCTTTTCAATTTTGTTCCCTGAAAAAGAACCAAAGTTGGGTCTGCTATAGATTCTTAAATTTTAATTCCAAGGTATCACAATTTCCAGACATGAACCTCTGAATGTAACTTGCCTTTACTGTTTTAATAATGCCCCCAATACTAAATTAAATCAAAAGGCCCAAGTGAGCCTGACAATGCTCACCTGATTGTCATCTGCTTAATAGCAAAATGCATAAGAATTTGGCTAAATAAACTGTCATTAAAGTGCTTTCAGTACACATTTCTTCCAATGTAGTTGACTGCATGTTTTGAAATCAACTGTTTCAGGACTTCTTTTTCATATTTTCATCCATATATGATGGCACACCAACATCATTTATTCACTGTTTGAAGGTGTTATGCCAGGATGCATTATGTCAAAGTTAGTCAAATTCTACTGAATAGATTCACAGATATGTTATATTTATAGTAAGTGGCTATATTTGATGTCAGAACAGCATCATCTATATAAATTTGAAATGCAGGGATTTACAAATCAACTTTTTTTACTTAAAGGACAAGCTCAAATTTGGTTCTGGCAAGCTCAAGTCTCAAAGGTAATTGCCTTTGGGCAAGTCCAAAAAAATGAAAAAGAGAGAGAAAGGGGGAGCAGGAGAAAGAAGTCTTGTTCCATTTGTAATGCCTAATGTTCTACATGTTTTATACCCTGTGATCCTGCCACAGTACATATATCAGCAGCTTTACTTACAATTTACATGCACCACATCATTCTGCTACACGACTGGCCAGTTTTATTTTCCTTTATCATATGTGATTTCCATTTTGTTGTCAATGTCAAGGTCAGTCATGCATTTTCTCAAGCAAACATGATACTGTGAATATTTACTGTTTAAAGCAAGTTCTGACAAATAATGACCAAATGTTTATGTTTGAACTAATTTGTAACATTTTACTTGCAATATCCAGTGTTTTCATTTACCCTCATTTGTGCTTCAGAGATCCCCGAAGATCTCCAGTTTTAATACCAAAGATTTTTTAATACTCAATATGACTCCCAGTTTTGACAACAAGGAGATATTTGACTCAGTCTTGCAACCATAAGGGATACACTGATATTTGTACACATTTCAGGTCCAAACATAGCCTGAGGCAGTTTTTTAGCTCGCTGACTCTAAACAATTGGCTTGTCAAAGATTGTTTTGATGCTTGTTGCCAATTTCAAGGTGAGTATGTGTTACCAGTTAAAAATATAACTCCCAAGATTTCTCTGTCTGGTCAAAATGGAAATCAAAGGCACTTATTTCCAACAATTAACCATCTGGAGGATTTATTTCAAAGTATGACTGGTGTACCAAAAATGTAACAAACCATGCTTATGATCTGTTCATGTGACAATTACAGAAGACTGATACATAATTACTGCTTGGCAAACAATAAAAAAGATTCTCAATCACAGGAGTCAGCCTGTCAAATATTTTAATGTATGTAACTGATTTCAAGGTGTTTTTGATGATAATACAATAAGCTTGTTTACTGATTTGAGATTTTACTCTCACAATAAAAATTAAATGAACACAGTATAAAATATGTTTTAATATTGTGTTACACATCAGTAACTCTGCACACAATATACACTTGGTAAATATTATGCAAATAAAACATGATTTGCATGAGAAACCAATAAAAGTCATGGGTCAATTTACTCACATAACTGTTTTAAAGTGTTGAAAATGGGCCACACTGGCCTGATTTATGAATAGTTTCAAAATGTTTGTAAAGATATTAATTCAATGAAAAACTTTGTATCCTTTATTGTAAACATTTAAAATTTAGTTTGCTTCATAAGAGAAAAACAGATGAGATAGCTCATATCTAGTAAATATTTTGGCTACAAATTGATGAGGAACTAAACTTAAGAAGAGAAAATCAGTTGAAAATGAACAGCCTTTTACATTGTCTGCTATGTTTGCAAAAGTTAACAACTATTCAAATTTATTTCAATCAGTTCATTGTTTTTTTTTTTAAAAGCATTTCACATGGCCAAAATCAGCCTGGTGTCAGCACATATTTTGGCCCAAATAAGTTATGATCTGAATAAGCCAGGTTTTGCACCTTAGATGCCATCTCCAGACTTTGAGGCAAAAATAATTTATTGGTATAGAGTTTTAAAATGGAAGGCTGACACTATACTGGGTCAAGATTTTGGGTCTAATTATCATGAGTGCTGGAGGTAGTCTAGTCTTTTTTCAATATGTACTTCTCTCAAAGTGACATTATAAGTCATTCCCCAAAAAATGGTTAGAACTAAGATTTAAAAAATTATTAAAATATAAGATAATCATTTATTCTTAATCATAAGCTCATTTTCCTTCAAAATTTCAATTTTGACACATGAACTATATTTGCTTATTGAGTTAAGCTATCTTTAATATAATATGTATGTTGCATTAAGGAGGTTATGTCCTTGGTAATAATTTCTTAAACAGTTCATGTGATTGATTACATGTAGTAACTTATAACAGATTTCAATATTCCTAAGGCATCCATTATTGTGCATCTAACAGATTTCATCAAAAAGTGTTGGGGGCCCCCGAGTGGCCAAGTGGTCTAAAGCGTTCTCCGTTACGGATCACTGCCATCTCACCTCTGTCTGTGCTGGTTCGAGTCTCGGATTCAGCCAATGTGGTTATGTGAGAAAGCTTGCTAGTAGCTTCTCGAGGGTCAGTGGTTCTTTCTGGGGTTTTCCCAGGTTCTTCCTCTACCATTAATACTGGTCGCCATGTATAGCCTATTGTGTGCTGAAAAATGGCGTTAAACCCCACAACAACAAAAAAAATCAAAAAGTGTTGATATACTGTAGGAAAATGCATGTAAGTACCTAACGGGCATTGAGTATGACATTTTTGGGCATTATAGAGGTTTAAGGGGGGTGTGTGTGTGTGTGATTTGGATTTTTAACATAGCTTTAACAATTTTTCAGTCATATCACTATGATGTCTGCAGTGTGACAGTTTATAGTGATGTCTATACAAAAGAAGCAACAGCTATGAAAATTTACAGGAATTTGTTCCTAGAATAGGACAAAATTAACTTGTCCAGTGTTTGAGTAAATTATATTCCTAAGGCATTCATTATTATGTGTCTGGAGACAATATTACGCTGGTTAGATTCTTAAATGCAACATCGGAAAATCTGCATGAAGTACTGAATTGATATGCAGGTTTTGACTGTCATGAATTTTTGCTTAAATTAATCAATCTACACTATGTAAGTGTTGTAATGAAATTATTTTCCTTGTCTTTATTTGATATATGCCTTATTTTGAGCAAGTGTAAATATTCGTTATGTAGGTTAGATATTATTTGGCCACATATTTAATACTTGCATTTCTCTTTAAAAATATTCAGACTTATCCTGACTCTTAAGACAACTTTCGTTTCCATCAAGATTTGAAGTCAAACATTTTGTAATCTTTCAGAAAGTCTGTCTGACAACTTGCAATTATCGTCAAATCTGGGTCACATTCAGAATTGTAAAACAAACAGAAAAAAATTCAAATCATGTTTGATATGTCTGGTACACTGAAAAAATGTCACTTTGGAAAACAAGAGTATTTGACGCTATTATAGGAATTTAATTTTAGCAACCTAGGTGATACTTTGCATCTCTAATTGTATCTGTTTTCCCGGAATCACTGTATAAATCCCCAAATGACATCACCAGCTGCCATATTTGTGGTCTGCTGACAGATTTACTGTTGAGTTTATATGGTGTTTCAAAGTTGAAATAAATTTATTGAATCTCTAGATACTTTTACAAAAATTACATACATAAACTGAACGCAAATCAGGCTTTCTGTTAGTATCTGTATTTGTAATTTATAAGTTGAGTTTGCTTCAGTGTGACTTGTTAAAAATAGTAACTTTGGTGATCGCATTTAGGATAAACTGCCAGGTTCCCCATCGTCCAGGTATATCGTCTGCTAGTGAATCGGGAAGCATCTACAGAGCGTGACGCCTGGTCAAAATGTCGACGTACTTTAACACTGATTTTGTCAAATATATTTCTCGAGCCGTTTAAATAATGATCTTCCAAGAAATATTTATCACTGTAGAGCGAAATAATGTGAATAATCGCCAATTAAAGGTATGTGTAATCAAATAATCAGATGTGACACATACAGCTGAAACAGCCGGCACCAAATGCATATATGACCTGTATAACTTGTACACTACTTACTGGTGGACCACCTCGAAAACTCAATACAAAAATTATGGCCACACAACTTATGATTCCGATGAAATAAACCAATCTCCTTCGTCTTTGCCGGATGTAGCAAAAGTACATATTGAATTAATCATAACACCAGTTTGATGACATTACTGTTTCATTCTAGTGTAATTAATTAAATGCGTAAACAAAACTCTAAAGTTGTGCCCCAGCTAAAGCGGAAATAGATCCAACTAGTATAAAAAAACTCTAACTGCGAAACCGCTAGTCAATTTTGACTTGTGGGTCGCGATATCAAGTTATTTTAACTGGTCAAGAGTGACAATATAGTTGTATTTAAATGTATGCATTAATGAACTAATACATAAATACATGTACTCACTTTTAACGCGATAGCTATATTAACCCAGACCAGGCAATTTTGTTTTGTTGAAATTATTATTTTAGCCCAATAAAATGTGTAGATAGTGTTTAGGCCAAGGAGAGGTGATTATTATATAAATTTTGGATAATAGAGTACTGTAGAAGTTATGCGCAACGTACTTAATCATATATACGTATAAATTAAAGTATCTTTTAAGTTCATGTTCATCATTTTACCCTTATGTTATTACGGGTATTCAACGAGCCATAAACTGCTAGTGTTACTTTGATTCGCCTTATTATTAGAAGTAACTGACTCGGCTTTTATCCCTAGAACCCTTTCATTTTCAATGTTGAAAGACTAAATGTTTATTCCAAATAGCATATTAGAATTGTTGTAAGACTTTCCAATGTTTAATTATGAGCAATCTGCGATTGTTGCATATGAAAATTTTAGGAATGATGCATGATATGATCTTTAGTAAACCGAATGCTCTTAGCTGCCACTAACATGATACGAATGTTACACTCATGGAACATGAACTGTTTTCAGCTACATGTAACAGGACACGTACATTCATTCATGGAATGTTTTAACTACCAGTAACAGGACATATGTTACAAACATGAAATGTTTTCAACTACCTGCAACAGGGCACGTATGTTACAATTATTGAATGTTTTCAACTACCTGTAACAGGGCACGTACACTCATGGAAATTTATTTTTATATATGACATTTGCTACATGTAGCTTACACTACCAGAAATCTCCATCTAAATGTAAAGGATTGTTTCATATTTTATGCAAACGAACGAAACTAAGTCTCTTATCTTGCCACTCGGGTCATAAGGTCCAGACATCTGATATACTTCAGATACAATAACTACAGAGTGCATTCATCCTAGAATAAAATTACACCTACCGATGTGTAACACAAGGTTAGAAAATTGTACCCAAACAAGCGGCATAATCCGCAATCTGGAGAGGAGGCGAGGTTTGGGGTGAGAACGAGGAGTCGAATGTAAAATCATTACAATCAGTTGATCATCAAATTAATTGTGCAATAATTATCAGTTGTCGATCAACAAAACTTGCGGTCACTTAATGTATACTCACAAAATGTAAAGACAGACAACAAAATTAAAACGTTGTCATTTTTAAATTTGCTTTAACAGAAGCTAAAATTACAACTAAAAAAATCAGAAAATACAATATTTGTTATCTCATTATTTTCAAATTTTAGTATAAATTTAAAAAAACGATTTAATGAATGTTATTATGTATATTTAATTTGTGTCATTTTTCTTTTAAAATAAAAAAAAATATTTCATTAGATGCTATTGATAATTTAACATTGTATGTTGGACTTTACCTTGTCCAAAATCAATTTCATTTTCTACTCGTCCTGAATCACTGATTTATTTGTTATTTTTTATTCTGTAAAACAAAAATAATACATAGGTAAAATATTTTATGCGAGTATGGGTTAACTATTAGGATTATTATCTTTGCCTGACTCAAGGACATTTTGTTTCCCATGTTCTTTATTATTATTATTATTATTATTATTATTATCATTTTATCAAGTCAACATGAAGAATCTCGTGAAACGTTATTTTCCATTAGCTAATAGATTTTTTTTATATAGAAAATATTAATTGTGACCCGAGGTCAAGTAGAGGACTATATAATCTTGTTTTTCTAGAAATTAGTCATTCGCACTATAAGATCGTAAGGCAGAATCATTGATGTGTCCAGTATTTCATTTGGGCTGGAATTTATTTATTCAAAGTATTTTTTTCACTTGAAATGTAAAATAAATAAAAAATATCGTGCTTTAAAATAAAGAATTTAATTTATCGTGAAATCGCAAATAAGGGTATAATCTTGAATTGCATTAGTGTAATTCAACAAAGACTGTTGGCAAATCACCACTACCTGGGCCATCACTGGCACATCAACGCTTTTTAGCGTTGGGCTTAATTTGGATTTCCACTAAAATTGGTTCAGAATTTTAATCATTATGACATCTGTGTGTAATTCTAGGGTTATTTGGTATTTTATTCGCAATATCGTAAGTTCCATTATTTTTTTTTACATTTTCACTTTGTATCCTGGGAAATAAATTGTTTGTTGAATTTTACAAATTCTTGTTGTTTCTCACTCTTTTCTATTACTTATTTTAAGACCTCAGAGTCATAATAATTGCCATAATTGCCATAATTGCCATGTTTCCCCTTCATCGACCGTTACAAAAATCTTTTTGAGATGAACGGCCGAACTGTATCTTGCAGTTACAACAGACTTTTGATATTAATGAACAATTCAGGAACCAAATACATAAATAGTGTAGTTGCCTAATAACCAGTGGGCGTGGTTTAGCCATGCGTTAACATCGAGATTCTCATAATGCATAAAACAGAACACACACACACACACACACACACACACACACACACACACCACTTTTTTGCGATAACTGAATAAAATCAAAGAAAGAAATAATACATGATACAAATAAAATAACGAAATAAAAACTTCAAATACATTGCTATAGCCGTTTTTCCTTTTATGCTAATTTGATATAATTTAAACCCTAAACATAAAACGAAAGAAAACTCCATGTACTGAATGTTATAGGCCTCAGATAAATAGTTGCTAACTGCTATTCTACTACTAATACTACAGGGTGAACTCACAAAGTTTGCAGTAATTCTTTATTCTAGTTTTCAATTAGAAAAAATATTCAGCATTTTCAGAGCACTGACACTGAAATCTGTAGAAACTGCTGAAATAATGTAACTACAATTATCATGGTATTTGCCTTATATTTATTTCCCTGCAAGTAATTGTTCAATTATCCGACGATTTCTGGGATAAAATTTCATCTTCAGATAAGGGATTTTGAAAGAAACAGCGAGTTTAACAATGTTTTTGGAATTATAGAGAAGAAAATTCGCAATCCTGGACAGTAGTGAAGGGGGGCACCCTACGGACAATGGGAATTAGCATTACAGGGACCCCTGGGTCACTCTACGGACAAGGGAAATTTAACATGGAGAAAAATCGTGGGTCACTCTACGGACAAGGGGAATTAACATGGAGAAAATCGTGGGTCACTCTACGGACAAGGGGAATTTAACATGGCAATAAATCGTGGGTCACTCTACGGACAAGGGGAATTTAACATGGGATTTTTTTTTTAAAATTTTTTTAAAAAAGGGGTAGGCAATTCAAAGACTATCTCTTTTCGAGAAATATGGCTGGCCCTGAAAAGGGCCTTTGGGTTTTCTTCTTCTTCTAATTTCTTCTTTTCCTCCACCAACTTCTTATTTTATCTCCAACACTCTTTCTCTTCTTTTTTTTCTCCTTCTCTTCCTCTTCTTCTTCTTTCTTCCTCTTCTCATTTTCCTCTTCTTTTTCAATTTTTTCGTTCCATGTTCTTATTCTTATCTTTTCCTCTTCATCCTCCTTCTCCTCCTTGATCTCTTTCATGACACCACTAATCTTGTCCTTTGCTTTCCTTAAATTGTTAATTTCCATCTTTACACGATGGGGACTATAGGAATAATGGTCTTCAACCAGTCTTAATAGCATCTGTTCCATTATTCCTAAATTGTCTAAAACGTCTTGCAAGGTTTGTAATTTGTCTATTTGGTTTGACGCCATCTTCTTTGTATTCTTTGCAGAATGGTTTGAACGACGAATACTGTGGGTTCTTATACGAAAAGCGCGTACGTGAAGGAAAACATCCCCTAAAACATAAAATGGATCTTACCTAGATGATGACCGAACATCGCGCGTACGTGAAGGAAAACATCCCCCTACTTTCTCATTTCATATAATATAACCCTAACTATACTCTCCACATTTGCTAAGAAACCCATAATCTACTATTCACACCAACCTACTTCATCATTTACAAACACAAACTCACAAACACATACACTTCCACTATTAATAAAGAGTTAGTGTTTATTTTCACACTACTCTACCTACATACATTGGCAAATTAATAGTTATTTCTTTTCTAGAGTATTGGGTAGCCCTGAAAAGGGCTGTTTTGTTTGGAACTTCATGGGCACCTGGTTAATGGTGGCACCTTCCAGGCCTGGCGCCACATACACATCTTATCCCCCAGTTACTTTTTACCTTTTGGGGGGAGAGAGCAGAGGCAGGATATGTTGCTTCAGAATCCCAATTTTCACTCTCTGGGATTTTGAAATTTCTTCTCTCCTTTTCCTCCTCCTCTTCTTTGTTTCTTCTTTCCTCTTTATATCTTCTTTCTTCTTCTTCTTTGTTTCTTCTTTCCTCCTCTCTTATCCTTCCCTCCTCGACAATGGCTTCCGCGGCCAGTTCATTTAATATGCGCCTGGCATATTCCAGATGCACATGAAGCTCCAACAGTTTCTCAAGTCTCGTGTTCATTTTTGGTGTTGATCAATCAACAAGGGTAGCTGGACTGCCTAACGACTTTCAATTTATACTGAAAGCTCGGACGTGAAGGAAAACATCCCCCTAATAACATAAAATTCATCTTACCTAGATCATGAACCAAAAAACAACAACAACAACGCGCGGACCTAAAAGAAACACTCACTCACTTTTTATGCTACCCATTACTATTGTAAAATTTTTATAAATCACTTCAATAGACTATCCACATACGCAAAGCAATTCAATCTAACCCAAAATATATACCTCTAACAGCCAAAAAAACTAACATCATTTTAATCTACTATCCACACCAACCTATTTTACCACTTACAAACACAAACACACCAACACATACCCTCAAAATTTTTAAGAAAGAGTTAGTGTTTATTTTCACACTACTCTACCTACTCACATTGGCAAATTAATAGTTATTTCTTTTCTAGAGTATTGGGTAGCCCTGAAAAGGGCTGTTTTTTTGTTTTTGCTATGACATTCTTTTTTAGTTTCTAAGAATGCGATGTCCTCTGAGGATAGACTTTCTGGCGATAGGTCTGCTTCTTCGGAAAGAGAAGAAGAACTCTTTGGTGTCGATACGGCAATCGACAAAGCCTCTGTCAGCTTCAGGTTGCTGTTGCTGTTGCTGTTGTTGCTGCTGTTGCTGCTGTTTCTGAAGTCTGTACTTCTCTGTCCATTCTTCTTTCTCCCTGTTCATTTCTTCTCTGAAGAGCTCTTCTATCAGGTCTTCAGTGATTTTTAACATTCTCACATTCTCTATTTCTTCTGGCTTCGGTATCAGACTGTGTCTGACCCTATGCAAATTCACGTAGGCTTCGTTGAGCTTAGCTAGTTTGGAGCACATCTTCTTAGGAGGATGAGTCGACAATGGATGGCTAGACTGGGAACAACCCGGTTCTTAAAGTTAAAGCGCGGACGTGAAGGAAAACATCCCCCACACGGTTTTCGAGCCGCAACGTTCATGAGAGGGATAGTAAGAAATGAAAGAGCATCAATTCAACATTCTTATAGCTAAACAAACCACAAAGGCATTTTTTTCTAAACACAACATTTTTTATTCAAAAAATCACTTAACACTTAACATCAACAATTTTAACAATTATCCAACATGATAACATGAAACAATTTTTTTCTAATCACAATCATTTTTTTCTTCAAATACAATCTACTTTAAACAAGGCTGACAACGTTGTGAATGAAATTGTGATTTCCACTGTTGGAAATCATTAGGCCATTGATGGACACTACGTTTCCTAGCTTGAGACAAAAGATAAGCATAATGGTCACAAAACCATCGATCTACTTTCACATCGTTTCTAGCAGAAGAACGAGGATCAAAATGAGTCACTAAATGTTCTAAGGAATAGCCCAGGCTGCGATGATGCAGAAAATACACACAGTACTGTCCACACACCAAGGAATCTGTGCCTTGTAATTTCACATTATTGAATCGGGTGGTTTGAGCATTTCTTCTCATAAAGTCGATGATATCGTCTTCCAAAGGGGGCAATCCGTACGAATCGAAATATTCCACACATCCTTCTTGAGGAAAGTAGACGGCTACCCAGTGGGTTCCTGGGAGATGACTGTCGTCCGTGTTGATCACGTAAGCTTGATGGTCTTTAGGTTTGCGATGAGGGAGTTCATCTTTAGCACAGACGACGGGATTCCAAGAAGCCGTATACGAACTGTGGTTCAAAAGGTAATAAAGTTCCCAGGTATCCATTGTTTTGTGTTTTCTTCTTCACAGGTAATAATAAGTCGTCAATTCGATCCTGACTTTTTGCTTGAAAATGTCTGACGAATAAACGGTTATTCGTTCTGTTTCCTCACTCTGATTCAGGAGAGCTTCGATACGATGGATCTCTTGAGTGGTTAATGGTGGACAAGAATGTTCACGCAAGTCTTTATACCACTGGTGCAACACGTCTTTGTTCGAGATGAGACTCCAAGCTTCGTCCAGATACTCGTCCAATTTTTCTTCTTGACTTAACATTAGGCATTTATCGTGTTGAATTTGACTGGGATGATCGTTTTGACATCCATAGCAATTTTTCTTGATCAATTCCGTCATTTTATCGACCAAGTGTTTGGCAAAACAGGAGACTAAATGGGCTTCTTGTTCTGGCCATCTCGACTTCATCATGACAATTTCTTCGTCTTGGGATTCTCCTTCCACGGTCTCCTCACATTTCATGTCCAAAGTTTCTTCACTTTGTAAAGAGGGATAACAGTCTTCCATGACTTCTAGTAATCTAGAATGACTTCTCTCAAACTGTTGATTTCTATGGTATTGTCAAATTCTGCATACAGGATGACGTTCACTGTGTGTTCTGGAGCTGGATGTGCAAACTGAAGTTCCACACGAATCTGGCCGGATTTTATAGGGTGGAAATGTCCCTCGTCGCTGCCTTGGTCTGGAGTGAAATCGAAAGCCCACAAAGCGTAGCCTCCTGCATAATCTTCGTACGTAATGCCGTGACTGGTGTTGGTTCCTAACTGTCCGGTAGCTTCGTACAGGGACAAGTACGACCTCAAATAATTCCCGTCACCAAATTTAGGTTCTAAAGGCCGGGTACACAAGGTCTTGCCGTCGTGACTGACTTCAATCTTGGTCACATTGTAATGTTGAAACTCAAAAGGATTTTGGTCGTAGGCTCCGTTGAAGGCTGAATTCTTCACTAAACCAACAATCAAACGTTTGGGTAACTGTCCTTGGAACAGATGATCTTGGATCATGGATCGATGTCCAGCAGGAATGGTGAACGTTTTCACTTCCACGCGTCGGATCGGATACTTGGCCGTCGTTCTGCTCAACGTCTGACTGATGTCGTTACCTACTTTAGGCAGCACTTCCACACGTCGCACGTAGAGTCTGGCTTCTAGGATTTTGGTTTTGTAAGTGGCATCAGCAGCAGCCATCAAATGGAAAGCGGCACTGCTGCGATTCAGTCTCAAGCGGACATCCACCCCGTTCAGCAAATACTTTTCTTGTAACCACATGTCCAAATGCAAGCGATCCATCAGTTCTAAACTACGACTTGTAGTAATTTTCGCTCGTCGGTCTACAAATCCCTTTGAATGTGCAGCATCCGTAGCAAGTACAATAGCGTTGAACTTAGTTGCTGGGTCAGGTTTCCATACCACGCAAGCATCTAGATGAGTATTCTTGGCGTTTATTCCATACGTCAAGAGATTTTCCAGGTACGCTCGGTAAGGGTAAGTATCCATGCTGCTGCTGACCAGTTTGTTATTCAAGTACAAGTCCACTTCGCTAAACAAGGAATGCATGAAATTGTTGACGGGAGCTACTACATCAGCATTGTCTAGGGCATCGTTGTTCGCTTCGGTTACTTTGACTTTCAAGTACAGGTAACTGCTATTTAGATCGATGTAATCTTCGGGTTGTCCTTTGATTTCAAACTCGATGGGAGCGGAATCGGTCAAAGAGGAGATAGGAAGAAATTCCACCCATTGGGATTCTTGCATGGTCATCATGGTGGGGGGCATGGCAAACAGATCCAGTTCCGTCTTGGAACAAGCACAAGACTCTCGGTGCATCATTTTTTGTTGTTGCTGTGTTTCAATAATCGAAAACGTCTAAGTCTCGAACGGTTCTTCTTTTCTTGGCCTTTCTAGCTTGAAGTCTGGTGAAAGGGTGTTTTCTTCTTCGTCGTCTCTTTCTGCCTTGTCCTTGCTGAATGCCTGACTCGGTAGCGTGCAGGGCATTTATAGGTGTGTCTCGTCGACCTAAAATGTCTTTGCCTGTTTGCAGCAAGACATTTTTGCCTGCCCTCATGAAGGCTTCTTTAGGGTTTTGTTTGTCGATGATGACATTTTGGAGAAATTCTTTGCCTTGCGTCAGTGCCGCATCTTTCAGGGCGTGCAATCCTCGTGTCACCATCGGTTTCAAGACTGGAGCCACCGAACGAAAGGCCGATTTTAACATGTCTCCTAAACCGTGTCCTCGCTGTCGAGCCACCCCTCGGTACACTGGATACATGACTTACTTACTTACGAATCGTGAGAGAACCGTTTTCGAAAATGGAGTTTCACCGTGACTTTTCCTTTGGTGAATGGAATATTTTGTCCCAAATCTCCTTTTATAGTAATGTTGACCGTGTCCAAATACGACTTGCCGACCGGCAAATAGTGAGGATGGACAAATTCGCGGTGGACGTGGTAAGTGTTTCCACCTTCCTCGTCAGCGATTGTGGCAGAGTCCACTTTGAAAGGAATGACACGCAGTAACGGCACGGAGGTGTGTCCCACCACGTTGTATTCCACCACATCGGAATACACAAAGATCAAATTCAGTCCTTGGTTCAGTTCTACCGGGGCACGAAAATACTTGACAAAAGTATCGTTGTCGTAAATGACGGTTTTTTGTTTTAGTGTTTGTTCTATTTTCTTCCTCATCTTTACGTCACCACCCAACATGTCAAACAATTCATCATTAAAATAGAAACCCATGATTTTTTCCCCCTCAGGAAATTTCATCAGGAAGCGACGAGCTGTTTTGTGGTATTCCAGGGTGACAGCTTTGGACTTGAAAGTCTTAAAAGCTTCCCCAAACACGCCATTAAACTTGGAGGCTATGGCGCTGACCAAATGTTGACCACTAAAATAATAGCCTGAGGGAATGAACAACTCATAGTCGGTCCACTTTGGATTGACTTTGTTTTGTTTTTTATGGGGATATTTGTTATTCTCATTCATCCACTTTTGCAATGGTTCGTCATAAACTTCCACCGTAAATTTACTTTGATCGTCAATGACATTGAGGACTTGGGTCGGGTGAATCATTTCTACCAAAGCCACTTCCCAATGGGCTTCGTGATCTAAGGGGATGGCCTGAGGTAATTTGGCCGTGTAACAGCACAACGTGTTGTTGGGAAACACCTCCATGGAACTGTCACTGGGTAAGGTTAAGTAAAATTGGTTTTGGTGACTCATAATTCCAGAGTTCTGTGGCTGTCTGAGGGGTTAGTGGATGTCAGAGGCGTGTCTCCGCCCAAAATGGGGTTTTGGTTGTGGATGTTGGAGTGGTGACTGGCACTGGCACTGGACACAACGTTCCCGTTCGAGGAGAATTTCAGGGAGGGGTTGGGAAGCAGGTAACCGATGCAACTGCTCAATAAAATGGTCCACAATTGTTTGTCTCCTTGTTGCAAACTCAAATTGGCGATGGCTGCCCCGATGACACAATACACCACGAAGATTTGGCAGAAAAAGACGATTTGCGTTTTAGGCACACGTTCTCCACACCACACCCACAAGGGTTGTTTTTGTAAATCTTGCACAGAAGAACTAGGGGAAGAAGGACTGGTCGACGTAGCTGCGTCTGCTGCTGTGTGAAAGGGCATGATGGTCACTTCTTCTTTTTATAGTCGATGACTTGCGAAGCGTCGATCCAAGAATCGAAACTGGGTGGATATCCTTTCCAACGTACTTTGACTTCTTTGACACGTCGTTTGCCCACTTTACGGGTTCTGCGTTCGAGAATGCTTTCGATGTCGTACACGTCGTCTTCTTTTTTGGTGACACGTTGTAACTCGGGCAAATAAAACGTTCCTTTGAGTACTTCTCCGTTCATGTCTTCCAATTTATAGACGGCAGGATGACGGCCATGTACTCGTCCAGTGACGCGAAACAATTCGGTCGTCCAGTTAGGTAAGTAACCTTTGTCGAAAGTGCGTTTGGTTTTGCCAATGCGCACCCAATCTCCTACGGTCAACTCTCCACTTTTCTTGGGGACAGCCCTCGTCGGGGACGTACCGAACAGGCGCTCAAACACCAGCACTTCGTTGTCGGGAGTCACGTCTTGCGGGGCACGTCCGATGCTTCGATGGTAAGATTGGTTGTACGCTTGTACCAGGTGCGGTAAGATGTCGATGTACTTCAGAGTGTGGTGATGCGTAAAATATTTCCACATGCGTTCTTTCAAAGTGCGTTGAAAACGTTCCACGATGCTGGCTTTGGTTTCGGGATTCTCGGTGGTAAAAAAATGAATGTCACGTTTCTTTAATTCTTTTTGGAAAGCTTGGTTCAGAAATTCGGTGCCTTTGTCCGTTTGCCATCGAAGAGGGCGACGACCACTTTGTTTCAACACCCGTTGCAGGGCTCGCACTAACTCGCTGCTGGATTTGGAAGTCAAGGGCACGACCCAGGCAAATTTGGAAAAGACGTCGATGACACAAAACAAATATTTGTAACCACGATTGTAGCTGGCCAAATGAGAGACATCGGCTAAATCGGCTTGCCATTGATGATCGATGCCTTCCACTCGGGTGCGACTTCTGGCAAACTTGCGTCGAATGGGTTTGTGTAAAGTGTAGGTAGCTTGTTCTTGTAACCATCGTTGCACTTGAGGTAAACGGAGACTTTTCAGTCGCGTTTTGGCAGCACGATACAATTTTTGAACTCCTGCGTAACCTGCAGGATGCGAGGGATCGTAGTAAATGCTGGCTAAGACTTTTTCCATTTTTGTGTTAATAAGTCACCCACTCTTCGGTGATGCTACTTTGGGTGGGTCGAAAGGGTGGTTTGGAAACGGATTTACGTGTCCGATGGGCTACGGGAGTAGAAGTCGAAGGTAGTGGTGGTGGTGGAGGTGGCAATGGAATGGCTTTGGTTTTCTTTTCTTTTTTCGCTTCTGGTTTCCCTTCTTTCTTTTTCACTTCTGTCGAAGAAGGCGTGGACATCATCTTTTTAACCCAAGCTTTCATTTCTTCTCGTTGGGGTGTGGGGGACGGGGTCAACAAGGATCCTGCAATCTTACTCGAAATGGGAGCTGCTGACGGTGTTTGAAACACTTCGCGCGTCTCTTCTTCCTCAGGTCTTTGTGGGGTAGCATCTCTGGTGACGGTTGGGGATGACAGTAGTGGTGGTGGTGGTGGTAATGATGGTGCTGGACTTTTCATCAAGGTCTTAAAATCTTTTAGAGTGGGTAGAGCTGTTTCGTCTAAAGCTTTCTGGTGAAAGAGTTGCAGTCTTTGCAAGAGTTGACCATACTTTTGCGATTTTTCTGTTTCGGACAAATCTTGACGATCCATCAAGGACTGCAATTCGTGTTGTAACTGGGACATTTCGCTCAAATTGGGATTGGGAGGTAAATGCGGGGTGCGTTGTTCTTGCCACCGATGGTATTCCATCCATCGTTTGTAAGGCACTAAAGCTAGTTTTCGTCCTTCCATGGGGTTGTCAGGGGTGAATTCTGAGATCTTGGGACTTCCGAAGGCCTTTTTATCTTGCTCCCATCAGTCCTCCCAACATGGTTCCCAAGACTCCTTTCAGTATGGGGCCTAACAAGAGAGGTAAAATGCCTCCACGTTGGACCAACATCTTCTTTTTTTGACGAATGGGAATTTTCTTTTGAACCATTTTCCGAAGAACGTGACGATGTTTGCCTAAGCATTGTTTCTGGTGTTTGGACAAAGGGATCGTGCCTTTCAAAACGTTCAAACAACATTCGCACACGGTATCGATGACCTCTTTGGAGGCTGTTTGAATGAGTTTTTTTCGTAGGGGTGGAGAAGCTTTGGACAGGACAGATAACATGTCCCCATGTTTGGCTAAACGTGGTGGCAGTCCTTTCCTTTTTTTTCCTTGGGGTTTTCTGGAGGGTGACATTTTTTTGCTTGTGGGTTCCGGGACATTCACCGAACAGACACTAACGTCGATGACTTAACGCACACCCTTTTATCTTTTTTTGGGACTATCGCTTTGTCATAAAGGTAACAATGTTTTTCCGAAAATCGCCAAGGAATCCTCCCCTTTGTTGGCGCCTCTTTTTCTTGGAACGACTGTGTCTTTTTTTAGGGTAACGTCGATGCTTGGCTAAGCGCTTTGTCGGATGACGCGTCTGCCTTTGTCTCTTTCTTTTGTGGCTTTTTGGAGGTGACATCTTTTACAAGTTCACTGATACCCCGACTTGGTCACAGGTCTTTTTATACTGGAACGCGTCGCCACTGATTGTCTTTACGTTTTATCAGTTTGAGGACAGGCATGACACGTCGTGCAGGGGTACGTAACGGACTAAATCGAGCCAGTTCTTGTTTGGACAAATCCAGTAAACTTTGTAACATGCCCGATCTTTCTTGGACTTTGATTTTGGGAGAAGGTACTTTGTGAGCAGCAGCCACTGCCGCTAAATGGGAAGGTCCTGCCACTGGGGAAGTTCTTTTGGGAGTCATCAACGGAGAAGTTCTTGGTGTAATCAACGTCTCCAAGTACTCTTCAGTTCCTGGTGACATCAACGGAGAAGTGGACAAACGTGAGGCTGCCGGAGACGCTGTGGCAGGTCGTGGCTTGCGAGTGTAAGGTTGCGTCCTGGCCGAAGTGCCTCTCTTGCGACTAGTTTTCTTCTTCTTCTGTGGACTTTTCTTTTTCTGGGGACTTTTTCTCTGTTTCTTTTTCTGGGGGCTTCTTTTCTTTTTCCGGGGTGATGGTGGTGGTGTCTGGTAAGAGGAGGGTCCTGCCACTGGAGAAGTTCTTCTTGGGGACTTGGTCTTTTTCTTTTTCTTCTTGGGGCTTCGTTGAACTTTTGTCTTAGGGATAACTTTGGGGGCATTAGGATCCCATCTTAAGAGTGAGCGAATGATGACCCCTCCTAGAGTACCGCTCCCTCCAGGTTTCAAAATGATTTGTTTTTTGGTTTGAGTGTCGATGCGGGGATCGGCCAGTTGGACCAAAGCGACTTTGTTTCGATCGAAAAAGCGTTGGGTTTGATGAGGAATCTGAATGATTCCTTGGAGTAATTGACGTGCCGTCACCGTGAACCATCGTAAGACTTCTTTGAGACTAGCTTCTAAGACACGGGCTCGTGTTTGTGGATCTTTTTCTCGACTGATGCCATACAAGGCACGAATCAATTTGACGGGAAGATGCGACTGAAGGGACGTCATGTTCACACTGTGTGAGACAGACGAAAAAGGGTCTGAGGTTTTTATAGATTTTTTTCATGGGAGGAGTGAAATGAAGTCGAGGACGGAGACGTGTACAGGACAGGCCCTCCGTCTTGGCACCAGTGGTGAAACAAGTGGGTACGAAATCGCAAATCCTCGGGGGTCGTAGGTTTCAAATCGACGAGTAAATAGGCGTGTGGCGTTTGAGTGGCATCGTCGTACGCCTGAGTCAGCCAAGGCGTTCCTAACTGTTTGGCTAAGACTTGCACTTGCGATTTATCTCGAGGGCTTTTAAACAAGACCACGTAATGCGCATTGAGACTGATGGTGCGATGGGCTTTACTTTGTTGAAACAAATTTTGGGTGATGTAAACGACACTGGCATTACGGTGATGCCCTTTGCGCGTGAACCACAGTTTAATTTCTTCTTCGTCTTCTCCTAACATGTCGTCGAAAATGACCAAATGGGTTAGACGGGAGTCAGAGACGATGCCATCGTCTTCTTTAGGAATGCCTTCCACAAACACGATGGAATCGCCTTGACTTTCTCGCAAGAGGCTGTACGCCGATTGCCACTCTTTGTAACACCACACGATCCGTTGAGGGGGTCGATCGATCAAATGATGTTTATGTTCGATCAAACGTTTGACGAATTCGGTTTTGCCTGAACCGCTAGGTCCAGCAATGAGCATGTTAAAGGGATGGCGAAGATACAAAGCCTCCCAACTGGCACGATCTAAGTGTTCGTCGATGACTTTGACAGTAGAGGAAGAGGGAGCAGAGACAGCAGAGGTAGCCATGGTATGAGAAATGTCACTTGTGACACGAAAAACAAACAAGACAAGAGTTTATATACTTTTTCAGAACACGTTTATTGAATGTTTTTTTTCAAACATGAATACGAAAGACAAAAATAAATACAACCCAAATAGTGATGTACAGGAATATAAAACACAGCAAAGCGATCAAAGTGAAATATAAACAAGTGTCTGTACAACATGTTTTGGTTAACCAAGATGTCCTAGGGACAGTGTGTAATGTTCTTACAGTTTCTACATGAGGTATTGTCACACAAGTGTCCTCCCGGAATGACCTTTCAGGCATGTCCATGACAGTCCTGTCCTGAAGCGAGTGGTTGTTCTCGGTGACGGGTTCTTCTGGCACCGTCACTAACACGGGTTGAAAAGTAACTTTTTTCCTTGAACAACTCTTGTGCATACTGAGCCACTTCTTGGGTCCAAACCTCAAAACCCCCCTTTTTCCAATCACGAACATCTGTCCAATGAGGGTGTAAGTCACAAGCTACACACACATCGTCATACACGTCTTGGGTCGCTAAAAGTTGACGAATCTTTTTTTCCTGTTGAGGTCGAGAAGTATCCAGATGAAAACGCAAGGCTTTGAACAAAAGGAGTTTTTCGTGACCATTTAAGGCCATGGAGGTGGTAAGTACTGATCGTAAAGAGTCCACAAAGAATCGGCTGGTAAACGAAATCCCAGAAAACAAGTCACTAAGACACACACCACTTGTCGTCCAAAATTGAATGGATACAGTTCTTGTAATAATTGATGGTAATGATCCACGGTTTGAATATGGTCATTGAGTTCCTTCCACGGAATCTGTTGGATGACATGTGACATAAACCGTGGCATGGCAGCCTCTTTTTATATTCTCTTTTTTTCGGATGCAATACACGTACTTTCTAGCCAGAGATCTTCGTTCTCCAGTAGGGAATCTAAATCTTGCATACTGTAACCGAAACGTCAGAGTTCGTTTAGGTGTTTCCTCTTCCTCTAAGTAGATTCCACGTAAAATATGTTGGTAATCCTTTAACTTGTCTTCCTCAATGTATTGCTGTAGGTGAATCTCGAAGTAACCATAATCATGAACATGTCGATCATTAGCGACCTCAAAGTGTTGAACAATGTCTGACCATTGAAAGAATTTCTGACGAATCAGTTCTTTTATACCATTCAAGTACCAGTGGTTAAAGATCTGGTGACGTATCGGATGCAATTGTTCTTTACGTTTCACTTGTATTTTCACCAGCTCTCGGTAAATGCGTTCTCTCAACTCCACAGGCAAAGCACGAATGTTCTCTTGTAAAGTATCCATGAATAGGTCATACTAAATCCTCTTTGGTCTGACACAAGAAATGTACTCTTTGCACAAACATGGTTTCACTTCAGTGTCGAATTTAAATCGTTGAGTCACTAATCTACACATGACAATTCGTTCAGAAGTTTCCTCTTTCACCAAGTTGACATTGTGTGAAAGATGTTGGTAATTCGTTAACTCTTCCTCTGGAATTCGATGCAGTACGTTTACAATGTAGTAGATAGAATCGTCAATACCAAACCATTCCTTTTTATAACCAGGAGGTCGTTGATCAATGTCTGTCCAATGGAACACTTTCAATTGAATCAGTCCTTGTATAGCCTGAAGGTACCAGTGGTTCAAACACCGGTGACGTATCGGATGCAATTGTTCTTTACGTTTCACTTGTATTTTGACCAGTTCTCGATAAATGCGTTCTCTCAACTCCACAGGCAAAGCACGAATGTTCTCTTGTAAAGTATCCATGAACAGATGATTATGGTAAAAAGTTTCTTCAATGTCTCGGTCCCACTAAGGGTAAGTAATGACAATTCGGTGACCATCGAGCATGTTCAACGTAGGCCGAATCTTGCGGTTCCCAGTGGTGAAGTGACACACCGCAACTGAAGCACTTGACTTTATCTCCTTCGCCCAAGTAGAAAAATCCGGCTCTGGCTAATTCTTCGGGGGTCGGTCCTCCCAGATACTTTGGCCATTTTCCTTTGAACGATTGAAGACGATTTTCAAAGTCGCAGTATTCCGACAAACGCACAGGAAACGAATATTCGTCTTTCACAGGTTCGTTTCGATAAGGGTTGGGTGACAGGAACAGGAGTTTGCTCAGGGCTGGATGACATCCGTAGGGGGGTAGACGTGAAGGTGAACATTCCCCTTTAAACCCGGTAAAATGTCTAAGAGGACGAGCGGCATCGCTTTCGCATCCCTCAGGTTTGACACGCACAGCATCACTTTCCATGACAGGGGCAGTGAAAACAAAGTTCCCATGATGCTTTACGGCATCACTCAGGTCACAACGTGCAGCATCGGTCCCATCGCAAGGCTCACAATCGCACTCGTCTGCAAACTCCGTTACGCAATTACAATGGTAACCACATGGACAATCGCAGTTTCCTTCCGGACATTTTCCGTCGCAATGCATGGGTCTTATCCATCCAGTATTAGTCACACTAGAGGAAGATACAACTTTTTTACAATCCCCAAACTGGAACGATGTCTTTTTCAAAGTATTCATCTTGTTCGCTCGGTCTTGGTAGTCACAATGAACTATCGATCTTGACCATAGCCCCTTTTTTATACTAGTCTCAATGCAGTCTCCAACTTGTACATCTTTCCTTTTTTACGTTTTTTATGTCCTGTTCTGGAAGGTACCGTCTCTAAGGTACCGTCAACATTGTACCGTAGTGTGATGGATGGAAAGGCCATAGAAAGGTAAGGGCAATTCGGAGACCATCGAGTATGCTCCAGAATAGCTGAATCTTTATAGATACATAGATCCATTCGTAACTTCAGTCCGCAAGCGAAACACTGTACCTCGTATCCCAATCCTGACTCAGGTCCCAAGTAGACAAATCCTGTTCTAGCTAAAACATGCGAAGAAGGTAATCCTTCCCTATCCGTAGACCATTTCTGAAACGTGTCCAATCGACGGGCACAATCACAATAGTCAGGTAAGAAGACTGGAAAATGGTAGGGTTTGAACTTGGAGTTCTCATCGGGTTTCTCACTCGATTCTTGCTGTGGCGAAGTCATCTTTCTCGTAACTATCCTCTTACAACCAATGTTTTATACCAACGTGTCCATACGGTAAGGTGAAATGATTGGGAAGTCGCACTCGCTTCTGGTATACAATTTGATAGACTTTTTCCAAGGGTCGACTGACGATGTGGTGAGTAGGTAAACGTGCAATCTTGTTCGGTTGATAGGTGGTCACTTTAAAGTTTCCATCCTCTCCCGATTGCAAGGCTTCTTTCAATACCCCAAAGTTGACCACTCGACTGGTACGATAATTCAGAGTCAGTCCTTTCACTTTGCACGTCGTGTGCACTTCTCCTTGTTTGTCACGGTATTCGTAGCCGTAATTTTTGGGACCGCCACTGACAAAACTTAGAATCTTGTCGTCGGGATGCTCGTCTGTCCAGGCTCCTAAACGGTCTCCTTCGATGCTAGGGTGATGTTGAATCGGGTGATGGATGTAGATGCAACTGTCCGTGTCAAAGTACAGGACGCGTTCTTCTAACAGTTCTAAAGCTTCGTACAATTTTAAGCGAGCATGGGCTGTCACGTAAGCCGCAATGATGACATTTCCAAAAGGGTCGTCTTGTACAAAGTCCAGATCTTCTTCGTAATTGACCAAGATCAAATTCTCTCGAACGACGTCCACGTGTTTCATGTATTTGGTTTTGTCGTGAATCATCTGGAAGTAGCGGGAAGGTTCTGTCAAATATTCCGTCTTGGGTAAACACGGCCGTTGTGCCATTTTACCCCACAAGCAATTTAACATCACTTTGGCAAACGATCGCCTGCCTTCGTTTTTCTCGATGTGGTCTAAAGTGATGCCTTCTTGTTCGTAATATTTCTCTTTGAATTTTATTTGGTCTTGGGGAGTGTGACACCAGGAAGGATAGCCGCTAGCTTCTTGCTTCAGTTTCAAAAAGGCATCCACGTAGTCGGCGAAAATGCCTTTCTGAGTAGGGTCACCCTTGCGATACTGTTGTGTCTTGGGAAAGTGGCAAATTTCGTACACTTCTAACAGTTGGTATCCCATGTCCAGAGCTTTGAACAATTCCACGCTGACCCAGGTTCCCGTCAAGGCCCGTTCTTCCTGGCTGTGCTGACAAGGCTGGTCTTGGTTGCACGTTTCGGCACAAGTACGGCACAAGGGAAACATCAGTTTGCCTTGACAATGGTGAGGTAAGACGGGATGGTATAGGTTCGTGGGAGGCAAAACTTTGCACTTGATCAAGCCTTCGTATTGTCGAATGTTTTTCAGGTCGATGTGTTCCGTCAGCAATTGCGGGTGCCCTACGGGAAAGCGACAATATTTGCACACGTAGGGATACAGCGAACACACGTCCAAGTATTTGATTTCTTCTCCTTTCTCTTCGTCGGCTTGGTACAGCAAACAGGTGGCATTGGTCCTTCCTCCGTACAAACTATCCCTCGGATTCAGCGGGTCCACGAACTGGTAACTTTCCACGGCACGTTTAAACTTGGGATCGGTTTTCATACGGTGATCGTACTCGTGTTCCCACATTTCCACCACTTGGTATCCTTGCTGTTCTAACTTTAGGCGTCGCTGACAAGTGTCCTGGTACAAGTCTTCCATGGTTCGTTGCAAAAACTGATTTTTAGTGCCACGGTCAGGGTAACAGACGGGACATCCGTGAAATAAGCAACCGTTAAACTCGTACACGATCTTGGGGTTTTCTAAGTCCCAGCCATCGACCGAATACGTTCCGATGGTCTTTTCACCCCCTCCGTTGCGGGCATGCTGAATCCACTTGTCTTCCTTGTCGCACAAGTAATGTAACCAACGTAGGGCTTTGACCGAGTATTGACGTTTGACAAAGTGGGTCGTTTGAGGACTGATGACAGCCACGGTCTTTTCAGGCATGAATCGTTGTCGATACACTAAGGAACACGCTTTGGCAATGGTGCAAGCTTCTTTCAAAGGATCGACCCCTCCGTGTTCCATGAACAGTTCTCGAAATTTTCCACAGCAACGCCGTAAAATGTCCACGTCGGAACGACAATACTTCAGCATTTCTTCCTGAAAGTCGAAAGGGTCCGAGGCGTGAGCCTGGTACCAAGCGTAGAAAGCTTCTCGTTGTTCGGTACGCATGTTGTCGGGGTCGTAATAGTGAGCCTCAGGTAAATGGGGTAGAACGGCATGTTGATTGGCTTCCGTATTGAAAAAGTGTGGAAAGTACCCTTTAGCCATTTCTGTCATTCCAAACGTTTTAGGCATTCGACTCAAAGGCATGGCCAAATAGCTCATCGAATCTTTAAACTGTACTTGTCCCACTTGCATGAAAATGATTTTGGCCCCGTTCAAAGTCACTTTAGGACGTTCGGTGCCTTGTTCCGTATAGTACCTCAAAAGAAACTGTCCATCGTATCCGGAGAAATTGTGAGCCATCACCGTGGCATGACGATGACAATCTCCGTAACGTTCGATGTCCTCTTGGCTCCACGTCTTGTCGACGGGGTCTAAGACCCATTGGGCAAAATCGGCTAACGTGTTTGGTCCCCGAAAGATTTTTTCACGCCCTCCAGGAATCTTGCTGCAGTGAGGGCAATGACTGAAGATAGGTTCTTGAATGCACTTCTCGCACGCTCGATGAGACACGCAGAAATTAGGAATGTGAATGCCAGTCTCTTGCATGCATTCGAAATCGAAAAAGATGAAATTGCCTTTCTTCTTGTGACCGTCCTCTTTCTCTGGTGGGGGTTGGTATTTTTGCACGTAACATTGGTGTTCCAAGTCCACGATGTGGTGACAAATGTGACATTTTTTCTTTCCTGAACATACGTGTGCCTTGGTATTATTGGTACGTATGACTTGTTCACACGTAGAGCACAATCTCAGCAGTTGACAAGCACATTTCTGCTGTGAACCTTGCGTCTTCAAATGTTGTTGGTAACATTTAGGGCTAACAAACGTGCGCAGACAAGTGGAACAAGGCACTGGTTCTTCGCTCAGACAGGGTGGAGAGGCCAAACATCCTGAGCATTTCCATCCACAATGTTTGTGTTGCTCTCGATTATTATAACCATGGTCACATTTCTCACAATAATAAACATATCTCAGGAATCCAGTGATACTGGTAATGGTATCGAAATGGTCATCGTGATGATAAAGGTGAATGTATTTTCCGTCCTTAAAGTCTTGGCCTCGAAACAACAGAGGTCCGCGCACTTCTTGAGGGTGCACTTTCAAGGTGTAGCGTGGAGCTAGGGCATCTTGCAATTTTTGCATCTCAGGAATGCCACAGGGTGTGTCTTTGGGCAGTCCGGCTTGTTGTAACAGGAGTTCTGCTTCGTTTCGTTGTTTGGCTCGGTCGGAACGTTGAATAGTGTCCCAGGTTCTTTTCCATTCTACCGTGTCGTTCTTGTTGGCATAGGTTCGTCCCACCACGATGGCACGGGCTAAACACATCTGGTCATGAGGGTTGTTAATTCGGACGAGACTCGTTTTGGTGTTGCGAAGGTCGTCCACCAATAACATCTTTTTGCGTCCTGTCCCTTGAGGAGGAGAGACGTGGGTCATGTCCAGTGTGGCTTTACCATCGGTGATGTCAAACTGATCGTTAGATTGTTGTACGTGTTGAATCTTGTCCATGACTTTGGAAGCAGTCAATTCTGCAGGGGTGCTAAACTCGATCCAAACAGGGGATTTCAAACCGTCGTGTTGTATGGAAAGTCTCAAGCGATCGTCTTCTTTGGGTTGACATTGCTGCTTGAGTGAAGTGAGCAAAGAATCCCACACCTCGGTGATGAACACTTCTGCTTTCTCTAACGGCACTTCAGCCTTGAAATCTTTAAACTTCACCGTGTATTTGTAAGCCGTGGTTCTAAATTTTCTAGAGGAGCGCTTTTCCGTCTCTCGAATGGAATAGTACTTTTCAGGGTTGACTAAGGGTGGTGAACTTGGTTTAGAGGGTTCTGATTCTGGTTCACTCATGTCCTCTTCAAAATCACTGGCATGAATTTGTGCCAAGATTTCAGCCCTGGTACGAGGCGATAGATCACGTTTCTGCCTCTTACTTTCTTCTTCTTCTTTCTTCTCGAATGAATGGGATCGTTTCATCTTGAAAGCAAAAAGTCAAATGACTCAAGTTCAAACACCATAAACTACTTTATAGTCATAGCAAACCAGCGTATATAAAAGGGTGTGTGTCTTGTCCTTTCACTATTCATTTCACTCTCAAACCAAGCACAACGATGGAAGAGACTGACCAGATGGAACGTTTCGTCAGAGCTTTGCGAGGGGTCATTAGAAAATTCTCTTCAGACCAGCCTACGGACTACTCTCCTTCCTTTAGAGATAAAAGTCAAGATACTTGCTATATCTGTCAGAAGAAAGGGCATTGGTCTTCAGAGTGTCCAGACCGTCAAAAAAGAAAAAAAACAGGGGATAAAAAAGACAAAAGTCAAGATACCTGTTATTATTGTAAAGAAAAAGGACATTGGTCTCCAGATTGCCCAAAAAAGAAACAAGAGGAGTCAGAAGAAAAGAGGAATTCTTCAGAGGAAGAGAGGGATTCTTCTGAGGAAGAAAGAAGACAGGTGAAGAAACAGGAGAAAAAAAGAAGAAGGGAAGAAAGCGAGGAGGAAGAAGAAGAAGAGGAAAAGAGTGTGACGGTGAAGAAATTCAAAAAACAGAGAGACTAAACAAGGAGAAAAAAGGAAATTAATGAACTTTTCATTAAAGTGTTGTGTTATAAATTGTGAATTGGATTGTAAAAAATGGAGAAAAGAATAAATGAATGATATAAGGTAAGTGTCTTTGAGTTGTGATTTTAAAATAAGAAGCTACACTCACGCACTCATACACAGACACGTACTAAAAGGGTAACATGGGTGAGTTTTTTTGAGTTATTGGCAAATTGAAATTGTATTTCTTTTCGAGAAATGTGGGTGGCCCTGAAAAGGGCCTTTTTTCTTCATGGTGTAGGGGTGAGTTTAAGCAATCAATTTTAACTGCCTTAAGCCTTTGCCACGGCCAAGGCCTACTTCTGGACTGCGTAATGTTGATGATGATGATAATGATTGGGTTGAAATCACTAAGGGTGGTACGGTAGGCTTAGTCACAGGGTTGACGTGTTTAGCTCGGGAAGGTCGTATTCTCTTCGGTCGTGATAAAGAAGTCTGATACATTTGTTTCAGACTTCTTAACTCCGCTAAAATGTCCAACAGTACCGTGACCGTTTGATTTTCACCCTCTTGTTTCTTTGCTGCTACTTCTTCTTGCTGTTGTTGCTGTTGTTTTTTTCTTACCTCTTCTTCTTGTTGCTGTTGCTGTAGGAGAAAAGTCTGTTCCGCTTCCTTTTGTCGTTGTATAAATTTCTCCAATTCTTCTTTCTGTCTCTGTCTAAAATTCTCCACTTGCGGTAATGAAGAAAGTAACGAAGGTTCCGGAACAAATTCTTGCGAGGAGAGAAAATCCACAAAATCCCAATTCACCTCTTCTGAAAGTAAGTCCGGGTTCCCTTGGGCAGTCTCCCCTGCTGGTGCACCCCACTGGATCGTTTTCTGAGTTTCCGTCATGTTGAATCACTGTCGCATAGATTGACTGCACACAAGCGCTAGCGAATCTATATTGACTACGTGACGTCACAGACTGCTCTCTTCGGATTGGATGCGGCTGGCTGAATTTTGTAACGCGTGTTCGGATTGGTAAATGAACTCAATCCGTTTCAATCCTTCCTCCGCCTATAAATAAGCGCCGTTGACTGCATTGATTCACCTGTTCTCGTCGCTTCAAGATGTGGACTACAGTTGAGTCATCCACCCTTGTGTCTTCCATGATGTTTCGGACAGACTTGCTCATGTATGTCCGATCGAAGTGGACCGTTGTCCACAGGACCAACACCAGCCTGTGGATACGTAGGATCTACGTTGAAAGACAAGGATGCCTAAAAAGAGTGCTGATGTACGGACCAACAGTGAGACGTAGCCTAAGAACAAGAAGAAGACCAATGCGGTGCCATTTATGTTAATGAATAAATTAACATAAAACCCAAAGGCCCTTTTCAGGGCCAGCCATATTTCTCGAAAAGAGATAGTCTTTGAATTGCCTACCCCTTTTTTAAAAAAATTTTAAAAAAAAATCCCATGTTAAATTCCCCTTGTCCGTAGAGTGACCCACGATTTATTGCCATGTTAAATTCCCCTTGTCCGTAGAGTGACCCACGATTTTCTCCATGTTAATTCCCCTTGTCCGTAGAGTGACCCACGATTTTTCTCCATGTTAAATTTCCCTTGTCCGTAGAGTGACCCAGGGGTCCCTGTAATGCTAATTCCCATTGTCCGTAGGGTGCCCCCCTTCACTACTCTGGACTATCTGTCCATATGTCCACAATTAAGAGGAAGAATAAGAATAATGCGAAAAAATCCCTACATGTGCTCAGTCAGTTACTACAGCACAACGTTTGGATGATGGTCGTCATCATCACATGTCACTTGATAGAAATACACGTATAATTCAGACAGAAATAAAACATCATTTTACGAAAGGAAGTCACCATTTTAGAACATTTGATATACTGCTTTTTCTTTCATTAGCGAATTGCACGCTTTTCTTTGAATGTGCAATGCCCATTAAGATGGTGATGCTCATCTCTGCCACTTATTCCAAACAGTACTGAACAATTAAACACACCATGTTCCAAGAGGAAGATAGGAGTGAGAGAGAGAGAGCCGTTACCGCCCGTGTCCAAAACTATTGAACATGATAATAGCCATCTTCTAAACATTAATTATTCTTAATCTTAATCTGCCGCACGTGGACCACGACAGTAACTCAAGATCATCTGGTTTTTAGTAATGTTAAATAACACTAGCTCTCTCGTTTCTTTCCATCCCATACTGACAGAAAAGAGTGGTGAAAAAATAATGATTAGTGACATTGTTGTTACGATTATTGAATATACAATATAATTTACTTTGCTTTTTTTGTTGGCTCGATGGCTTTTTCCCCTTTGAGGTCAGGCTGTTGATTTTGTGAGTGGGGGAAACCATATCTGCTTCGAAAACGACAAAAACTTGATTACTTAGAAAGTATGGCGGAGGAATTCTCAATTTTATGCTTTAGTGAAACACATTTAAATTATTTCATCCATATGGATAATTTAAAACTTGTTTGTTTTAAAGAACCTTTAGATAAGATAGAAACTGTCACGGAGGCGGCCTCATGGTATACATTTCGAATAAGCTAATTTGCAAACGTATGAACTATTTGAACTTTGGCTGTCACGACACTGATCTAATGTGGATTGAGATTACCTTACCATCTCATAAATTAGCATTAGGGTCATGGTACAGATCAAATTACTCTCCAAGCAATTTCTGGGAGAGTTTTAAAGCTTCAATTGATATCGTCAGTGACAATTAGAAATATATTATTATTACGGGGGACTATAACATTGATTTACTTGAACCTTCTACTTCTGCAAATTTAGTTAATTTAATGGAAAGATATAGTCTCCGAAATGTAATAATAAAGCCTACACGAGTTACTTCTACTACCAAAACTTTGCTTGATCCAATCTTTGTAAGTAGTTGTACAAATATAATTCAAACAGACAGCTTACAAATTGATAGAGAATTTAATGAGCATGATGCTCCTACTATAGCAATCAGCATTAACGTGCACCTCCAAGCAGCCTAATGCACCTCCAAGCGGCCTACATGCACCTCTAAGCGGCCTATATGCACCTCCAAACGGCCTACATGCACCTCCAAGCGGCCTAATGCACATCCAAGCGGCCTACATGCACCTCCAAGCGGCCTACATGCACCTCTAAGCGGCCTACATGCACCTCAAAGCAGCCTACATGCACCTCTAAGCGGCCTACATGTACCTCCAAGCGGCCTACATGCACCTCCAAGCGGCATACATGCACCCCCAAGAGGCCTACATGCACCTATAACCAGCTTAATGCACATCCAAGCAGCCTACATGCACCTCCAAGCGGCCTACATGCGCCGTGTTTGGATATACAACAAAGTTGATTTTAATAAATTGGACGCTAACTTGGCAGATCTATTGCTAACATCAAACGATATTGATGTGGTAACTGATATATTCACAACAAAACTATTGGAATTTTCAACATTGTGCATTCCTTGTACAACTTCAAAAGCCCTGGTCTGAATGCCAATTAAGAAAAATGATAAGGAAAAGGGACAGAGGACGCAAATTTGCCACCAATCGTGATAGGCCAATCGATTGGAACAAATTCAAACAAATCAGGAATAAAGTAAACAACATGAAAAGGTATGCTAAAGAGCAATATATGGATAATATTTATGTGCATCTTTTAGACACGGAAAGAATTGCTCTTAAAACATTTTCGAAAATTACTAAATCCTTTTTAAGTGAGATCAATCCTTCAAATTCTAATCCACGACTTATAGAGACAAGAAATACTGCTTTGGTTTGCATCTATGATGGAAAGGAAAAGGCTAACTTGTTAATTGATAATTTTACCTCGATTTCAATTATTGACGATAGCAATGTTTCTCTCCCTACTTTTCCGAAAAGATGCTCTGTTACCCTGAACGAAATTACTATTACTGGAAAAGAAATTAAGGATAGTATTAATGCCACTTATGTCAATAAAGCCACTGGACCTGATGCTGTAAGTCATAGAATGCTTAAAGTCGTTAGTGAAACAATAGTAGCACCACTAGCAATGCTTTTAATCAATCAATGAAGGAAAACAAATTTCCAGATAAATGAAAACTTGCGCACATTCTTTCCATTCCTACAAAGGTGATCCACACGATATTGCCAATTGTAGACCAATCTCTCTACTTAGCTGTGTCGCACAAATCTTTGAAGGATGCATTGTTAAGCACGTATATAATTACTTTCATACAAACCGTCTTTTTGTATGTATCAGTCAGGATTCCTTCCTGGTCACTCCACTGTTTTTCAACTTATTGAAATGTATCATAGTATTTGCAGTTCATTAGAACAATCCCAAAATTCCTCGTACTGTATTTTGTGATCTATCAAAAGCGTTCGATCGGGTCTGGCACAGAGTGTTATTATTTAAATTGAAGTAATATGGAGTTTCAGGTAATCTGATAAAATGGTTTGAAAGTTATGTAAGTAGTAGAAAACAAGCGATAGTTTTCCATTAAGCTTATTCACGGGAAATGATTACAAATACTGGTGTGCCGCAAGCATCCGTGCTTTGGCCACTCTTGTTTTTAAATCTATGTAAACGATATTGCCAATGGTATGAGCTCGCTCACTCGTCTTTTTTTCAGATGACTCATCTCTGCATTATTCATCTCCTTATTGTGCTGAAATAGAGATTGTCATGAATAATGATCTATTATAACTGCATAATTGGTCCAAGAAATGGCTCGTAAAGTTTAATCCAGAAAAGACAGTGGTTATGTTTTTCAGAAACAAAAACGTAACAATCAATCCTGAACATGGTTTTGATAAAAACAAAGTATAAAACAGGTAGTGGAACGTCATGTGCAGTCAATGTATGTACAAACAACTCAAGAAAAATAAATATAAGAAAGAATCCTTATGTGAAACACAGAAAGAAATCCACAGTGAATGCGCGTGTTTAGTCCATCATCTTCTTGTAATAAAATTCACGAAGGCGCAATATCTGATTTTTCACAAAGTGATGATCATAACGAACATTAACAAACTTGTGGTCATCTTTATCAATGCTAGATAAAAAGTTTCACTTTATCAACCCTGTGCAAAACATAGTTAATTGAACTTGTAAATAAAATCCTCTGCCTCCTTTAACTTTTAATACATTTCCATTTTCATTCTTTACATCATGAGTAGTATAGTGGCTCACTATGCTACTATCATGTTTGCAACTAGCAAAGAGTTGCTTTAACACTGTCCATTTAGGATTAGGAAATGGACTTTTAAGTTCTTGAAGAGAATCTCAATTTAAAATCTCATCAGGACTTGCACAAAACCATTTCTCCTCCTTTGACAAGTACAATCCACAGTCACTTACAGTATATCCATTTAAATAAAAAATGTTTTGCTTAAACCTCACTGTCCTGTTCATGTTTTGTATATTTGTTGCCAATAAATTTTGAATGTAAATGATCCCTTATGAAATTGATGCAATCAGTTGTCTCTTTAACGGGAACTTTGTTTGCACTGTTAACTGTAATTCTCAATTTTCAAGAGTCTCTCCATAAAGGACATTTTTACTGACTGACAGTTTCATTTTGCAGTTTATTAATATGATCTGCATTTAGGCGTGTATACTTGTGAAAAAATGTTTAACCTTTCCCCACAAAAAAGATAAGCTTTCATACCTGCTATGATCATGGAGTGATATATCACCTCAACAGTTCGAAGGTTCACTTGTGAAACCTTTGTTTATTGTTGTTCCTTTAATTTGAAGTTCAGCTTTAAGCGGTGAATTGTTAACAGCGGTTTTAAACTCTGCCTTTGTCAAATAAAATGGTGCGTTTCTGGCAACAGGCACTTCTTCCCTGTCATCTTTAATGGGGCTGTGAACAATTTAAAAAAAAAAGTTAAATATTTGCAAAGGGTTTCGGTTCAACATTTCTCTTCGTACCTCTGCACCACTTAACTGTCTTATCAGTACAAATGACCCCAGTAAAATTATTTCTCACAGCATGTTCAGTTTCCCCGCAATACATGTACACCGCCCATTCTCAACAACCCCCTACATGGTACAAATAACGTAAGCTTCGTTTACATTATTTACTGACTGTGATGAGCGTATTTCTCCTTTCATGATAATTTTATTATCCAAGGTCGATGTATTGTGCAAAATTGTATCTACATTTCCCCTTTTTAAGTAGATATAACTTTGTAAGCTTTTAATGTTCTTCATTTCGTTTCCACCTACTGGTTTCGATGAGATTAATTACTTGTAAATGTCACCGTACATGACACTTGTCCACTCTCTCATGTCGTCAGTCCATTCATTTATATTGGAAAATACATCTGGCATTAAACATTTCGTTTCAGACATAACGTTTCAGTTTGATTACGGTGCTTCTCAGTCAGGTAATGGCAGATGCATCAGTGGTGCTCCAAGCGGATTCAATCGATTCAAAGGGTGATAATTGAAAAAATCTGTCGATAGTTATTGATCACTGACACCGATTTTTAGATTTCGTAGAATTCGAAGGTACAGTTCTCAAATTCTCAACACAATCTTCGTTCGCGGTAGCCATATTGGTGTCCCCACTAGCATTTTTGCTGGACCTATCACACACACACACACACACACACACACACACACACACACATTTGTTCACATCTCAAAACTATTAAAGAACAATTACTAGATAAGCAGTTTCTATGGTTTAACACACACATTCCATGGCGATTTCTTAGAAGCGTAAAAACCGCTATTGGCAGTCTAAAGTTCTCATCTGACTGGTATTGAGTACGCGAACACAGCACGATAAGTCAACATTGCTCTGTATCAATGGCTATTAGCAGGTACAGAGAAGACACGAATCTCTAATGATATAGTAAGAAATTAATTCCTTGTCATTACACTTTTCTCAAACATCTAGGTTGCTCATAAATAAGTCTGAAGCCATAAGACCTCCGGGACATTCGTTTAGGACTCTTTCGAGCAAATACCACAATCTTGCAAGGGTAAGTAAATATACCTTGCATTTTTAACAATGTTTAGTAGAACGTAAATTTACTTTCAGCTGGAGAGAGAGAGACAGGGGTGTGTGTCGCACACTGGATGAGTCACGATATGACATAGGTTCATTTTCGTTGCTGTTATTTGTCCGAATTTCATTTTTACATCTGAAGTGCTAAAAGTTGAAGTTTTAATTGATTGGTAACGGACTTCCACAGACTCACGCAGTCGTATGTCCACTCCCTTACACACTACTCACACTCCATTAAACTTTAGCATGTATATATACGAGAAAAAACTTTAGCATGTATATATACGAGATCTTTTTTTCATGTGCCTCAAAATGCCCACAACAAGAATACAGGTTAAAAGCTTCTAAAATGTGCCATCTTTTTTAATACAACCCCTCTTCCCTCTGCCCATGTGAATAACCGTCTTCTCTCTGTATGTCTGTCTGTCTCTGTCTGTCTGTCCGTCTGTCTCTTTCTATATATAGTATGCACGTTGTATAATTAATATACCACGAATAAAAGGAAAGCCTCGTTTCCTTTTATTTAAAAGTGTACTCAACAACAGGTGATTCGAAAATACATCGTAATACCATACATATATTTTATTTATTCCACGTATAAATGGACATACTTGCATTTCCAGCGGAGTTATGATTGACTTTAAGAAACTATGTGTTGATGGAGGGATTGATCTCCTCCGCAAAGTGATTCCAATGTAGTTCTGCAGCTTTCCTAAATCGTCTTAGAAAATTGACAATTTGCTACCTTTTCATCTTTTTGATGGGGTGGGGTGGGGTGCTTCTAATTTCATTATGATTTAAACATTAAGGTTGGTTTAAATGAAGAAAGTAGAGAACTAAATACACTGAATGGCTATGTGCTCGAACATTAACCGCGCAGCCCTTCAGTGATTGGTGAATAAGTTGAAATGAGTGCGGAATATATACTAAGCAAACAGACGAACCAATAAGGGTTATTCAAGCATTGTATGTTATTTACAGTTGATGTGAGTTGTTATTATTCTTTACTTATCGTTGATGCGTACTAAGGATTAATTTTATTCTCCATCTCATTCTTTAACCTTCCGTTAGTCGGAGTGTCTTTATATTTGACCATCATAGGTCTAGAGACATCGTTGCATGCCACAAACCAAACTCTCCTGCTCTCTTGTTTCACCCATATCGTCCTTAGCTCGAGACGATGAGAGAGAGAGAGAGAGAGAGAGAGAGAGTTACTTTACGGATAGTCCGATAAATCAACACCACAAATCTATGTTGATACTGATGGACAATATCATCACGGGTGAAGGGCTGATTTATCGGCCTAATCAGCCCTTCACTCGAAAATCAGTATCATCACGGATGAAGGGCTGATTTATCGGCATAGTTTGCGGGGACTTACCATACGATCATTTGTATTGTCCCTCAGTATCTATGTTGTTCGATTTATCTGTCAGAGAGAGAGAGAGAGAGAGAGAGGCATTCGTACATTTAACTATTTAATAACTATCTTATATTTAAGAACATTATTATAGATTTTTTTTTTAAAAATCAGAACAAAGCATTAAATAGAGTACGGCTGGATTACAGCATGTGCGTACCTCCTTACAAAGACATTTACAGTTTCGACATGATATTACAACCCTGTATCATTGGCATCGTGTAACACTAAATAATCACACGGAACATGTACACGCACCACTATGACGACCCATGTTTTTGGAGGTTACAAATTCAAGTTCAAGGTTTTCATCCAGCTCGGATCCTTTTATCTCTCGCTCTTCAGATTTCCACTTATTTGTGTCCCTTATGCAGTAGAGACAGAAAGGCACACAGATAAAAGCAAAATCATAGACCAACACTTTAAAAGCCATGTTATTTTTTATTCAGATGGTACACACACACACACACACACACACACACACACACATTCATTAAAATCAACATGGATTTTAAAGTGCTAGTATAAAAGTTAATTGATATACTAATGCTGTTCAAATTGTCATTGGCCTATGGTGTATGAATACTAATATAAATATGTGTCAACAGTAGACTATTGTTTATATACTCTTTGTTATATAATCTCTGATCAGTGATGAATTTGCATGTATTAATCATTACTGATATACCAAAATAACGAGAGAATATATTAATAATCCCCATATCTAACTGTATTAACGTAGTACACAAATTCATCAAAATCACTTTGGCTTTCCACTTTCTGTCTCTCTTTCTCTCTGTCTGTCTGTCTGTCTCTCTCTGGGACAAAAGTGCATGGAAATCTGTGAAGTGAGAGAGAAAAAGACTTGTATGAAAACCTTGAAAACATATCAAGTAACCTAGAGGAATTCGTGTAGTTGTAATGATATGCTTGTGAAACATGAATGCTTACATCAGATCTACAAAGAAGTATCCAAACCTTGGAAATGAGATGCTACCGTAAGATCTTGGGCACCTCATACATTGACCATGTAACCAACAAAGAGGTCCACAACAGGATCCAAAAAGCCATCAGACCCTATGAAGACCTCTTGACAATAGTAAAAAGAGAAACGCAAATTGAAGTGGTACGGTCATGTCTCAAGATCATCTGGACTGGCAAAAACAATCTTGCAAGGCACAGTGCGAGGGTTCAGAAGAAGAGGCAGACAGAACAAGAGGTGGGAAGACAACATTAATGAGTGGACAGGCATGGTATTTGGACATTCCCAAAAGGCAGTAGAGAGCAGAGAATGATGGAGAAAATTGGTTGTAAAGTCAACTGTGGTGCCCCAACGACCCATTGGTTAAAGGATTATTAATGATAATGATGATAATACTTTCCATATGATAATACTTTCCATATGATTTATCTCCATTGTTGCACACTACCATGGAAAATAAGTTGCAACAGTTTGCCGAAATGAAAAGGCCTTACTATACTGTAATCTATTTAATGCTTAGTTTGCTGTTGTTTTTAACCTATACTAAAAACAGATCATTTTTAAATATCTGAAGGTCCCTCTCTCTCCCTGTCTCTCTCACTACTTTCATTGGTCGGTCAGAATATCAGTTTTGCTTCGATAGCTCGGTATTTTTGAGCTATTTATAGTATCAAATATTCCCAATTCCATAACGTCATTGTCAAAGCCCCGTATGTCAAACATCGTTTTGGGACTCACGGTACTAATTCAGTTCCAATAACATACCTATGCAAACACCATGATATTAAAAATTCAATAACTTAAAATTTCTGAGTGCTCATGATCAAACCTGTGTTTCATTTGTATAGAAGCAGCCTGGATGACAATTTGTGTGTAGAGAAAATCATATGAGCCGCGGTATTTTCTGCATTTACATGTGTTTGAAACATGTGCTTTCAATTCCGCACCAAAGAGTCAGGTGCTAATTTCAGTACTGAGTGTTCCGAACTCAAGACTATTAAACGACTGAATACTACATTAGTATATTATGATGACATATTGAGCTTTTACATTAGATATAAACACTACTTAATCTAAATAAGAAATGCTGATACAAAACTTGTGCTTTAATCAAGGAATATGCTAATCTTCCCTGAGCAGGATAGGTGACTGAGTCCTGCAGGTGAGGTATGTTTAACTGTGGTTGTTTTTGAGGCGAGGTTAAGGGTTAGACACGTTAAATTACTTTTTTTTAAATGTAAACGTCAAATATCAGAAATATATTTTGTACAGGGATTGAATTATTGTACCATCACTTTAATGAAGTAAGAGAACGCATTTTCCTCTCTCTCTCTCTCTCTCTCTCTCTCTCTCTCTCTGTGTGTGTGTGTGTGTGTGTGATTTTGATTTTTAAGGTAACTTAAAAAAACATTTCACTCATACCGCTACGATGTCTTCATTGTGGCAGTTTATAGTGATGTCTAGCACTGGGGCATCATGCTGCAGACATGTAACATGATGTCCCACCCAGTCACATTATCCTGACACCAGACCGACCAGCCCTAACACTAACCTCTTAATGTTGAGCGTCTAGCGAGGCAGTAGTTAGCACCATTTTTATAAGTCTTTGGTATGACTTGTCCGGGGTTCGAACCCGCAACCTCCCGCATCCGTGGCAGACACCATAACCACTAGGCCACTAGTTTCAGACCGATATCATCTCGAGAAATTTATATCATGACTGAATAATTCATTCATAAATATACGGTGTTCAGTCAACTATATAGAATTTTCGTGCAAATTCCACAGGACTTTGGACATAAGGAAGTTTTTAGTTGTCTTATAAACATCATCACTCTTTTTCAAGTGCCTGATAAAAACAGCACCAAACATTCTTATAATGTTACATCATACCTGCACGAAGGATGTATGTGACGACATTGTTGATAAAAGTGGACTTTTGAATCATCTCCATCCAGGTGATTTGATCTTGCCATTTTGTGGTTTTACAATTGAAAAACTACTTCTGTCTATACAGGTGTCGATTCATTTTCCGCCCTGTTTAGGTAACTTGAAGAATCTTACACCAAAGGAAGAGTTACAAAGCGGATTGCAAAGGCGCGGATTCATGCGGAGCGGGTTAATCGAGAGTTTTTAAAAGTTTCCGTTGTTAAGTGTAGTTGAGTCTTCAAGTTTAACACTAATCATAAGTCAAGTAGTGTTGTATGTTCGTACTTAGTAAATTTAAATAAAACTATTGTTTCATAAATGTATATGCAACGTTACGAACAGTTAAAAATACTATTTTGCATCAGTCAGATTTCTTCATTTTTCCCGAGGATAGGGTTTTAATCCCATAACTTCACGATTAGAGAATATTAATTATAACACAAATGTGTACAGCTATTTGCCAGTTTAGCGTTATGAAGATGTCATTTTTGGAACGTTTTAGTCATATGTTTGTGTATAATACATATTGAAAGTAAAGTCAGTTTGACGAGTTTTCACTTGTGTGATATATAAATATTAACAAGAATGGATTTTTTAATCATGTAATTCTGGTAAATATGTATTGACAATAAAAGAATCAAAATAATGTGCTTCTGAAGTTCTAAAATTTCCATGGAACTTATAATGGTGCGAAGCATATGTCAATTTCGCTTTATTTAAAAAAATTGAAAATAGTAATATAATTACGCAACACAAATAAACTGTATGATAAAAGAGAACTGTGCGATCTATCTACAGTATTTCAATCATTTATGAAAGGTAATGGTAAAGATGTAATCTCACAAGTTACATTAGTTCAAAATAATGGGACTCTCATTTCAAGCATCTATGTTGATATCAAATGATACCACGATGAAGCGTTCTCGACAAGTTCATTGATTATGATATGATCACGACGAATCCTTCCATGTTGATTCCAAAAGGTGACAACATAACAAAATCACACAATGTCAAGCCTGTTACCAACAACTGGAATTGTATCCAAGCAAACTGTTGATGATTTATGTCCAAAATTAGGCGATCTTCAATTTTAAAACAAGCATATTTTAAATGTTTCTTAGAATTGAATCTGAAACGGCATCAGCTATGTTATATGGGGATACAGTTTTGAACATTTTAATACATTTCATAAATTACATTTGTACAGATGGTTTAAAAGCCCTACATATATCCAGATATTGTAATTTATCATCTTCTGGACAGAAGCATTTTTAACATTTTTCCAAGTTCTTTTGCTAATTTAACTGTTGAACTGATATTTGCGAGACATCCATGTATCTGACTTGAACTGTAAAGTTGTCACAAGACATTTATCATAGAAATAGTATTGACTGTCACGTTACTACTGCGTTATTTTCTTAAACGTTCTTAACACTTAGCTGTAGAGAATATCTTTCCATGGATTTTCTATTGAATAATTGGAACGAATGTAAAACTTTCCACATTTATGGAGTGTCTATCTATAGATCTTCTCTGGCAAGATCTGATCATGGTTGGGGATCAAAGCCTAATACTTGCTTTTTCTCTTTGTAACTAGGGAAGGACACATCGTATATATTCCATGGATGTATCTATCTTTTCTTTTATTGTTTTCATGCACGTGGTTTACCTGTACATGGAAGTGGTTCATGTCCGTGCATTTTATAATGTTTAACCAATATATGTAATACCCCACCAAAGTGGCTACTTCTAAGTGTACGTGACAACACCACTCATACACGATACTGTTACATAAACAGTGCACTGCTGTGACTTCATAAATGTATCGACAGTGACACTGAGATAGTTGCAATAATGGAAAATATTGTCCAACAATTTGTGAATACATAGTGAAACCCTTTCGCTATGGTTTTAGTTTTATTTCCTAATGTATCAGCATCACTGTCAATGTCACTGTCACACCAAAGTTTCCAAAAAATACTGGTAAACATGTCCATAATTGAAGTTTTCTGGTATACGTCTACTTGGAAAATATTTATATCTTGTAACTGATGGTATAGAAGGTCCTTTGACACTAAACACTGCAGACAACTTCTGTTTCATGTCATATCACTTACTTTATCAACTCATTGATTTCAGAACTTTGGTCACTGTCAATGGTGAAACAGAAATTCACTCTTACCAAATTGATATTCTGTGTAAATCCACTATCTAAACAAGTATTTATGCAAATGCAAATTTTTCTTTATTTAAATATCCCGAATCTGTCTAACTTTACAGAACACGAAATAGGATTATGATCACATTGTATTGACATATTGTGGTACCCCACTCACCCGGAACGATTACAAATATTAACCCTTCACATTTTCTCTGCACAATGACACGGTGATATTTTTTCAAGAAAACTTACTTTATAAACTCCTTGGCACATCTACATAGTTACTTAGCTCAAGTATTTTAGGACACTTATTTGAAATTTTGAATAAAGACTGCATTCGTTGAAATAAACAGACGATCAATGAAAGCATGAACATCTGAATCAATTCAGATTTATTTTTGCTTGTTTTTCGTTCTTTGCATTCTAGCCATCATATCAGTTGAACATTTGAGTATTTTGTTATTGATGTGTCACAAAATTTAGCCCCGTGTACATAGTCTTCTGTTCAATTTATCTTCACACTCAATCCGTGATAAGATATTGTCTGATAGCGGCCATTAGATTTCCCTCGACTCCGGTTTTATCACGTGTTCAGTATGCATTTATTAAAGTCAAGATAAATATGCTTTTGATGCAGATCACTCTTTGACTGTCTTCTGAATCTGTACTGGTAGAATTGACAGCCTAATCGATCAACAACAACAACAAAAATACAGAGTGATGTACAATAAAATATAATATTAGGTCATCCACGCCCCCTTTTTAATGTTATGGTTATCCACACACCCTCGCTTTATTTTTAAAAAAAGTAAATATAATCTAAAGAAAAAGAAAACACACACACACGCATACACACATGCATATGGCTTTATTGGCAGCTCAGGCAGCATGCCATTTGTACCCTATCGTCGCAATCTACGGGCAGAAATGCGCGCAAGAAGCTCGCTCCGGAGATTCTTTTTGTGGCAGGCGACAATGTATCTGGACGAATGATGGTTAAATAGACAGACAAACCGTACTAAGGAGAGACATAGAAGATAAAAATAATCTTATTATATGTAGCAATGGTATGTAAAGCAAAATAATAACAAAGACCAACTGTAAATAATTTTTTGAATGCTTTTATTACATCGCGTTGGTTCACCATATCGCTTAGTCTATATTACCCAGTTGTTACAATATACTCTCCGGCTATTGGATGGATTAGCGTACTCTGTTCGAGAAGTTTGTCACGCAATGTTGTGGTGCTCTCCTTTCTTCATTTAACCAACTTTCATATTTAAATCACAAGTGTATCTTTTATTTAATTACTATGGATGAAAACAGAGCTCAAGAAAGAATAAAGAGCAACGTATCAATTTCCAAAGAGGACTGTCGATAGCTGCAAAAGCCGCAGAACTACATTTTGTAGTGGAAACACTGGGCAAAGATGGGAAGAGTTCACTTCTTCCGTGTATGCGCAGATTCTTGTAGTCAGCCTTAACTCCGTTAGAAACACATACGTATGTATATGTATGGGGTATACACAAAATATTTGCAAAGTATGCATCTTCAATATAACTCTCGTAGTATAAAGATTTCATTAAAATGAAACTTGGCAAGAATCGTTTCGTTTAAATGAAGCAGTTATGCATCTCGTGGCATATCAAAGGTACATGCCAACTAAAATGTATTAGACACTGTAAACGTTTGGTGGAGAGGTGTAGAAATAGTTTGAGATCATTAGGGACCTACGTGTTTTTTTCATAAAAGACAAATAATTGCAAAGATATTTAAACAAAGAGAACAACCAATGAACACATACACACATCTTTTACGTCTGTAAATGCGCGATTACTGAATCAATGACATTTCTGTTCGTCATTCACTTCCAACCAAAAACTGATGCCTCCCTTGGCGCACAGCATTTAGAGTTTAGTGTTAGGATGGGTCATCCTGGTGTCAGGATAATGTGACTGGGTGGGAAATGATGCTACATGTCTGCGACATGATGTCCTAGTGCTAGATATCACTATAAACTGTCATACTGAAAACATCCTAGCGATATGACTGAAAAAGTGTAAAAGCCACGTTAAAAATCCAAATCACACACACACACACATTTTTACACAGGTACACTTTGTATATGTGCATATCTGCATAAAAGAGGTAGGAAGTATTTTAAATGTTTGCGTAGCTTATTTTTTCTGTATATGTGCGTGCGTGTGTTTTTTCGAATTCTTTGTCCTTGATAAAGGGAACCCGAAACCAAGCATGGATGATGCAGCCTTCCTGGTGTGGTGATATCTGGATCATTCTATTAATCTGAAAGTGATGTGACATTGTATTAGAAAATCTGTTTTCCCTCTTGATGTTTTCTACACCCATTGCGCATACTATAAATGCAGAACTTGCATCAACGAGAGAGAGAGAGAGAGAGAGAGAGAGAGATACCCATACATTATCGGAAGAAAAGACGAAAAAAGACAGCATTAACGCACAAAATTATCTGAAGCAAAATAAAATATTTTTTTTAAAAATCGCATGGACTAACCCTGCACGACGCTGTTTGCTTTTGTTTAAAGAGAACTGGGTGCATACGTTTTGTATTGTTTCCATAGAAACGTCTAGTAGTGTAATTGTTATCAATGCATGGTCTAAATGTTTGAATCGTTACTAAGTTAATATATTATCTCCTAACCGAAATGAGCAGGTGTTGCTCTTATTGGTACTGAGAGAGAGAGAGAGAGAGAGAGAGACTCTTGCCCTAGGCGACTTTCTGCAAGACCAGTGTATGCATGATGTATGTAGATTGCTGTAAGACTGAGATGCTTAACTAGCAGGTCTAATGTAATACCTTACTTTGGTTGTTGCATTTACATAAAAAGCTGAAATTATATTGAATTGAACTGGAATTAAATTTTCGCTTCAAAGTTTTTTTATTTGTTGACTGTCTTATATGATGAACAAAGAAGTTAACTGCTAAATTAAAACTGCATAGGTATGCTACTTTGATGTACGTGCTAACACATCAGTACCATCCAACTATGGTTAAAGATAACTCTTGTAGTATTCAGACAGGTCTCTTTTTGATATTGCGATAGCTATATATGCGCTCATGACTCTAGACATATAATGTCATTATAATCTGCTAAACGCACAATCTCATACTTATTGATTATTTGCAATACTAACAGTACAGTAATATTTCTTGGACAATATGAGTAAGGTGTACGGTATCATTCTCCCTCTTGTTGAAAACCATGCACTTTAGGAGATGAGTTTGCACTGATACTCATGGTTATGAATGTAATTAAATATTGTATGCTAGTAGTCCAACTAGATGCCCCAACTGTGGTATGTCGATCTTTTAATATTTTATATTTTGTTTGTACCCTAGCAGGTGAGACGAATATTTGACTTTTTAGTGAAGCAGAAAGTTTAATAAACGTTCCAAGATACTTCTGTGTCAAACTAAGAAAAATAGTTGATCATATCTCAACGTGACGTCATTATATAATCGTGAAACTAGTGAACTAGTGAGTTGCACAGGTTGTATGTATATCCTTTCTTTGGCTTGTTAAGTAATACAATTTTGAAAAGTTCGGGACAATTTTACTTTAGGTCGTTATACAAGCAAGACATACAATCTTTATCTAATTATCTACATTATATATATATATATATACATACATACATATATATATATATATATATATATATATATATATATATATATATATATATATATATCTGTGTGTGTGTGTGTGTGTGTGTGTGTGTGTATGCATGTATGTATGTACGTATGTAACAATAAATAAGATTATCTTTGGTCAAACATTGTGCGATGTATTGATCAATAAAACATTTTTTTTATATTTATTCTCATGGTTACTATAGAAACAGTTAAAATCTTTTCATAGAAATTCCAATATCACTTTTCATAATTAACAGACGAAGAGCTACAATAAAAAATAATTTTCTGTTTCGTTATATCGCATGTAGGGATATTCAGACAAGTCGGTGTCCAAGTATACACCCTTGTGTAAGTTGTATTTTTATAACTTACATACATTATTTGTAAAGGAGCATGGATGCACACTAAAATGTCCGACATGATAACTAGGAGTAGGCACAGTGATTTGCAATCAAGGGACCAACTCAATAGCCAAGTCATTATCATTTTCCCCAGATAACATATTAACCTAGGGTAACTAAGCAGAGAGCAAGGTGTTCATAATATCTCAGATGTGTACAACTTGTGTTTCATTCTACTTGTATATGCCGTATTTGAGAATGCCACGCTCGCTTACAGTTAGGTAGTCAAAAGAAAGGAACTCTAGCCCTTGTATACTTTTCTAAACGGTTCTAAGCAATCGCCATGCGTCTGGCTGTCTCTCAATTTCTGAAATTCAATGAAGTACCTTTATTAATAGGGTTTATATTTGTGCCTTTCATAATTTTCAGAGAAAAATTATGGAAATGTGGAAATGCCTTACTATTATATATTACATGGTGAGATATTGACATTTTTCATTGTGAGAAAATTCGATAGTGCCACAGTATTGTCCTGTGGTGATATCAACTCTGAAAATAGTTTAGATTTGCATTTAGAGAACATATCTACTCTTACACGGGGGTTTCTCCCAACAGACATCTAATTTTGGCGTCGATCTTAGTCCAATATGGCTGCCACATGCTAATTTGAATATCTTGTTATTTCTAAGTAATATCAGATATAGTTTCAGCCCTCAACAGTTAGTAAGCATTCCCGGAAATTCTGTTTGGCCAGGAAAGCGTGAATCCGTTCGAGGGACTCGTGTCTGGTCAAGAGTTTAATGGACATGGAGTCTACCTTATTATCAGCTGTTTAGCTGCGCTTTATGAACATAGTACACAATTAATTTTACTATATGTTCTCTACATTTGTTTCTCAGTACTGACCTTTCCACTGTGTGACAATCAATGCAAATCATATGTTAATCTGAAATACCTTTAAAGATGACTTCACGGTGAAGTTCTTGTCAAAGGTTGACCTGCTCTTTTTTTAGACGATTGACTGTCAACATAACAGCATGTAAACAGAACACAGATTTCACTTCCGGATCATCACCAAGGCCTTATTACTCACTGTGCACTGTCGCCAAAATACATACAGACAACAACACCCTGAGCTCATATTATCAAGAATAAACAGTTACTTTTAAATCCCTGCCAAAAATGCATAAATAAAACTCTTCTATCACCACCAAAATGAGAGAGGAAAAAATGTTCTAAAAATAGACTAGAACTACATTCGTGGGCACTGAACTGGAAGTATTAATTGTGATGTAATTCTTTATAGTATATTCCTATTCACGCGTGACACATTTTGCCCTCGTGAGAATACTGTGTGGGATGAACTTTCGAGCTAGAACTCACCTGATGACAGGAAATTGAAATCAGCTTGTCATCAAAGATGACAAACCAAATTTACATTACAGCAATAGTGTTCTGCAGTTGACTAATAAATTGAAATATACTAGTCAAAAGAAGAATGCGAAGAAGAAAAAAAACAATCATATGTTTTTTGTGGTATATGAAGATATAATCCTCTGGGTCAGAATTTGTTGTGGGCAGAAAGTCGTAAAAGTCTCGTGTCTGGCTTCAAATTATGATACTTAGTTTGGTAATTCCGTATTCCACACAAATACTTATGGCTGATTTTATTAATCTTATTAATCTATTACAGGAGTTTTTAACGAAATTCATAAAATGGTAAGTAATCTCTTACATTTATTGTTTTTGTCTTTTGTTGCCAATCATCATTAGCAATTTAACTACATGAATATGATTCATTACAGTTTTCTGTTTCAAGGCAATCCATACTTTATGAAAATGAATTTTTACTTAAATGGTTCAATTCAAAGCATATAATCTTTATAAATTGTTGTATTTTTAGTTAGATTAAAAAAGATTATGTGCATACGTATGTGTATATGCATTTTTATTTGGACGTAAGTGCGCAGGTAATAACGTATATAGGAGTGTGGGTAAGTAAATTGGCAGTTAGGTTGTAAGAATAGAATATGTTCATTTATACATTTACTTATACTATAAAAGGTTTAGATTTCATAAAAACTGCTTTATATTGCTAAAGGGTTCACCAATGTTGGTCGCAGCAATAGACTTTGGAACGACTTACTCTGGATGGGCATACAGCTTTGAGCATCAGTTCAAAAAGGACCCAACACAAATATCTGCAAAAGTCTGGTCGGGTGGACAGCTCGTGTCAGAGAAAGCCCCCACAACGGTTCTAATAGAGCCAAACGGAAATACATTCAAAGCTTTTGGTTATGAGGCTGAGGACAGGTACGCTGAACTTGCTGAAACTGGGGAGCACAAGAAGTGGTTTTATTTCCGGAGGTTTAAAATGCTTCTCATGGACAAAATTGTAAGTTATTAAGTATTTGTTTGCAAATTTCATCTGCACAAAAATGATTTGTCCAATTCAAATGTTTGCCATGACATGAGGGAAAAGTCTGGGGGCGTAAGTTTGAACTTAACAAAGCCTTGATCGTTATATTTACATGTATTATTGCTTGCTGAACATACTTTGTAAGAATTACTTGTAGAACAGTCTTTTACAATTTAAAAGCCTGTATTCAATCATAACTTGTAATTTTGATGCTTTAAGTACATCTTGCGTCATAAAAGCCCACAATTTAAAACCGTTGTATCCATTCGTGTACTATCATCTCACATCATTGTCTCCACAACTGGCTAAACTGTGCTTTCAATAAGCGGGTTAGTAACCTGTCCTTTTTAATGATGCTTATTTTGCACATCGGAGAGATTACTGGGTGTGTACACTTGCTTTCACTTTGCAAACCTTGTCTGATTTAGTGCTGCGACGGATATTTCGTCATTCTACCCAGACGTAAATAACCTCAATTATCGACAACGGACTGTTATTATATTGTCCCCACAAACCTGTAAGGAACTTTTTTTTTCTTTAATAAGATGGTATTCCCTGTCTCTCCAGCTGATGGTATTCATCTTCGCTTTTGCTTTCTTTTACTAGCCCGTTAGGTATGTTTCCATTATTATTATTATTGCTGCTACTAGTACTACTATGACTATTTTTTCATCATAAGGTGAATTTAATAAAGCCATTTCGATCAGCAATCTTCTTTAGGCACATGAAAATGGCAATTTTCTGGTCTTTGTATCCGATATAACCCAAAACGAATATAATTTCGTTTCATAGGGAAATGGATGCTATACAAAGATGGCGTCACGTTACACACTACGTACCAGCGCACCACTCACGTGTACAAAGTAATGGTGGCAAGAAAAAAATGGTATCAGCTTAGTGGGATCGGTTGGTACATATTCCAGTTTCGACCACATCGAAAATTGAACTTGCATTTTTTGCCCTTCAGTCTCTTGGCTGATTATCATATCATACATAACCACCGTGATGGTAATACCTACATATTCTGCTCTAGTTTCATTCTATGCAGATGTTTTAAAAGTTTGTTGTAATTCTTTATATTTCCATTTTTAGAACTTAACGTTTATTCAGCACCGTATAACCATTGTTGTCCTGACGTGCCGTATAGCAAACATACATACATACATACATACATACATACATGCATACATACACACACGCACACGCACACACACACACACACGTCAGTTGATATGTTTACTCAAAGATAAAACGTGCTATTTATGATGAAAAACCAATTGGAATATTTAGTCTTTTGGTTCAACATATCATTAGGAAAGAATGATAGCATAATAAATCTAATATTCTGTGAGAAATAGCTGTCGGGGTGTAAGGCTCAGATGGTCTAAAATTCTACAAGATCATCTTTTAAACTGTGAGATATCGCATACATTATTTATGATACCCTTGCATAAAATAACAAGCATGATTTTCTGGTCATAAATTACTGACAATATCTGTAAGGTATTCCAGACCGTTTATTTGTTAAGCTGCTTAACTTTAGTACACATTAAAACTTCACTGGAACGAAATATTATATTTGTAAATCTCCACATTATTTAACATTTGTATATTTACCAACACGCTATGAAAATATCTTACAACTAGTTTTGTTTTAAAACATCAGCATTTGTGTTATTAACAAATAATCTAACGGCGAGTAACACAGTCAGAAGGTGGGTTCTACTTCCAGTGACCTTAAATAAAAAATGTTAAATTTGCAGTGTATTTATAATTGGTAATGACAAATACTGTAGGTAAAGAAAACTTAAGCAACAGTCGGCATTGAATTACCATGAGCAGTGTATCTTTCATATCTTATGACAGTTGTATTAAGGAAGGATAAGTTTCTGTTTGGAGATAATCTAATGTATAAGGATGTGAAAATACAACGAGATGGAAATAGACATAACTATTTTTTTATTTCTTTTAAATTTCTTTATGAATTTATTCACTGTAATATATACGGCTACATATATAGCAAAAAAATTAAAACAAAAATATCATTCGCTCACATTGCAATTTAATTTGGGAAAACTTGAGAAAAGGGGAGTTTTTAAGAAGAACGTTTCAAAGAACAAGTTTGTAGAGCTTAATCAACAATATTATGGATAGAATAGACATTATATCTTCATTTGTTTCATATAAATTGAAAAGTTATATGATACAAGTTAGTTTTGTCTTAAGAAATAGAAAAAAATAAACCCCAAATGGGTCTGATATCGCTCACCTGACAAACAGTTGTCTGAAACGTCGTGTGCCTTGAATTGCTTAACACTGATAATAGGATACTTTCCAGTTATTTGCTTGAAAATTGGTGGCATTTGAATTGTTGATTAACTGTATCTGTTTACTTCAGTTGAACTACAGATAGATAGTACATTTGTGTCTTATGCATGATTATGAAAGGTGTTCATGATAAAACGCTACCTAGCACATTTTGTCCAATATGATAAGACATTTCGTTATGCATCCGCCATATCTAATATGAGAGTATATCGTCGTTCTCCGTCCAGTCGTATTACGTCTCATACAGTTCGTTTAGGCTCAGTAACTTTTGAATGCACTAAATGAATTCAAAGCTTGGCGCCTGGCTTTATATTCAGAATACCTTGGTCAAGTTTGCTTTGCAAAATTTTCGAACAAAACGCTGCGGGGTTATGGTCATTATTTGACTTAGCTCTGTTCCTTTCGCTTTTGTTTCATGGTCTTCACGGATTGAAAATATACTTGGAATGAAGGTTTTCATCATGAATAGCTTGGAGAATTTGAAGCTTTACTGTTTTCTTGCAAATTTTGTTGATTTATGGTCTGTGTTTTGACATAGTAAAGACTCCATGGATTGATATATTTACATTTGTTAGATACCTTACGTTAAGAATACGTGGGTAAAGTTTGATTTTCACTCTTTTCTTGCCCAATTTATGATCCGTTTTTGAGGTAGAACATTTGCTCTTTGCTTTTATTTCCATCAATGGCGCGTGAAGTTCTTTAAGGATTGAAACAAAATTGGTATGAGGTTTAAATTCTTAAACTTTAGGTCAAGTTTGATTTTTATCGTTTTGCTACAAACTTATACTTAAGTCATGGTCTTGTTTTCCTTTTATATTTGCAATTCAAAAACATATTAGCAAGGGGATAAGTGTCATGTGGACGCATTTCAAGTGATATACTAATAACAATAACAGTACGAGATGGGATATAGTTATCATTTGCAAGGTTCCACATGGTTGCTATAGAAACCACTCCGCAGATAGGGATTCACTCGAAACACCATTCTGGCAATTCATATCGTAACAAACATTCCAACCAACTTTGATCAAAACTGAATGATCCATGCTGATTATATATGATTGGATTAATGGCAGATAACCTGGTTTCTTTGTAAACTACATGAGCGTAAGTAGCTAATCAGGAAAATATTTTAATAGAGTTGGTCCAACGAATTACGGGGCCCCGAGTGGCCGAGTGGTCTAAAGCGCTCTCCGTTACGGATCACTGCCATCTCACCTCTGTCTGCGCCGGTTCGAGTCTCGGATTCAGCCAATGTTAGTATGTGAGAAAGCTTGCCAGTAGCTTCTCGTGGGTCGGTGGTTCTTTCCGGGGTTTCCCGGGTTCTTCCTCCATCATTAATACTGGCCGCCATGTATAGCCTATCGTGTGCTGAAAAATGGCGTTAAACCCCACAGCAACAACCAGCGAATTGTTTGCTCAGAGTTTATTTAAAACAAAACTTCCATGTGCATTCTGTAGAGGTTTAAATTGCTTTGTAACCTATGTTTTAAGAAAGTTGTTGTAGGGTTTAACGCCATTTTCAGCGCAAGATAGGCTATACATGGCGGCCAGTATAGTTGGTGGAGGAAGAACCCTGGAAAACCCCGGGAAGAACCACCGACCCACGAGAAGCTACTGGCAGACTTTCTCACGTACCAACGTTAGCCGAGTATGAGACTCGAACTCACGCAAACAGAGGTGAGATGGCAGTGATCCATAACGGTGAGCCACTCGGCCACTCGGGGCTCCTGTTTGTTTTAAGATAGCTACACATTAGATATAAAAAATACACTTGCACCTAATTAAATTTAATAAGTCCTATTACCACGTACTTCAAGTTTGACATCTTCGCCTTCGCATTGGTACAGAAAATGTAAGCGTTTTTCAGGTTTTTAATCATGGATACTTAGTACGCTATTTATATATTTTCGAGTAACATATGTATTTGCAGTCCAATCACACTATATTAATCACTGCGAAGTATATTGAAACTCCCCCAGTTAACGTTCTTCATGCCGATTCGTGCGCTGAAAGAGCGGAACAACTCAAGATTCCAAAGTGGCCCGTTATTCCAAGCTGTCACCCAAAACTCAACATGAAATATATTAGGAGGGCAACGAAATGTTTTACAAGCCATTCTTTAGTCTGTTGTTGATCATTTCATGCATAATGCTCTTTACTTTAATATTATGTAATACTATGAACTATATGTATCCAGTGTTCATTAGGTGCTAAGAATAGTCCCGATTAAATAGGACTCCTTACAAGCGCGCGGTGATGTGTATTTAATGATGCCGATATTGTGTCTGGATAAATTATTATATTAATCATTTCCAGCCGTTTGTAATAAGATTCCAAGATTTTTAATTGCCTTTGCCCTTCCCTGCCCTCCCCTCATATTATTTAATTTGGATATATAGATTTAACTTTACTTTTGTTTTTGCTTGTTTGCAATGTAAGTTTATAAAAATGTTATTTGCAGCTAATGGGATGATACACCTTCTTTATAAAAAATCAGGATCTAACTTATGCATTGAATGTTTACATAACTGTTTACTTATTTATAAATATTTCTCAATGACTACCGTCAATGCATTATCGGTCTCTTGTACCTGGTGAACTTTCGCGTACATAAATCTTTGCCATACCGCCATATTTTCTGATAACGGCATTTGCACCGCGGCGAATTTAGTAGAATTTTGTGGCGAAATGGGTTGCTGTAAGTTTACAACAGTGAAGAAATATAATTTTGTAAACATGCAAACAATAACTGCTTTAGAGACATTATTTGTGATCGTTTCACACAAAGATTTCTAATTTGAAGAGCCTAAAAATGTTTGTATGATACTGTTTTATGTAATTACTGGTTTGAAAAATAATTATATTCAATTTAAATTATTATCCTATTCTTTCTATATATGATGTTGAATTAACCAATATGTATGTATGTCTGTCTGTATGTCTGTATGTATGTATGTATATGTGTTTGTGTATGTATGTATGTATGTATGTATGTATGTATGTATGTCTTTGTGTGTGTGTTAAATACACATTTTATCAATCTTAGGGTCTGGAGCGTGGACTGAATATAAAAGATGCAACAGGAAAAGAACTTTCCGCAAAGACGGTGTTTTCTATGGTCATCAAGTACCTGAAGGACGACTTGTTGGAAGAGTGTGCCACTCGTGTTGCGGGAATAGTGCAGCCTGATGACATCATGTGGATATTGACAGTTCCCGCCATATGGAATGATTCCGCAAAACAATTCATGAGAGAGGCAGCGGTGGAGGTATATTATCTTTCTGTTGTTGGGACATATTCACAACTCCATTTATCGTGACAAAGCTTATGATGTATTTGACTATACAATTGCTTCTAGGAAGTACTAATAAAAACACAAGTTAAATTTAAGCTCAGAAGGAAAAATCAGATCGCCATATTCTACTCTGGATCGTATTGTATGCATTTAAAGTGAAAAACAAGAACGTCTCCACATTTAAATATCAATACGCAAGAACCAAATTGTAAGCGTGCATTAAGAATAAAAAATTAAAGTTAAACAAGATGACCGATTGTACATGTTATCTGATTATGTTTAACCTGCAGGCTGGATTGAGCACTGAAAGATTGAAGCTCGCTCTCGAACCGGAGACAGCTTCCTTGTTTTGTCGTCATTTGCCGATGAACAGAATGATTGGGGGAATAGATATCTCTAAAATGAAAGCTGGATCAACATACATGGTCATTGACGCTGGGGGTAAGGATTTATTATATTTCAGTTTTTTTGGTAAGATTTTTAATGTATATTCTCTTTATGAAAGTGTTATGTACATTTAATTATATAGTGTGCTTGACTTTTGTCCGTGATTGAGGGTTGTGGATGAAGTTTCTGCCAAATTTGGCCATGTTTGTAAGTGACAAACAAGATACTTACTATAACTTGAGTTCTAGGTCTAGCCGTATTTGCGTGTTAGTGGAATTTTCCATAGGAATTCCGTAACATTTTATTACGCCGTAAGTCGAGTGGGGATGTGAATAAATAGAGAGTAGTTAAGCTTTCCTGTTTTAGACCAGTCTTTGTGAATCTATTGTATTTACATTTGTATTACTGCAATAAATAAAATTCGAGAAGAATTTCTTCTTTAAATCATTAATTGGATTTTTGTGAATTCGTTCAAAACGTCATTCTGGATCGTATAATTGATGTATAAGGACAATTGGCTTATCAGTACATTCAAGCCTACTGGTATATCAGGATATTGAAGACTATTGGAATTCATTTGGAACATTCTATATTCTTGGACATTGTAATAGGACATTTAAGATTATTTGGAATTAAGTTCATAATACCTTCAGTCTTTTTAATTTTTACTTTTTTTTTAGGGAAATACGTTTTTTGTTGACTTTTAATTAAATTGTTGGCCTCACTTTCGTTCTGTTGCATATTGTAAGACCTAGATTCGTATGAAATGGCACAGCTTTTATTAAGTTTCTCCAGTAGCGTCGTATATGTTCACATGTAAAAAGTAGATACATAACTTTTTGGCGATCATTGTCATTGTACTATGCTAAGCATTTAACGTATGAAATATTCATATCCTGTAGTGCTAGACAACATTATCGAATTTACTGTTTTAAATTATTAGTTTATTAGAAACTGAACTGAATATCTAAACAAAAGGCACTGTGATATTGTTGTTTGAATATTATAATTTTATTTAATACACATTTTGACTTGGGATTTGTTCAACATGATCAGACGATACAACCGTATTGTTCAGTCTAAAAGAGAACGTAACCCTATCAGTCAATCACTGTATGTATGTATGGATGTATGTATGTATGTATATGTGTGTGTGTGTGTGTGTGCGTGCATGCGAGCGTGTTTATGTTTGTAAGCGATTCATCTGTCTGTCACTTACTGACCAGTAATTTTATTTTGTCTATTCTACGTTTCTATCCACTGGTCTTCACTTTGCTTTCTTTGATTTTTTCAATCTTTTTACCTTTATTGGTTCCTTATATACATTGTACCTACTTACCTATTTAGCAACCTATCTACATAGAACTGGTCTTGCCATAATTTTATGCTGGATTTACAGGTGGGACTGTGGATATCACTGTTCACCAGGTTATCGAAGGAGGAGGACTGAAGGAAATTCACAAAGCAAGCGGAGGCGCATGGGGTGGGACAAAGGTTGACGAAGCATACCGGCAGTTCCTCATTAGCATCGTGGGAAATCCTGTATTTCAAAAATTTGTTAACAAGCACATGGACGATTACCTCGACATTAATAGGGAGTTTGAAATAAAGAAAAGAAAGATTGATCCATTAACAGATTCAAATGATTCAGGGAAAGTTGTTATCAGATTTCCTTTGGCCTTGAAGGAAATGTTTGAAGAGGAAACGGGTGAAGATCTTCAAGCAGCCATAAAACAAAAAACACGTTCAGAACAAATCACTCTTTCAAGGGACAAATTAAAAGTCGACGCAAGAATGATGAGAAGTTTTTTTGAAGAAGCAACTCGAAGCATTGTTGACCATGTGAAGATGTTGTTCTCCAAGCCTGAATTGAGGGACGTCTCAGAAATTCTGTTGGTTGGCGGGTTCTCCGAGTCAAAGATGCTTCAACATGCAATTCAGAAAGAATTTATAAAGAAAAAGATCGTTGTTCCGCATGAGGCTGGGATGGTTGTCTTGAAAGGAGCTGTTGTGTTCGGCCATGATACTGGTGCCATATCAGAACGTATTGCCAAATATTCATACGGTGTGTCATCTAGAATGGATTTTATCGAAGGCGAGCACGATGAGAGATACAAAATCGTCAATGATGATGGGAATGTAAAATGTGACAATCTGTTTACTAAGCATGTTGAAATAGGACAGTCACTACAATGTGATGAAAGTTTCCAGAGTGGATATCATTCTCCAGACTCCAAAGCAACTAGCTTTACGGTGCAGTTGTATGCTACCCTGAAGGAAAACCCGAAATATGTAACCGATGCAGGATGTTTTAAAGTGGGAGAGATGAGAGTAGATGTTGATACCAACGTACTTTATAAGGACAGAGCATTTATTATCAGCCTATCGTTTGGTGACACGGAAATACACGTAAAAGCGCTTGAGAAGAGTACAGGACGAGAAACAACTTGCTCTTTGAATTGTCTAGATTAAGTTCGGCTGCTGTATGTAGTATAATTAGTAATGAATCGGCGGTTAGAAGCTTAGAACTTGATGCCTAAAGTGAGAGCTGTTATTCTTATTACATGTACCCCCCCCCCCAAAAAAAAAAAAAAACGCCACTGTGGACAGACATTGTATCAATTGTTTCAGATAGAAGTGCTAAAGACTCTCTCTGTGTGTGTGTGTGTGTGTGTGTGTGTGTGTGTGTGTGTGTTGTCGCATTTATCCTTTGATTTTAGTTACTTTGAACAGAGTTCCTTTTAACATGCAATTCACTTTGTGTAAAGTTATTTCCACGATACATGGAATATTTGCAATTAACTTTATATTGAATAATAAAAATGTGTGTAAGTATATGAACTATATGTACAAATAGTATTGAGACAATGTATCTACATTATATATAGTATATAAATATTGGTCATATTTTAGAAAGACAACAACGTTAAAAATATTTATTTTAGTACATTTGAATGATTAATTCTTATTTGAATTATTTGTACAAAATACTAAGAGTGGCACATTTTTCATCGTGTACATTTTTGTAAAAATCTTTCTTAGTAGACGTTAGCTAACTAAGAGAAATAAAGGGAAAATTTTGTGTTGCTTGGCATTATAAGCGAAATTTAAACTGTATCTATAAAATGTTCAGTACTTCATTGTAAAGAATAGAAATACGCAGAGGATGGCCTTTTGGAAATCTACTTGTGTTTGACTTTGTATTACGAAAACTTTGATTATGCCGTTGCAATAACACGTACGAAGACATGGATATCCTATTAATAAAAGGAATGAAAATTGTATATTCTGAAGAAGTGACCAACACCTGCATATGAAGGCATGGTGAAAGTATCCTAAATCCTCCAGAAGTTGCAAGGGTGTGATTTACAACAGTTCTGTCAGTACTATATTTATAGTAATGACAGCTATCTAAAAGGCGAAATTTAAGCAATTGCATTATCATAATATATTTTCTTCGACATCATGTAAAACGGATAAACGGATGAGTGTTTTAGACGCTTGGACACCTTCTTTAATCTATTAAGAAACGACGTTTCAAATAAATTTTATTTACTATATTTATTAATAGAGCGTAGGATTAAAATACTTCTCATTTCGCTGTTTGCAGTGTACAAAAAATGCAATTCGAAGCAGTTTTGATGAATTTAGCTAAGGTCGTAAACTCTGAAAAATCATGATGATCTTTGTCGCTAAAAAAGAATCTGGCGCGGCTTTACTATTGTACCTATCCATCAATTTCGATTGTTGATGGTATATGGGACGAACATTCACTGACATCCTGTTCTTTGCGCTTTTTCTGCATATGTATTCAGGCGGTTATTTTAAAGTTCATGAACCCTGCATTAACCAAAAATACCTATAGTGTACAACTTTCTGACACACATGTCAAATTCGAAAAGGTGATTTTCTATATAGACATGAATGTTCAACAGGAAGACATTTAGTAATCTCTGACAAATAATCTCAGAAACTATCTATCAACATAAGCAATTTTATCTCTTTAAACGCACAGATGCCCATATGTATGTCTAAGACAGTTTGAACAATCAATACAGTAGTATTGGTCTAGATTAAAAATATGTATCATGTTTTCAAGACTTGTAATAATTACAAGGACAGGTATTCGGCAAGAAAATATATTGCTGTACAGAGTAAAGGAATTAAAATCTAACAACGTTTTCAGATACATGTTTTACAACATGCTGTTGTAGCAAACTTCCCATCTCTCCACCATGATAGCTAATAAAGCTTAAGTCGTGATTTGCTTTTGATCCTTTATACATCTCAATCATTCTGTGTTATCATTGTTATCTATCATTTCGTCATTCTGTCTGTTTATTGCTTACTCTGTCTTTGCACTGATTCATCCATCCGTGGCCATTTGCATACACACAAGTAGGGTGGACAATATATACTGCTTATGGCTACAGAATTGGGACAGACTCAGTCAATACATACACTTGCAATATTATGAACTAGGTGGAACACATACCGGTAAAACTAAAAATAATTCCAAGCCAGTGTATATACCTAGTGCTTTGTTTTATTTATGCTTAAAGACCGTACACTCTTGAAAAAGAATCAGGTCAGATGCAGGGTATGGAATATATATATATATATATATATATATATATATATATATATATATATATATATATATATATATATATATATATATATATATATAACCCTTTAGCTAAATCTTTTATTGCTACTATATATATAGTAGCAATAAAAGATTTAGCTAAAGGGTTTAGGTATACCTGATGAACGACGAAAGAGTTATCCTTCTTTAGAAAGAGTTATCCTTTTGAATGAAGACCATCAATAGACAGCGTTAGCACATGCAGTCGCCCTCAATGGCAACGTGAAAGCAATATTACAACATCAAGACAATCTGGAATAGAAAGAAGACTTGATCAATGGGTACATTGAATCGCACAATATTAAATTCACAACACAGCAATTTAATTCATAAAATGGAACATTAATCCACTTTTGACAGATGCATAAATTCACAAACGAACATGATAACAAGATAAAGCAAACGAACAAAATGCAACAGTCATGTCTGGCCTCTACAACCACAGCATTGTCAATATTCTTTAAAATCCTAATTTCTCATTGTTTTGTATGTCTTCGTTGAATTATCAAAGACGTACTCATTGTGAAATTCGTCATGATTATTATTGTTGACACCCTCATTGACAGATTAACCTTTCAAATCGGTCAGGATCGAGAACAACTCGACCATAATAAACACATGTCAAAGCTTCCATTGCCATACTTTATATCTAGCCATGCGATACTTAGGTGACAGCATGTAGGACATAGTAGCATTTTTTAGGACATAGTGGCATTATGTTGGACATAATGGTAATATGAAGGATATAGTGTAATCATGTAGGACATAGTGGCATTTTGTAGGACATAGTGGCATTCTGTTGGATATAATGGTAATATGTAGGACATAGTGGCATCATGTAAGAGAAAGTGGTAGTATATAGGACATATTGGCATTATGTAGGACATATTGGCATTATGTCGGACATAGTGGCAGTATGTTTGGCATAGTGGTAGCGTGTAGGGCATAGTGGTAGTATGTAGGACATAATGGCGCATGTAGGACACAGTGACAGTATGTAGGACATATTGGCATTATGTAGGCCATTGTGGAGTATGTAGGATATAGTAGCAGTATGTAGGACATAGTGGCGGTATATATGGCATAGTGGTAGCATGTAGGACATACTGGCATCACGTAGGACATAGTGGCATTATGTAGGACAAAGTAGAGATATCGTCTATAGCAAAGTTTAGACAAAGTAACGTGGCTATTGTCATTGTAGTATTTTCATTAATGAGATATAGCAATAATTTGTACTCGTTTCTATCACTAACACAGAGGGAACCAAAACGTTGCTAGCTTCATCAGCATTTGCATACATGAATTTCAAGCCTTTCTATAACAAACTAGGACAGAGCTATGGATTTTTGTCCTGACCCTCTTCTTTCTTTGTTACAAGGGTAATAAAAACTTTGAAGTTACTAAAGTTTTGGTAAGACATTGTTCCTATGTAATTCTGTGCCTTAGTTAATTCGGTTGTACGTTAGCTATTCCACGTTATGTGAAGGGTAAAAGGGCAGAATGTTTGCCTATATAATCTCTAATGATTGCCGCCCATTTTTTGTTCGTCGGACATGTTTTTGAAGTTGTATGCTAGATGCTAAAATCAAATCTTCAATCAATTGAATAAATCCTGCCATATTTTTAATTTGTAATGGTTCCAACTACTATAACAATATTAATTTTTGTAGAGACTTACAGAAAAATGGTTAAGAAGCAAAAGCGGGTTGTTTACATAGATAATAATGGGTCACTGGATATATTACGAACTAAAAGTGCTACATGTTTATACAAGATACCTTTGTCTCTGGAACCTATTTATTTGATATTTCACTATTTCATTTAGTTGATATTACGCTAAGATATAACACGCTAAGATATAACACATACAACACAACTTGGTGTTCAGAACAAGAAGAGTAAGAATGGTGCATAAAATTCACACACTATCGACGGGTGTAGAATCTTCAGAAAATAATAGGTGCTGAAAGAACAATTTCAAGTTCAGTTTTGCTCATAACGAAATTTTAAAACAGAACAAGCTATGCTATTTTTCTAAATATGCAATATTCTAATTATCTGATATTTACCCTCTTGCTCTAGCTACCAAATTGCAAACAGTAACCTACATTCTTTCTCATTTTCTTTACTATATAGAACAGTTTTGGTGTTATATGACAGTCCAGTGATGTTAAATTGAACTTACCTGACAACAGTGCCGATTTTTTCAAGTTGTTTTTGATTCTTAAGACAAATTCAAGAGACATTACAAAAACACAGCCACTTACACTTACGTTTCTTACTCACTGATGGAGCCTTTTTAATAGGAACTTACACATACAAATATATATATATATATATATATATATATATATATATATATATATATATATATATATATATATATATATATATATATATATATATATATATATATATATAATGTCCCACCCATTCAGATTATCCTGATACCAGGCCGACCAGTCCTAACACCACCCTCTTAATCCTGAGAGCTTAGCGAGGTAGCTGTTAGTATCTTTTTTTAATATAAGTCTTTGGTATGACTCGGCCGGGGTTCAAACCCTCGACCTTCTGCATCCGAGGCGGACGCTCTAACCAACAGCCAACAGGAGTGGTATTATAAGGAGATAAAAGTCGGAATAGCGAAGTGATTAGATAATCATATATATATATATATATATATATATATATATATATATATATATATATATATAACTCTTTCATATAGCATATCCGGTTCCTTGAACAAGTTAAATTATGTCTATTCATTTACTGCTAGGTCAACACACACACTCTCTCTCTCTCTGAGTTAGTGTTTTCCAGTTAGGCAGACAATGGAACTGCCAAGGAGGGAATCAATTCAGGCACAGGCAAATTTACAGGATTAAAATCTAGATTCTTATTTAAAAAAATGAAAAACAAAACTATTTACCTTTTTTTTTTTAAAGGCGTAAAGGTCTTTAATGGACCTGGTTTAAATGAACAATACCGCATAAGTAGTAATATCGGCCAGTTGAGATTTAAAAAAAAAATTTCAGACCTAAACGGGAAATCCTATGTTAAATATGTCAATGGGTTCAACATGGAAATGACACTTGTGACCCAAAATAGGCACTTGATACGTATGCAGGAAATGCTATACTGAATGATTCCTTTTGTTTACCATGAGTGTCAACGGGATTTTAATATGGGAGATACGCTTGAGCGACAAGAGGAAATTTAACATGGGAGAGCCTCTACAGCAACAAGGGGAAAGTTAACATGGGAGAGCCTCTACAGCAACAAGAGGAAACTTAACATGGGAGAGTCTATGGGTTTATTTGTTAAATAGGAATGGGTAAGGATTTTAAGTTGGGGTTGCCAACATAAAACACACACACACACACACACACACACACACACACACACACTTGTTTACTGGATTGAGTGAGTGTCTGTGACGGTACTCCAGTCTGGAAACTAGTGTTGTTTTTTTTGTTGTTTTTTGTTTTTTTGTTGTTTTTTTTTTTTTGAGAGAGAGAGAGAGAGTGAGAGTGAGAGAGGTATCATAAAACGGGAACAGATACCATTAGGATTGCAATATAAGTCATTTTATAAGAAACATAGTGCGTGTGTGTGCAGGGCCGTGCAGAGGATTTGCGGGCCCCGAGCATCATTCAGATTCCTCCCCCCAAAACAAAATAAATTAAAAAAAAAATAGCCGATTATAAGAAGTCCAGCTTTCCTTTGTTACAAGGTCATTTTTCTTGCACTTGTTTCTGCAAATTCCTCAATGATATCATGGAAATCAAGTTTTCGCGATAATTCACGCCCAATACTCAAAAGGGCAAGATCACTAGTTCATTCTTGTCCCATAGCTGAACGGGGGCCCCGAGTAGCCTAAAGCGCTCTCCGTTACGGATCACTGCCATCTCACCTCTATTTGCGTGGGATCGAGTCTAGAATTCGGCCAATGTGGGTATGTAAGAAAGCTTGCCAGTAACTTCTCGTGGATCGGTGATTCTTCCCGGGGTTTTCCCGGGTTCTTTTCTTCCTCCACCATTAATACTGACCGCCATGCTGAAAAATGGCGTTAAACCCCACAACAACAACAACAACAACAACATAGTTGAGCGCAAGAAATTCTTGATGAGTTTCAATTATCTGAAAGAACGCTCACTAGAAGCAACTGTTACTGGTATAGAAGAGAAAATAAGCAGCGCTATCACTGCTTTTCTGAATAGTTCACCAGGCTTCAATTTTGAAATCGTGTTCAACAAGTCAAATAGAGAAAGAGGTTTCTCACCAAAATTTGCTGCATGAATTTGTTTCATATGAAGCAATTCTTCAGACAGTTCGGTTTCAGTTACGTCACACGAATATTTCTTCGCAAAATCAGAACAGGCACTCTTAATTTCATCGTCAGACTGTTTTTGATACTACCACAAGAAAGAGAATGTAGCCAAGATTTTTTGAATGGCTGTGAAACGAACTTATGTCCACCAATAACTGAATCAATAATGTGATACAAAAACAGTTCTCAGAAAGGTTTCCTCTTCTGATTCCATTTCCGTTGAATCTATGTTATGTTTATCGCCTTCAACTTGTTCTCCAGCAAAATGTTTACGCTTCACTTTCCGATGAATTGGAAATTCAGAACTGATTTTTGCAGACATTGCCACTGTTTTAGCTTCTTTCAAAATTGTTGGCCAGTCATCCCAAACAGATTTGAGGTGACTGATCAATGCCTCAATATTTTACACCTCAGCATCAATAGTAGCCTTTCTTGCCTCAATGACCTGGTTGCAGCGATCAATCAATGTGAGGACTTTCATTAAAGGCTTGTCATGAGAACACATTTGAAGGAGATCATATATTTTATGGCACCTTTCACATCAGTTCGTGTTTTTGCAGTCAGATCCAAGCTCTGAACGTCTTCCAAAGAGGCAATGATTCCACACAAGTGATTAGAGAAGGGGCGAATGCTATCAAGTCTCTCAGTCCATCGCGTCCCAGATTGCCCATGCAGAGACACGTGTACCGTATTTAAAAACGGAAATATGAATATACGGCTAAGAAATGAGTGCTCTGGTTGAAGATTCAGCAGTACTACAGTAGTACACACGATGCAGCTTCTTTTGTAATATTTCTCAGCGTTGTGGACTAGCAAAGAAGATGGTATACACAGTTTGTACAATTCCAAAGAAGGTCTCATCATCTGTGCCGCTTAAGGCAGCATCAGTCCACACAAATTCAATGAATGACAGCCACATGGTGAGAATATAGAAAGTTGTTGTTGTTGTTGTTGGGTTTAACACCATTTTTCTGCGCACGAGATGGTATTCATGGCGGCCAGTATTAATGGTGGAGGAAGAACCCTAGCAGCAGAGAGGGTGAACAGACCATAGAATTCCGACAAAACAAATAAAACAAACAAATAAATCATCTCGTAGAAAGGTCAAGATTTTACAAATGAACTTTCCTTGAGATGTTTATTTTTGCAATGACCGATTGTACTAATAAAACCTCAGTTCGAAATAGTATCTGAAAAAATAAAGTACTCTACGTGTTTATTTATTTCTTGTTTATTTTTTTGACGACCAACGTTGGTAGGTACCCTCTCTGCTGCTCCTCTTCTGCTGATATTAATTAAATTATTATGTTATAATAAAATGATACATCCAGAATCTCATACTGCAAGAACAGCTCGAGAACGATTAGAAACAATTAAAAAATTTCTTCCTGTCAGAGACTCATTTAGAAAAAATCTGCAAGCGCAGCAAGAAGCAAAAGTTGAGTTTGAAGAAGACACTAAAAAACTGTTTAAGCCCGTCACTGCGGCTACTGAACAAGTTACAACTGTCATCAAAGAAGATCTTCTTCCGGTATCAAAACAAACTGCGGCGCAGGCTGAAAAAATAGCAAGAAGAACTAAACAGGCAAAGAAGATTTTACGAGACCTTCCAACTGGCATAGCCGGGGAAATAGCTGCAGCTCAACCTCCACCTGTTGGTGAGGAAATACTTGAAGGTATTGGAGAACTTCGTGCTGAAGTCGCCGATGTGAGAAAAAAACTTGCATCTGAACCCAAATCAGCAGAAGAAAGCTTAAGATTAATTGCAAGATTTAACGAAGGAGTTGTTGAGGAAATTAGAAATATTGAAAGAGAGAGATTACCTGAGATGATATCAAAAAATATATCTAATAAATCTAGTATTTTAAAACCCGGTCATGAAAAAACAAATGATGATAATTTCATTAAATGGATATATCGCGTATATTACAATAAAAAACAAGCTAGAGGTCAAGAATTTAAAAGACTTAAAGAAGAAGTAAAAAGACTTTATAGAGAGAGACGGGAACAACCAAAACAAGGAGAGTCCTTCCAGTATCAGCTTCCTCCACCTCTGCAACAAATAGAACAACAACAACAATCTTCTTCGCCACAGCAAAGGTTGATGTCGGAAATTAAAAAGGCTAAAGAGTCACTTAAATCACCCTCCTCGAAGAAAATTCCTTCACCTTTACGTAAAATTTCTGCACCGAAAATGACATTTACACCGACAGATTCACCATCTGGATCACCCCCGGACACCACTGAAGTACCTACTCCGGTAATGCAACCACCACCCCAAGATGAACCTAAAACAGGACGTGGTTTATGTCCTGATAATATCATCAATGACGTGTCACGGTTAGAAGTTCTCATAGGAGGAAAACGAGCTGGAAATAATTCACCAGAAATAACCAATGAAGCAGCTGATATTTGTCGGCGACTATTTCAAGGTGGTATCATGGATATTGGCGTTTACCGAGAACTTATTGATGAGCTCGTTGATGACTAGTTGTTAGATAAATGGTAAATAAAATAAGATGATTGTGCATGATAATCATCGTAAACCCACACAGGTTAGAGCGGTAAACTCACGATTACCAATCTATAGTGTTATTTACGGAGATGGACTTGGTGATGTCATTCGGGGATTATTCACGAGGATAGCTCCCAAAGTAGCACCTGTTGCAAAACAATTATCGATGAAGGCTATTGATATTGTTCGTGATAAAGCTCCTGGTGCAATTGTCAATGTTGCTGGTAAGGCGTTCTCGGCGATCAAAGAAAGACTAGCACGATTATTGCGACGAAAACAACAACCACCGGTGAAACTGGCAAGTACTGAGGTGATGCCCGCAGACGTAAGTAAAATAATAAATCAGGCTGCAAATCAAAAACTAGCGGCGATATCTGAAGAAGCAGAAAAAAAATATAACAGCAAATTTAATAGCAGGAAGTGGTCTTCGTCGACGATGATCATCATTTGGAAAAATGGTAACTATAATAAAAATGTTCAGGCGCGAATCAGACCCAGCATTTGATATGGAGGCACCTGTCCTTAAGTACGAGTCGGTACGTGATTATCAATTTTATTCTTATGACGCAAGACTACCAAATCAGCGGGGAAGAATCGAATTACAGGTTCATGATACAAGTAGATATTTCTTGCCCGCTGAGGCGTTTATTGAAGTAGAAGGTAGACTTGTAACGAATGTTGTAGCTAATACGCCATATGCTGCTAATTTGCGTGTTGGTTTTGTCAACAACGGGATCATGGCATTATTTAGTGGCGCCACATATATGATTGATGGAAAAAATATTGAATCAGTTCAGAATGATGTCGACGTTGCTACAACAATAATTGGTCTGGCGAGATATTCTGACGACTTTACAAGATCAGCTGGTCCAACAATGATGTTTGCCAAGGATATCACCGACAACGCTGATCATATCAGGTATGCTAAAATACGGACACCGCAAGATACTGCATCTGATCCACAACCAGTTGACTTTGAACACGCAGCCAGACCAGCTGCTGCTTTTGATATTGTAAAAGGTGATAGCGCGACTTTCAACTTAGGATTTGCAACACGCCAAGCAGCGCTGTCAGGAGGTGATAGAAATTTTTCATGTGCAATTCCATTATCTCACATCTTTGGATTCTGCAGAAATGTTAGAAAAGTCATCTTTGGAGCTAAACACACAATTGTGCTCGTAAGAAAAGGTGATGATAATGATGCAATCTGGCGAGGTGCTGGTGTTGCTGAGGGTAAAGTAAATATATCAAAACTTTCATTGTGGATGCCAGTAATGACTCCATCTATTACTGAGGAACAAAAATTACTATCTTTTATGGATCAAGGCGGTAAATCATTGCTATCATGGTTAACAGTAACCACAGATGCTGCTCAAAGCAATATTAATGGTTTATTTACATGGCATATAGCATCACAACAGGGTGTTTCTGCACCACGACATATTTTTATTGCACTACAAGATAATGCTCGGACGAATAATCAAGAACGTTCACATATGATATTTGACAACCTTGGAGTTAATGAAGTTTCCTTACGGATAAATGGACATCAAGAACCAGCCGAGGATATACAACTAAATTTTGTTCAAAATCATGTAGCGCGCGCATATCATCGTTTAATGTCATTCATGGGACGTGATCAAAATATAGATACCGGGTTGCAAATATCACAACTAGATTTTACAGGTCTATATCCGATTTATTATTTTTCACTAGAACATCTTGATTTATCCAAACAATCTGTTGTTGATATACACTTTCGAGCTCATGTTACTAACCCTCCTCCTGATATACCCGGTCCACCAATTGTTCCCGGCTTCTACAGAGCGATCGCGGTCATACTTAGCGACAAGGCCATGTTACTTGAAGGTGGTAGTGGTCGAATGAGGGTCGTTGATGCACCGGTGGAAAATCTTTAATCGTGTTATTTAGAAAAATATATTTTATATAAAAATGTCGTATAGTCATGTTAATGTTACTCTGACCCCGGGTCAGGTAAAAAAGCTTCAATCAAAAACCGCCAACAAATGCGGAACTAAAATATCACTAAAACGAGATCATATTAGTGGTGGTCCAAACAAATTATCGTTGACAAATAATCAGATTAAACATTTCAATAAAGCCCTAGAATCAAAAACTGGAGTTCAATTCCATCTCTCCCCGAGCGCCATCAAAGACATGGTTAAAACGGGTGGTATATTCCCATTTCTTGCGGCCATTCCGGCATTACTAGCTGCGGCTGCTCCAGCCGTAGCAAAAGCAGTTGCGTTAGGTGCTGCTGGAGGTGTTGCTGGAGCGGCGGGTAAAAAAATTTTCGAAAAAGTTACTGGTGGACGATATAACAAAAAAAAGGGACGCGGTCTAAGATTACCGGGATCTCGTTGGGGGAGAGGCCTAAGGCTTCCAGGGTCATTTCGTTAGACGTTCCAGCATCAAATTTTGATTTACTTGATGCTGCTAAAAAATTAAAAATATCCGCCTTTAGAGGTGTTTTTATGCGAGATCAATTACCGAAACAACCAAACAAACTAGAAACAGGTATTATTAATCTTGACAAACGTTCCGGACCTGGTACTCATTGGGTATCATACGCGGTTGACCCGCGTGGAATTGTTTATTTTGATTCGTACGGGTTAGCTCCACCTGTTGAATTTATCAAGTATGTCGCACCACTCCACGCAACAACCTCTGGTTACAAAGTTTGGTATTCAACGCTACCCACACAAACAATGACAGATCCGCCAATATGCGGCCGTGAAGTAATTAATGTACTCGACGCTATATCAAAATCATCCAGGCCGCCACATAAAGTCGTGCACGATTATACAAGCAACCGATTTGTTGCGCGTAAGGCGTTTTAAACAACGGATCTTATTATAATGGTTGACATTTACGGAAGATCTTCTACTAGTAAGAAAATAAAATCCGACGTTGATCTGTCGAAGTATGCGACTAAAGATGACCTCGCTGATATTATGAACCTGGCTGGAGTTGACCCAGATGAAGTTGTTATTTTTCAAGATCGATATGGTAAACTAAAAACCAGCAATATCAAATGGAATGATATAGTCCGGCGAGTACTTGGTGCAGTTGCAGATAATATTCCCGTGTTTACTGACGGTGGTAGAATCAGAGATTCAAGTATGTCACTTAAAACCATCAGAGATGAAATTGCAAAAAGTGTTGCTAATCGTGTAAGAAACACCGGTGACACAATGACAGGTGAACTTAGCATGAACGGGAACAAAATAGTAGCTGTAACAGCTCCAAAATCTGACAACGACGTCGCAAACTAACTATACGTCGACAACGTGGATGGAAAACTATCCACGCTACGGGCCGAATATGATGTTCACGTAAACGCGTTCACAAATCTTCGCAGAAATTTTAGAAAAATTAATGAAACCGCAGAAGATTTTTTTGGTAATCCGTTGGTCGCTGATATAAAACTCGTTGATATCAAAACTGACCTAGACACGATCAAACAAAGACAGCAAAACATCGTAGCGGGAATTCCTGAGATTGTCAACAAAACAAATTTGATTAAAATTCCAGCTGCAATAACTCCCGGGCATATCACAAACATCGTATGCACGGTATCATCGGGATTTGCAACATGGTCGCAGCAAAATAATACCATCAAATATACTGCAACAGTCACTGGCGTGTACAGGCTGTCTGTGTTTAGTGCTGCAAAATTTGAAATATTTACAACGTTTCCATGGCGTCATTCCACAGACAGGTTTTCCGGGGTTGTATCTGTTGTATTAAATAGCGGAACCGAAGAAATATTTATTCTGGAAGCAGCTGATAAGAAATTAACCGCAACATCCTTCTGGTGGTGTTTGGAATTTGTAGCTGAAACACCTCAATTGGTTACTGTATAAAAATATATATGGACGGTGCACAATACAGATACAATCAAGCACGTGAATGGCAGGCGGCGCTAAAAGATCAAGTCGATCAATATACAGTAAAAGTAAAAAAATATCGACGACGATTGGTTATCGTTGATGTGATTGTTTATTCAGTATCCGCTGTTGTTGCTGGAACCGGTGTAATATTATCAGCGTTGACAACGATGGCACCAGTAGCTGTAACTATCTGTATTTCAGCAGCAACAACTATTGCAGGTGTGCTTGGTATCATCACAAAAAAAATATGTACTTGTACGAACGAAAAATTATCCGATTACAAAATAAAATTACATACAGCGACGGTAGCATACTCGAAATTATCCTCGTTGTTATCAGCGAGTCTCAGTGATGGAATTATATCTGATTTCGAATTTTCAATGATAACCAAAATATACGATGAAGGTATTAAAGATACAAGTATCAATAATGACAGAATTACTCCAGCAGATCGTGACCAACACAACTCCGCCAAAGATAACGATGATCTCGGTAAGTTCAACTAATCCTGAATTTAGTGTTAATTTTCCTACTGCAATTCCAGTAAAAGAAATAGCACTAGCACAATTACGAGTATATTACAGCTGGCCAAATATCAGATCAAAATCATTTAATGGTACACCAGCAAATAATTCGCTTGTATTTACTAACAAGAACAAACCCGATGGAACACCTGACTGGGTTGTTGTTGGAATACCAACCGGCAGTTACGAGATTGAAGAGATCAGTGAGGAATTTGCGCGTAGAATAAAATCAATAACAGGAAAAGAATCAAAAATATCAATTAATGTTCATGAGCCGACGTTGTCCTCGACTATTGAAATAAACTCGCCTGATTATGCCGTTGATATTTATCAATCTTCAATCAGATCCGTGCTAGGATGGCCTGAAATATCACCACCGATAACACCGATACCACCAGAACCAACTCGGGCTGATTTTATCACAGATGAAAGAAAATATATGACAGTTCCTGAATATAGAGGTAAATATCCGTGGGCTGGGAGGCCTCTTTCCATTTTTACAAGTGCTCCTGATGGTGAAAACATTCTTAGAATAATAAGTAATACACGTAATGTTCATTCAGGTACTAGAGCATATCCACTCGTTGATGAAGAATTTATTAAATCATATTCTGATCCTGTTATTTTTGAATTTAAACAATCAATCAACAAACTACGAAATTTCTTTACTGATAGCTACAGCGATGACGTAAAACAAAAAATCATTGAGACGATAAAACATCTAAATCAGGTCATATCAGATATTAGATACGCTAATAAAACTATCATTGTGAACATGGTTAAATACGGTGATGAAATTATTGATAATTATAAAGCTAAACCATGGTTTCTCAATCATTACAAAATAACTGAATAACAATTACCAACATTTGTAATACCGGGGATTGATGCTGGAGAACTAGTAAAATTATTAAACGATCTTATCGACGAAAACTTCCCTAAAATACTCGATGCATGGAAAAAACTAGCACCACCTCCAACTGTTCTCAGATATGATAATGATCCACATGGCGGCGGAAGACACGTATCCCCGGGAATCGTTAATATAACACCGACGGTCGCGGTCAATCTGGTTTGTGACGTAATCGATGGCAGCTATCAAATAGATCTCGGAAGATCAAATCAGGCTCAACAAGGATACATCCTGTACACGTTCACACCACAAGTTCCCCCTGGAAATTTAATCGTGCAAGAACCAACTAATCCTGTGTATCTGCGGTGTCACAATAATATGTTAACGCGAATCAATTTTAAACTCACAGACCACCTTAATCGCTTGATTGACATACGTGAAGAAGAGCTTGTAATAAATCTGTATGTGAAATCTTAAGGATTTCTGTCCTAAGGACTTCCGTCGTAAGGATTTCTGTCTAAGGACTTCCGTCGTAGATCTTCATGTAATGGAGGGTTTTTACACGCGAGGATTTCTTAACAGTTAGAAGAACATTTGTAACAGAGATCAGAATCAAATTCGATCAACTTAAAAAAATAAATAAAAAAATATTTTATTATTACTGGCACAAATTTGTGTTTGGTACAAATTAATCGGCCTAGGCAACTAAAAAAGCTAGTCGATGAAAGTAAAATTAAAATTTCTATCACAAAAAAAATAATATTTATTAATTTTCCTGATTTTTACTGAAATTGTACAAATTACTTGATTTTGACTACCAACTACCCCCTCAGAAACATAAAAATGCACGAACTACTTGATTTTGACTACCAACTACCCCCTCAGAAACATAAAAATGCACGAACTACTTGATTTTGACTACCAACTACCCCCTCAGAAACATAAAAATGCACGAACTACTTGATTTTGACTACCAACTACCCCGTCAGAAATAAGAAAGTTCTAACCTTGTCAAATTGTTCCTAATAAATTTTATTTATTATAAATTAATTTTATTTATTAATAATATTATTTTTACTGAGATTTTTTTTTTTTTTTACTAAAATACAACGAAATTGCTCAATTTTCCTGATTTTGACTACCAACTACCCCGTCAGAAATCAAGTAATTCGTGCATTTTTCTTTGATTTTGACTACCAACTACCCCGTCAGAATCAAGTAATTCGTGCATTTTTCTTGATTTTAGTAAAAAAAAATAAATCCTCAGTAAAAATAATATTATTAATAAATAAAATTAATTTATAATAAATAAAATTTATAATAAATAAAATTTATTAGGAACAATTTGACAAGGTTAGAACTTTCTTGATTTTGACTACCAATACACGTGGTCAGCGTTGACATGGACCCCAGTTACCAAAACTTTCATTTTCATTATCACCAGTAATGAGGTTACTCTGGATCGTTTCACCAGTAACAAGGTTACTCTGGATCGTTTCACCAGTAACGAGGTTACCTTGGATCGTTTCACGATCTAACATTATTTTTCTTAATAGTCTTATACGAGTACTAATCGTTTTCTTTGCCTCATACTCGTGGGATAATAACGACTTAATTCTTTCTACGGCGGTAGAAAGAGGAACGAACTCCTTCACATGATCATCTTCTACGGTAGCTAGCGACTGAAACATTGCCGATTGAATCCGTTTCATGAGCCTGTATTCAGATGATAGTGTGTGTGTCCCCATGGTTTTACGTTCTTGTAAAATCTCAAAGTCAGAAACTATTTTTTCAGGATTAAGTTCATCAGATATATTAATTCCATCTTTTTTCAATTTTTTAATAGCGACAATTACATCATTGATATTTTCATGGTTCATTATATAATATATAAATCTTTAAAATAAAAAAAAATATCCCTAGAACACCTATCGAGTGTATTAGCGAGTTCGTCGGGATGTTTCAGGGACAGCACAACCATGAACTCGTAGCTTGCCACCGCAATCTACCAAGTTCATTAGGCAAATATTCCCTCTACGAGAGCCCCTAACCCGCCAAACAACGGTCTAGAGGCCCAAGAGGGAGGACAGCACAATCCTCATTAAACTCGTAGCTTGCCACCGCAACCTACCAAGTTTAGAGGATATACATATAACATATAACTAACTAAGGACGGCACAAGGACAGCACAATCCTCATTAAACTCGTAGCTTGCCACCGCAATCTACCAAGTTTAGAGGATATACATATAACATATAACTAACTAAGGACAGCACAGTCCTCATTAAACTCGTAGCTTGCCACCGCAATCTACCAAGCTTAGAGGATATACATATAACTAACTAAGGACAGCACAATCCTCATTAAACTCGTAGCTTGCCACCGCAATCTACCAAGTTTAGAGGATATACATATAACTAACTAAGGACGGCACAAGGACAGCACAGTCTCATTAAACTCGTAGCTTGCCACCGCAATCTACCAAGTTTAGAGGATATACATATAACATATAACTAACTAAGGACGGCACAAGGACAGCACAATCCTCATTAAACTCGTAGCTTGCCACCGCAATCTACCAAGTTTAGAGGATATACATATAACATATATACAATGAAATGGTTATATACAATGAATGAAGAGCCCCTATCGAGTGTATTAGCGAGCTCAGATTATGAATGAAACGGCACTAACTAAGGACAGTACAAACATGTACGCTCAGCAAAATCCCACCCACAATAATTAATCCAGTGGGTGATACGAAAATATGTATCAACCACAAGTCAATATTGTGGTTGGGAATTTTGCTGAGCGGGGGGGGGGGGTTTGCGGTTCCCCCCACTATTATAAAAATCGCAATTATGCGCACTACCGACAAATTGTCAGCCATGGGGATTCGATCCTGGACCGCGAGCGTCACAGTCCAATACCATACTGATCGAGCTATCAAACATTGTTACGAACATATGTTTCGGAAGTTAATATATAGCTAGCTATATAGCTAGCTATATAGCTAGCTATATAGCTAAGGAACCAATATTTACACTAAACAGCGGTTTCTGAATAATAACAGTTTCTGTATTTAACAGTTTCTGTATTTGTAGCGGTTTCTGAATAATAACAGTTTCTGTATTTGTAGCGGTTTCTGAATAATAACAGTTTCTGTATTTGTAGCGGTTTCTGAATGATAACAGTTTCTGTATTTGTAGCGGTTTCTGAATAATAACAGTTTCTGTATTTATAACAGTTTCTGAATAATAGTTTCTGTATTTGTAGCGGGTTTCCCAAGTAGACTGAGAATCAATAACAACAGTTTCTGTATTTGTAGCGGGTTTCCTAAGCAGACTGAGAATCAATAATAACAGTGGCATGAACACACAACTGCAGGTCGATTACAATGACAAACGGTTTCTGTTTCACACACAGCTTCCTACGGATCAATAACATTATCATGATCTCTCGTAATGTTGTATGATGGGGAAATATTTAAAAAACATAAATAATACTTCTACGAGTAATTAGTTACGATGTAATTAGTTAAACTGACTAATTACTATCATAAAAAACCAACCATCTACGAAGAAAACTATATATTACAAAGTAATCTCCCCTTATATAATCAAAAATTCAGTAGTGTATGGAGGACCTACTGTGACATAAATTAAAAAAATTAATTCAATGTGGTGATGATAGTTAATAATGTGGTGATGATAGTTAATAATGTGGTGATGATAGTTATTGATACTTAAAGATAATTTTCTGCTTATATTTTTTCGAGAAAGTGGTTTTATACATATTTTCTGCTACTTTTTGTACTGAATGCGGGTGAATATCAAAATATTTCGCAGCAGAAGATATTGAACGAAACATAATTTCTTTGCCAGTTTCTATGTTTGAGGAAATTACCGCCCTCTTTCCGATTGTCTTACATCTTCCTGTATTACTGCGTGTATTATTCTCGCTGTGAGAGATAGCTTGTAAATTGGATAAATTATTGTTTTGAGTGTCCCCGTCAATATGATCAATAACAAGACCATCATTGATCACTCCGAAGAAACATTCATACGTAAATCTATGACACAGATAATGTTTCTTTTCCCCCCCGCATGTGAACATTAGATAACCAACATTAGTAATATAACCAACTTGTTTCTTCAACTTGCAGTGTCTAATGATACCATTAATATTTGATTCATAGTTTGTTATGACAGGATGTGGGACAAATATATTTTGCTCCATTATAATAATATTATATGTTTAAATCATTGTTTGTCTGAAATCTTGATATATAATCCCTCACGGATTTTATAGCGTTTTCTCCGCTATTATTTTTTTTGTCATAATATCTTTTAAGCTCTCTGAACCGTTTCCCGCCGCACTTCCCACATAATTCTGTCTTTCCTCGCACTCCAATACCACACCGTAGACATGGTATTGGTCCTAGACTTCCTCGTCGTATGTTTTGTGAGTGCATCCAACAAAATTCCTTTCTACAGGATTTGTTGCATCGATTTACTGAGCCGATCATCAACCATCTGCATTGGGACATTGTACATATATATATATAATTTTCTTTATTTAAATATTTGTTTTAATTATATGAACGAGTTTGAGAGATTATCCCAAACTAGGCCTGTTAAATATAAATTCAACCTTGACAGATTATCTTCTGACTTGCCAGTGCGAGATCTGGTTGATCCGAAAAATAAAAGTTTGATCTCGAAAATTCACGACGCCAAGAAAGAATTTTACACGGATGGTGCATCTCATACATGGTCAACGTTCAAGATTATACGCAACACTGTCAAGGACGCTACAATGAATGACAAACGAGCGGCAACTATCATTAACTACATCGCTGAATACGAGGGCAATCAAAAATATTTCTTCAGAGTAAAATTTATTGTATTAACAGAAACAGATAGTTGGATTATCCGTGACAAATATGATCCTGTCCTTGGTAATAATAAAACTATCATATTAAGTAAAAATTCCAGACCGGGTCTACTGACAGGTATTGACAAACCGTATTATGAGCGAGCATATCCTGTAACAGCAGTTATTTATGGAATCTATGAGATAAATAAAAAACCTAACGTTGATAAACTAGCGCCGATGAAATTTTCAAGGTTAAATTGTGTAGCTGAACGAGTAATAGAACACTTTACAAACGCGATGCGTGGAAATGGATTAACTGATTTAAGGCGTGAAAAAATAAACTCGTGGGCTGATTCAGTTAAGGATACCGGTGCTACAATAAAAGATGTTGCTGAGTTAGGAAAAATATTAAAATTTCCAATAACTGTGGCGACAATAACGGGAGAAGTACTGTACCAGTCGAAATATAAATCGAAGGGAGCTCCAATAAATATTATCGATCATAACGCGCACGCATGGACTAACGCAGTAACAATATTTCCACGTGATCGAACTGTTAGATTTTACCCCACAGATAATTCTGTGGCAGATAATTCTGTGGCAGATAATTCTGGGGCAGATAGTATGTTTGATTTTATCAACGAAATAAGTAAAACCGATCCTGTATCGGTATGGTTATTTAAAAGTAATGAGGAGGGTGAATTTGATCAGTTTGTCAAACCGAACGGTGAAATATATCGCACAGAATCCCTCCATGACGAGATGAAAAATCTTGCGACGTTTTTACAGTGCAAGCACGCGGAAAATACTGACAAATTACTAACTAATTGTTTTACCGTTCCATCTGTTGCGGCTCATTTCGCCAGAGAACGAAATTCATGGAAACCAACACGATTTGATTTACTCGAGGACGTACGCGCAAGTTGCGTCGAATATGGACATGGCGGATTATGGAATACCAAATACAATTACAATGATGTTATTTCGGTTGATATGGTTGCATGTTATCCAGGAAGTTTTCTGGGATACGGAGATTGTTCTACGTACTTTGAAAGATTTGGTCACCCTACAAACGAGATGACGCGAGTGGCAATTAATGGACCATTACCTGATTTTGATCTGACTGGATTCGCCTGTATTGAATCATTCGAGTTTAACGAAAATCTTCACAAGATTTGTTATGTTTGGTTTGGTAGACATTTTTGTGAAAAACGTTGGGCACCTATAGTTTTGTTACGATATATGCTAGATTGTATGATACTGACATCGTTGGTGGTCAGTGAGGCAATTATATCATATCATGCACAGACCAAAGTTTGGTTGCCCATGTCAGATTCTGAAGTTATCAGCGAGTTTAAGGATGATATTCCTAATAAACTCAAAACCGCAAAAGATCTCGGTAGAAAAATTATAGGTAAATTTACTCAAGGTGGTGCATATGATTATAAAAGACATCACGCACGATTAATTCTAGATGATGCCGAGTACGATTTTATAATCGCTGATACAACGGCGAAAAATACGTTTGTAAATCGAGAGAGTGTTTATTTATCCGACGGAACAAAATTAGGTACGATCGTTAGTTACATAAATGACGTATCCCCGCAATATACTCATCTAAGATCTTCCATGTTGGCTTATGTTTCTATAAATTTATTATCGATGATTAATAGATTTCCTGAGACCGCAGTCAGAGTCGCAACGGACTCGTTTTATATTTCAAGTAAATATTTAGAATCTGTTATGAAATTTACAAGTAATGATGAACGATGGGGTTCGTGGAGAATAAAAAAGGAACTATTCCACAATTATGTAGAATCAGCAGATGCTCCAGTGAGAGATTTTTATCGTGAGGGTAATAAAATATCAGAAATGTCGAAGGCACCATCGTTGAGTGATCCAATAACGAGATATAAGACAGTATATCTCAATGGACCTGGTGGATGCGGCAAAACAACTCGAACGATTAATGTTTTTAGAAATTCAGATATAATCGTGCTGACACCCACACATAGACTTGCACGTGAGATGAAACAGCGGCAAGTACAATCGTGCACGTATCATAGTTTCTTCCGATGGCGCGGAGATACATGGACTCCTGAACGGATGGGAGAAAAATATATACCTAAAATAATTATTTGGGATGAGATATGCACGGTGTCATTGGATACATTAAAAATGTTTCTTGATTGGTTGTTGACGAAAAATACCGCCATAATAATGTGTGGCGATCATGGTCAACCGCCGCCTTTTGTTGGACCATCTCCACATGATTGGTTAAAAATTTCGTTGATTATTACGAGGAAATAGATGATGATCATAGAGCTCTTGATGCAAATTTGAAGGAGTTTAAAAAATTAATCAGATTACAATCAAACAAAATTCAGTGTGAAATAATACGTGGAGTGATCTCAGAGACATCAATGAGTGATTTTTTGAACTCATGGAGACCCACCGATTTGATCGTAGCAAGTAGAAAAATAATCAGAGACGCTTTACAACAACAGTTATTTCAACTACATAAAGAACAATATTCAGAATTACCCGTTCCGTTATGTTATAGACCATCAGATACACGAAAACAGAATATTAATGTTGATATTCCAGGACCCTTGACAGAGTCAAGGAAACAGATTCTCGTATTAAATGATATTGTCGCCGTTGATATCAGTGTGGTTGAAGATGCATTACGCGCTGACAAATCTCCATGGGTGTTGGGATACGCCATGACAATCCACTCGTCTCAGGGATTAACTATTTCTGATACACGAGTCTGGATTGTAGACGATCGCATCGAGTGGTCAAATTTAGTTTATTTGGCGGTATCGAGGGTCAGAAATATATCTCAATTACGTAGAATTATAATTCCTGAAATCGTTGATAAATTTAACATCATCGATGATGATATAATAAGAAAAAATTAATCGGATACAAACAATCTGACAAAAAAAATAAACGTGACTTTGATCTTGATGTTGAATTTATTATTGAGTTAAAACAGCAGCAGAACAATCATTGCGCATGTTGTAATTGTATAATGTTATGGCGGTATTCGAGTAATGATTCAAGACAATTTACCGTAGATAGAAAAGATAATAGTCGCGGTCATACACGAGAAAATACCATGTTGACCTGTCTTGAGTGCAATCGACGTAGAGGCGCTAGCGCCTTGGGTGCTAGTTAAGTGATCGAAATCACCGAAGTGATCGCGGTGGTAGTTGTGTATCCGCGGGAATTATTTGTAGTTGTTCACGTGTAAATCCACGTTGAGGAGCGGCCGAATCTAATCTGTAGATTGCAGGTCTGGAAACGCCTACATTTCTTCCAGTGGATCTTGTCACGGTAGATATTTTGTGTGTGGTAACACTCCAAATAGGATCAGTTGCTCTCGCTTTACCACCTTCAAGTTCACCAGGCTCATATAAATATCTGATTGTGACATCACCTAATATTTTTTGTTTTCCAGCATCTTTCCGTTGTGTTGGTATATTTTTTTTTGTGACCGCGCTAATGGGTTTCATGTTGGTTGTTCGTGTGATCTCATTATTTAATGCAGCTATCACGATTGGTAATCTTGCCACCCATTCGCGAGATCTTTTATCCTGAATAAATTCCCTCGCGTATTGATATCCAAATAACCGCTCAGCAAGTGTTCGATTAAATCGCTCAACAATTGCTTGATCACGATGAATTGCAGTATGACCTCGTCGTATTTTGGTATTATGTTGTTTCATCAACGATGATACTGGACCAAGAAATTCCTTGCCAGGATCAACCTGTAGTAGCTGTGCCCATCGCAGACCACCTTGTGGTCCACCACCTCGTTGATAAATTCGTTCAAACGCATCGGCTACTTCAGATGATGTTTTCGCTGATAGCGGCTCTGCTTCTTTATATCTACTTGCAACATCAACTACGGTTAGCGCGTATTTGTACGTTTTTCCACGCACAGTATCATGCGGTAAAAACAGAATATCAGCTTGATGAACTTCATTAGGAACACTGACATCGAAATACGAGTACTGAATTTGTTTAGGACGTGGTAGATAAATTTGCCATATTGCCTGCCTGGACAACCACGCGCTAGCAGTAGAATGTTTAACCGCCGCTGCATCAGCGAGTTTACCAATTGCTGCTTTGCCTCTCCAGTATCCTCTCGGTGAATAATAAATTGATTCCATTATTAATTACCAGCCCCAATCGCTAATTTACCTTTCATCGAGGATCTTACTAACCAATTAGCTAATGATTCTCTAATATTTTTATTTTTTATAGAATTTAATGAATGAATTAATTTTACATCTGCAATATGCCTATCTTGTAGATTTTGACTTTTATAAGCTACATCATGAGCATGACAAGCTCGATCAATAGCGTTTATTGGTTCCTCGCCTGGTTTTGGTTGATCTTGATTATCGAGCCTGATATCAAGTCTGGTACCAGGACCGCAATAATTATATCCTGGTAGATGTTTTTCTCCGCTGTATTTAGCCCATGGAGCACCTGGAAACTTTGACATCAAATTAGCAATATCACCACCGCGCTTATTAGGTAAAAATGAAAATTTCTTTCTACAGCACATAGAACATTTTCCACCGTACGCTATTTTTTTGTTTTTTGTTGCAACTGTAGCTAAATCAATAGTTGGAGTTTTAACTCTACAGCGTAAACAATATAAATTCATGTTATAACATATATGGATATAATTGATTTCTCAGCAACTCGGCAACGAGAGCCAGTTAAGCACCATCCTGCGCTACCGAACTCCATCAGAATGATTATCATAGGACCATCTGGATCGGGTAAGACGCAATTATTACTTAATCTGATAATGAGATGGTTGAAATGGGATAAGTTGTATTTAGTAGCACCATCCGTTGATGATCAACGATGTTATGATGTACTTAAAGATTTCAATGAAAACGCGCGATTACTGGATGAAGATAATGATGTTATAGAGTTTATAACCGATATTGATGAAGCACCATCCGTAGATTCCATAGACGGATTTATTAATAATTTAGTTGTATACGACGATGTGATGCTAGATAAACAATCAAATCCAGCCAGAATATTTTCCCGAGGTAGACACAAAAATACAGACGTGATCTATGTTACTCAACGATATACACAAATACCAAAAGTGATCAGAGACAACTGCAACATTTTAGATGTGTTTAATGGCGTAGACACACACACGTTGCGAAATATTCATCAAACCTGGTGTGGTGGTGACATGGATATAATTAAATTCAAAAATTTCTTCTCACGAGCGCAAGCTACTCCGCATGGATTTATAACAATAAATTTACATGATCCAAGAACAAGATATCGTGTGGGTATTGATAAAATATTTGGGTAACAGGGGAAGCAGCAGAGAGGGTACCTACCAACGTTGGTCGTCAAAAAAATAAACAAGAAATAAATAAACACGTAGAGTACTTTATTTTTTCAGATACTATTTCGAACTGAGGTTTTATTAGTACAATCGGTCATTGCAAAAATAAACATCTCAAGGAAAGTTCATTTGTAAAATCTTGACCTTTCTACGAGATGATTTATTTGTTTGTTTTATTTGTTTGTCGGAATTCTATGGTCTGTTCACCCTCTCTGCTGCTACCCTGGAAAACACCGGGAAGAACCACCGACCCACGAGAAGCTACTGGCAAGCTTTCTCACATACGCACATTGGACGAATCCTAGACTCGAACCCACGCAGACAGAGGTGTGATGGCAGTGATCTATAACTTAGAGCGCTTTAGACCACTCGGCCACTCGGTCACTCGGGGCGTGGGTTCTTCTTTAAGAAAATTGCTTGAATACCTTTGTACTTTTCTGACATGTTGGCCCCATTGTCACAGCCATAGCCACGGCAGTCCTCAAAGCGAATTTTTAAAGTTTCCAAAGTCTCCAGGACTAATCTTGCAGTATCAGATCCAGTCTTTTTTGCACAATCTGCAACGATCAAAAACCGCTCTTCGATGGAAAATTTTCCAAGTTATTCATGTACGTATCGTATGACAAAAGTAGTTTCTTCAGTATGACTCACATCAGGGGTGGCATCAACCGTAATTGAAAAATACTTTGCAGCTTCACACTCTTCTACTATCTGTCTCCGAACTTCAGCAGCACAAAGTCCAATGAATTCATTTTGAGAACGATTTGAGAGGTAATGCGCTTGAAGCCTTTGACCCTTTTCCTGTGACCGTTTAACTTTCATCACATGTTCCTTGAGAATTGGATCATAATGCGAAATCAGTTCTAGCAATTTTAAGAAACTTCCATTATGAGGATCTCCAGTAATGTCTGATTTTACGCGAAAAACCAATCCGCGTTCACCAAGAAACAGAAACACTTCGAAGATTCTTTCTAGAAATTTTCTCCATGTAGCTGCTTTGGTGAGGATTTGGCAATCCAGAAAATAGTCAATTGACCGATCATTCTTCACTCGAACTTATAATTCACGCCATTGAATGTAGCACTGTTTATGGGCTTTTGAATGCTCATGCTCAGGAATACGGTTGATAAGATTCTTCTATTCCTTTCCAGGTCCCTATCCTTCCGTCATTGCGAGTGATGAAGTCAAGCGCTGAACCTGACTTTCAGGTGAAAATAATCGACATGGCTAACAAAACAGTGCCATCTTTGCTCGGCTAAATACAAGCCAATCTCTCGAAAATGGTTCCCCATTTGGCATTTTACCTTTCAAAACAGACATTGGAAATATGTGATTTCCAATATCTTTGGGCAGCTCCAGTGGAAAGGAAATGTGACCAGCCTTGACAAAATTTTCCAGCTGAGTGGGTAAGAATGTTTCAGTTTCCAATTCCCCAATGTCAAATGGCTGCAACAAAACTACTCCAGTTGGCGTCGCAGAAGTATTATCACTCTCACCAATTTCAGTGATCTGACTGTCCTTTTGTATTTGTACTGTCACTGTCAGCATGTTACCAGTAACATATGTAACCTGCACTTTGGCTTTTTGCTGAACTTCCTAAGGCATGACCAGTGGTATCAGCTTCTAAACTCTATAACTGCTGCAACAAAAGATTGGATGTCAGGGTCATCTTCTTTCTGAGTTGAAGAACTACTGGAAGGGGCATCTGAGGTCTTGGGAGTGGTCGTAATTCCAACATCAAATTAGGTTTGCAACCCTTTTTGCAGAGCTGCTTTTTTAGCTTTGCTGATTTTAAGCTTTGACACATCTGATGGATATGTGCGTTTCATTTCAATTCTTTTCACGTACAATCCAATGCTTTGACGACTTCAGGGGTATATCTTCCAACTAGAAAAGTAACGTACTGAAATGCAGTACTTGCTGAGTACTACTGTAGTACTGCTGAATCTTCAACCAGAGCACTCATTTCTTAGCAGTATATTCATATTTCCGTTTTTAAATACGGTACACGTGAATCATTTTCAATTTGGAAGACATCGGCAGATCACTGCTCACAGATCCTTTTCATGCAAAATATATGCCGGACGACTGACGTTTCAGACCAAGAGAAAGTGACTAACTGACTAAGTCATATAAAACTCACGTCAGTCAAGTGAGTCGCATTACCGGTAGAAACTATATAGCAGGATGATTCAACCCGTCATCCCACTTCCTTTTTTCCCTGTATCACATTGTCATTAGTTACTTCGTGTTGTAGTGCATGTTATAGCTGGTTCTCTTTTTTTTTTTAAAAAAAAGAACAAAAACAAAACAAAACGCAAGCTCTCTTCCGGCAGAATTTGCCGTGTTTGGCTGCGTGTGGGGGCCCCGAGCAAATTGATCGGGTATCTCGACCTCTGCACGGCCCTGTGTGTGTGTATTAGTGAAACGCAGAATCGTCATTACGACGGGGGTTGGGGGAGAGAATAAGAGAATATGTTATTCCTACTGTTAAAAATGTGACGATACTTACATTTCGCCATGGAATATTTTCCGTAAGAAGTTTCCAAACATACATGATGCTTATTAGAAAATCACATTCATTGGAAAAAATATCGTTTCGGTAAAATATCACTAGAGTCGACTAAAATCATTATTTTTTTGAAAACGTCTAGGTAACGTTTTCACAAAATAGTACAACTTAACATTCTCTAACGTACATTGCAATAAGATTGACACAATTTTCACCAATCGTACAATTGTTCGGGTATTATTTTTGTTTTGTTTTTGTAAAGCGTCTAATGGTTAAGCGCAGAAATGCACGTCCGATATTGTCACTTTGTGAAGAGCCACGGAAGTAGATTCGAAGCGAACACGTTAAGAAATGAAATTGCTCATAACGAGTGACGCATTCTTTTGTTCTAAGGTAGTGTGGTAAAATAAGGCCTATGCGCTAGCATTTGCTGGACAGACCAACTATCTAGAGTGTTAATTTGCAATCCTCTGTTGTGTGTTATCCCATTTTTCGTGCCATACTAAATACTAAACGGTTACATTATTAGTTCGCGTTCTGAAACGGACATTTTTTTTATACAACATACACACATTCACACAGATAGAGAGACAAGGGCTACATTATCTAGGGGCTGAGTTTTCAAACTAGTGAATTTGGGGCTTTGAATAAAGTGAAAATTTCCGGTCAAGTTGCAGGTATGCGTGCAGCAGGAGGGAGGGTGAACATACCATTTTTAGAAGGGCACATTTACTAAAATAAAGCTTGATACAAAAATTCAGAATACAAGGTCAATAACGTCAAACCGAAGCCTCTAACCGACCGAGATTTTCTCTAATTGGGTTAGCTCATTTTGTTACTTTATCTTTGTCGCTCGTGTTTTCAAATTTGTATGTGTGTTTGTTTACCCGTCGGAAACTCATTGTGGTCGCGTCCGCCCTGCTGCTGTTTCTTAACCAAAAATTTTATGAAGAGCTACACGTTATCGCGACCGAGGATCATGTAAATTTATCGTGATAAATCCGTGTGGGGTAGCTTGCGCGCATAAAAAGAAGTGTTTGAACTTAATCATATCCATATCGCCTGAACACCAAGTCTGATGAAAATTTCTCGGAGCATGTTTGTCGACTCCATTAAACACAACTAAAATATTGCAGTTATCTCTGAGTACTTTAGGTATTTGTGCATATCGCTGAGTAACATATATAACATAGGTGTTTTGTGTCTGACTCGAGAAAATATCCGAGATGGATTTGATTGTTTGTCCAGCTTCACATCATCGTATTCTACGAGATTATTAATAAATCCATCGAGGTCATCTACGGATAGGGCTTCATCGATATCGGTGATAAAATAAATAATATCATTACCATCATCGTCCAACAATTTTGCGTTTTCATTAAAATCTTTAAGCACATCGTAGCATCGCTGATCATTTATGCAAGGTGCCACTAAATACGATTTATCCCATTTGAGCCATCTCATTATCAAATTAAACAATATTTGCGTCTTACCCGACCCAGATGGACCTATAATAATTGCTCTGATAGAATTTGGTAGTGCTGGATGATGTTTGACTGTCTATTGTTTCCGCGTCGATGAAAAAATCAATGACATCCATGTTATACAAATATAATAAATAATATAAATTTATATTGTAGTCGATGCAGAGCACCCACTCCCACATGTGGATTAGCAACAATAATAAATAAAAATAGAAAGCGTTCACTTACAGTTACAATGTGGTACTGGCAAATAAAAATGTATCTCCCTTGACAAGTCAAAGAGAACAGCTGGTAATATCGCTGCTTCACCGGGGAAATTATCAGGAGGTCCATGGGCTAAATACCCCGGAGAAAAATATATTCCTGGATATAATTATTGTGTTCCTGAAACCCGACTTGATTTACAACAACGACATATTGCAGATGTCAAGTTAATTCACTCGTTAAATTCCATTTAAAAACAATCTCTCAGAGAAAAACTTGCTAGCTTCCTAGGAAATCCGCGATGAAAGGTAAACTAGTATTGAGAGCCGGTAATTAATCAACCGATTGTTATTATTATTATTATTATTATGGAATCAACTTATTATAACCCAAGAGGACATTGGAGGGGTAGAGCAGCAATTAGTAAACGTGCTGATGCAGCACATGTCACACGTTGTGTTGCTGCAAACTGGTTAACACAACAGGTAATATGGCAAATTTATCTTCGACCACCTAAACAAATACTGTATACACATTTTGATGTCAGCTCTCCAAATGAGGTTCATCTAGCAGATATTTTGTTTTTACCACTTTATCGTCGCCCTCTTAGTAAGAGAGTGGTTAATTGGATTTGGCTGGCGTTATCTAGAGGATGACCTCCCTCGATATTATAGCCCGGCGGGAGTGAAAGAAAGAATATGATTTCAACAGAGAACTGAGCGAGAATACTGGGAGAAATAAAACAGTATGAGCCCCCTTTGACACGAAAATAACAAATTTAATCAGAACAAATTAATAACGACAATTCCAATTCAAGTTTGATTATATCAATATAATTTAACAGGTATGTCCAATTTGGATTTATTTCATCATCATCATCATAACGAGAGGTGAAAAGAGCGCAATGTTCACGATTGATTTGTATCACCTTTATCTCTTGACCGTATATCAACATCTCCTAGTTCATCCTTCCGAAACACCTTGCTTTGCCCCTTCATGGACTTCCTGGTTCTTTCATACTGACCTCGTCCTTCTTTCCCTCGGACTTCTGTCTCAAGACTGTCTCGTCTCTCTCTTATCTTTCACCAAAACCTGTCTTTCATTTTACAAGACGACCACCTGGTCCCTTCCTTGTTTACCGAGGAAGGCACCAATCTCTTAATGCCTCCCCGGAGCCGACGATACTTCCTCCTTCCAGGAATCTTTCAGACTAAAGAATTTCGACTAAGGTCGTCACTTTAGATTTGATTGCTCTAAAGCTTACGCCTTAATTTATTCTGCCCAATCGTAGGCAGCGGTCCTTCATTTTTTTCCGAAGAAATTCTTCCTTACATCAGGTTTAGACAGCTCAGAATCTGTGAACGACCGTGCGTAACAATTTCCCTTTGATAAAATGATAAGTGGACATAGGTTCCTACCAAGCGGTTAGGGTTGGCAGCTCAAATGTTTACTTTCTAAGGACTGTGTTAATATACCCAGGTCAATTCCACTGAGTCTGAATGCTGTCTCTTTGCCGTTTACATTGACATGGAGGAGATGAACAAAGCAAGGTCGAAGTGACCCTTCAAAAAGACTTTTTCTGGCTTAAATGCGATAAAATTTTAATGCTCAATGCATTCAACTTTAAAGTTCACTGCAGTTTAAAATTCGACACTTCACAACCACACAATGCTATTAAAACACGTAGACGTCAATTACGCGCATACAAATAAGTGTTGTTGACGTTGCAAGTAGATATAAAGAAGCAGAACCACTATCAACTAAATCAGCAACTGAAGTTCTGCGATGGCCACAGTTGCTAGAGGCTGATCCTGGCAAGGAAGTTCGTGGTGCAGTATCATCTATGATGAAAAACCATAACGTCTAAATCAGATGAGGACATACCGCAATTCAGGCAATTGTTGAACGATTTAATTGAACACTTGCTGAGCGGTTATTTGGATACCAGTCTGCGAAGGAAACAATCCAGAAAGACAAGATATCTCGTGAATGGGTTGCAAGACTACCAAATGTAATAGCCGCGTTAAATAATGAAATGACTCAAACAATTTCTATGAAGCATACCAATGCAATCAGACAAAACATATACCAATACAATAACATGATTCCTTCTCGAAACAACCAAAACTAGGTAATTGACTGTAAGATATTTATATGAACCTGATGAACTTGAAGGTGGTAGAAAAAGAGTAACTAATGCTATTTGGAGTGTGACCACACATAAAATTTCCAGCGTGGTAAGAACCACGGGTCGACCTGCAATATATAGACTAGATTCAACTGCTCCTCAACGTGGATTTATACGTGAATAGTTACAAGTAATTACTGAAGACACACAATTACCACCGTCTTCACTTTTGTGAACTGGCTCCTCGTTGTTGATTCCATTAAAGACAGGTCAGGATCATATTTTCGCGTGTGTGACCAAGACTATTATTACGTCTATTTACGGTAAACAGTCTTGGATTATTATTTGAATAATACCACAACATTACTGTGTTGCAGCTCGCACAATGATCATTCTGTTATTGTTTCAATGCCATGATAAATCCAGGGTCGAGATCAAAGTCGCGCTTTTTTGTCATATTGTTAATACCTAGCTATATTTTTCTTATTACATCGCCGCCATTGCTATCAGTTTGATTATTATTTTCTGTGAAGTCTAAGATAACCCTTCGCAGTTGAGATATTCTTATGACTCAAGACACTGCGAGATAAACTAAATTTGACAATTCAATACGATCATCAACAATCCAAATATCTGTATCCGAAATAATTAATTCTTGTGACGAATGAATCGTTAATGCATATCCTAGCGTCCATGAAGTTTTGTCCATCGTTAATGCACTCTCAACAATACTTACAGGAACTAAAACAATATCATTTAATACAAGAATTTGTTTACTACCACAACCTGGAATTTCAACGTTGATGTTTTGCCGTCGAGTATCTGCTGGGCGATAACAAAATAGTACAGATAGATTTGACACTTTTTATTGATGTAACAGCAATAACTGTTGCTGAAGTGTATCACGACCTATCCTTCTACTTGCAACTATCAAAAAAATCAATCATATGTGTTTCTCAAATCATCTAACGCATTCTTTCACACTTAATTTTATTTGGTTGTAGCCTGATTAATTTTTTAAGCTTTCTTAATTTTGGATCAAGCACTCTATGATAATCAGTTATTTCCTCATAAAAACCTACGAACATTATTTTAGCCATTCAAGTGGAGACGCTCCAACAAAAGTTGGCGGTTAACCATGATTACCACACATTATCACCGCAGTATTCTTTGTCAACAACCGAACAAGAAATATTTTTAATGTCTTCAGCGACACTGTACATACTTCATCCTAGATAATAGTCTTTGGAATATGTTAATCGTATCTGGTATTCCACAATCCACCGTATCCGTATTCCACACAACTGCGTTGTATTTCGTCAAGAAATTCCTAACGTGTTGGTTACCATGAATTTTCCTTCTGAGCAAAATGAGCAGCAACTGATGGAAAGGTAAAACAATTACTCAGTAATTGTTCAGTATCGTCATGGGTATCTTTCAACACAAGATATTTCATTTCTTCATGGAGAGATTATGTATATCCATTAGGTCGTACAAATTGATCATAGTTTCCATCATCGGAACTTTTAAACAGTCACACGGATACAGGATCACCGTTATAGAACTTAAGAGTTCGATCTCGTGGAAATATTGTCACCGCCGATGTCCACGCATGCGCATAATGATCAATACTGTATATCGGAGCTCCTTTCGATCTATATTTTGATTCGTACAAAACCTCTCCGGTTATTGTTTTTACTTCTATTGGGAATTTTAATTTCTTTCCCAGTTCAGCGACGTGTTTTATGGGCGAGCCGGTATCTTTAAACGTTTCTGACCACTCATTTATTTCTTTACGTCTTCGATCCGTTAAAACGTTTCCACGTATCGCATTTGTAAAAAGTTCTGTAAATCGTTCAGCAACACAATTCAGCGTCGAAAATTTCATAGTTTTGAGATCATCAACGCTAAGTTTATTATTCAGCGGATATATTGCATAAATAACTGCAGTCACAGGATACACTTGTTCATATTACGGTTTGTCAATACCAGTCAACATTCCTGGTTTGGAATATTTATTTAACGTAACAATACATCCAGTGTAAAGACGGAAAGGGTCACGTTTGTCAAGGATAACGAAGTACCGTCTAGCTCCGCAATAAACTTTACTCTATAAAAATATCTTTGATTGTCGACACAATAATTGTCGCACCTCGTTGGTCATTCATTATAACATCGATAGCACATTCGGTGTCACGTATAATTCTGAATGTTGACCACACATGACATGCACCATCACCGCGAAATTCTTCCTTGGCGCCACGATTACTTTTAATCAGAAGTTTCGTCGGATCAACCATACCTCGCTTCGGCAAGTCAGGGGTTCTTCTGTCAAGATCGAATCTAGGTTTAGAAGGTTCGATTGTATATAATTTATCAAAACTCCTCCATATTATAATTAAGACAAATATATATTTAAATTGAAGTCGACCCACTTAATATTACTCGTCTTTAAAACACCATTTGCATCCTGAAAAATAACAACAACTTCATCTCGGTCAACTCCAGAGAGGTTTATAAGATGAGGAAGATCATCTCTAATAGCGTAATTCGACAAATCAATGTCATCTTTTTCTTCTTGTCTTTGATAGAAGATCTTCCATAAATATCAACCATTATATGATTAGTTATTATCTGAAATAGACCTTATGTACGTATGCACAACCTTATGAGGCGCATCGGAAGGTTTTGACACAGCGTCGAGTACAACAATTACTTCACGGCCACATATTGGCGGATCAGTTATTGTCTGTGTTGGTAATGTTGAATACCAGGTCGGCGGAGTGTTTTGCACTTTGCTGACAAATATAAAAAATTATTTTGGTGGTGCCAGTCCATGCGAATCGAAATAAACAATTCCGCAAGGGTCAATCGCATATGCAACCCAATGAGTACTTTTCCCAGAACTTTCATCGAGATTAATGATACCGGTTTCAACACGGTTTGGTTGTTTTGGTAATTGGTCACGCATAATATCATCTCTGAAGTTTTTTATATTTAATCGCTTAGCAACAGGAATTAAATCAAAATTCGACATAGGAAGGAGATGGTTTGCGTCTAACGAAGTATCCCAGGTAGTCTCAAACCTTGACCGTACCACGAGTGAGGAGTTCCTAGTAGTCTTAGACCCTTTCCCTTTTTTTGGAAGTTTTTTTCCGTGACCTGATGTTTTCTTTAGTGCCATCCCATTTACTTTGGTTTGACATTATTGGCCTTGTATTTTCATTTTTCGTTGGAAGCTTTTTTTAGCAAATGGGCCCTTCTAAAAATGGTCTGTTCACCCTTCCTGCTGCTCGTGCAATGGAAAATTATAAAATCGGATGAAGCTTTCTCTCGTGGCATAGGTTTGTGGAGATTGTGTGCAAGTTTCAAAACTAACGTCACATAGCTTTCTATTATCTTGTAGACATTTCGACTTTGGAATATGCGACGTAAAGCAAGTCATTGTCACAAACATTAGTTGTTTGGATAAATCCAGTAAACGTTGCAACACACCTGCTCTGTCTTTATACTTACATCGAAGACACTAGATATTTTATACTTTACATACACGTTTAATGGTGTTTAAAGTCACAACATTTCTCTAATATAGAGTTTAAGAGAAGGGGATGAACTCTAACAAAAGAGTAATATCCATCACACCACCATCTATACCATCCAACACCCAACCCACACACCATCCAAAGCGTCATGTGTTAACTTAGAGTCTACGAGAAGGAAATGAAATCTCACAAACATATTATCCAACAATTCTTTTATGTATATTTGATTTAATTTATATTTGCTATAATTAATTGTTTGGTTCTTAGTTTTATTTTTTTTATATTCCATTACTTGCTATGGTAATGTAACTTTATTGACTGGAATAGACTTCAATTCTGGCTGATTATTTTTATTTGTGACATAAACAACTTTATAGAGACATTGTATCTAATGCTAACCTAGTTCCTGACCTTGATAGAGAACCAGTAAGAGTTTAAACTTTTGTATTTATCAACATTTACACTGGAATATTATATTCTGTGATTCAACAAAGAACTGTTGATACATCAGTACGACCCTGCATACGTCATGACCTTACATTTATGATTTCATCGGGATTCGAATTCAGTTTCATTAATTACTAGGACGTCTATTTTTTAATTCGTGGATTACTCTTTTAGATTTGATTTGTAAAACCGTAAGTTCTTTTAGTAATTTTTACCATGTTTTTCTGGGGAAATAAATTATTTGTTAACTTTTACAAAGCTTGTTGTTTTCACATTTTTCTTGTTACGTTTTGTAAGAGTCTAAACACGCAACAATCCATACACACTATCTAAAACGTCTTGTGTTAGCTTAAAGTTTAAAACAAGGAGATAAGATCTAACAATACTCTCACATGCCACCTATACCATCCAGCACACCATAAACATTCTGTCTAAAATCTTTTGTGTTAGCTTTAAATATACTATCAATCACACTATCTATACCATCCAGCACCCACCATCCAAATCGTCTTGTAGTGTTAAGAGAAAGGGATGAAATCCAGCAAAATAATATCCACCACACCATCTATACGATCCAACACCCCATACATAATTTATTTAGAACTACTTCAGTAAACTTAGAGTTTAAGAGAAGGGGATGAAATAAAACAAAAATACTATCCGTCTCTCTTTATCTGTCTCTGTCTCTGTCTGTCTCTGTCTCTGTCTCTGTCTCTCTCTCTCTCTCTCACACACACAAATAAATTTTCTCTCTCTCTCTCACACACACCCACACCCACACCCACCCACCCACACAAATAAATTTTGGCAAAATGATTAGTATCTTTTCTAGAGATTGAAATGGCCATTAGAAGGGCCGTTGGCAGTTTGCTAACTGCATCTCAATGATCTTCTTATCCTCAAATTTCGTCTCACAGCGGGACCGTACGGTACAACTCTCTTGAGATTCATACACCCCTGTCTTTCCACATCCTTCTGTGTGTGACTTTTACAGTCATATCGCTACGATGTCTGCAATGTGGCAGTTTATAGTGATGTCTAGCACTGGAGGATCGTGCCGCAGACATGTTGCATAATGTCCCACCCAGTCACATTATTCTGACACCAGGCCGACCAGTCCTAACACTCACGTCTTAATGCTAAGCGCCAAGCGAGGCAGCTGTTAGTACCATTTTTGTAAGTCTTTGGTATGACTCGGCCGGGGGTCAAACCCACGACCTCCCGCATCCGAGAATTACCATGAGGTAAACAAATATAATTTATAAGAAAAACTATGGCTCACTTTACATATATATATATATATATATATATATATATATATATATATATATATATATATATATATATATATATATATATATATATATATATATATATCTATATATATATATATTCACTAAATAGTGTAGCCCTTCTCTCCCTCCCCTGTGTATCTGAGACATGTCTCAGTGAGAAATGTTTTTGTCCGTTGCAAAATGCGAACCAGTAATGTGGCAGTTCAGAATTCAGGGTGGAAAGAAAAAAATTGTAAAGCACACAACAAAGTATTGAACATTCACACTCTAGTCTGTCTACCCTGCAGTGTTAAAACGCATAGTCATTATTTTGCCACAATGCTTTAAAATAAAACAATGCGTCACTCATTGTAAGTCATTTCATTGACTAACCGATATTATCTAATTCCATACCTTCAAATTGGAACGGAGTCAAGAATGACGACCTGTTCAAATATATTTCCATTTTTATTATTATGTCATTGTGCCGGAGATATATAGTATTTACTTTGGGCATCTGTGGAGCTATTTGTCTTACCTATAAGATAAAACGTTAAAGCATTAAACTTGCACTGTATGTAAATTTCGAATTAATATATTTGTGTGCCATATAAATAAGCAAATAGTGGGCTAATCCTTTCATTATTTTATTCTAAGAGAGAGAGAGAGAGAGAGAGAGAGAGAGAGATTACTATAGCTCTAATTGTAGTCCAGGAAAAACGATTACACAAGTCTCATTCTGCACTTCTTTATACGTGTTTTTTACCTTTTTATAATTGAATATAAGCTTAATTTCAAAATTTGCTGACACTTCATATTAAACAAAGAAAACTGAAAGAAAACTTATTTTGTTTTTGAAAATGTATGCAGTAGAACCGCTTTAAACGGAAACAGAGTACACATTATACATATGCTATAAATACCATACACAAAGACACTTTTAAATTTAAAACGGAGGTAAGATTGACTACAGGAAATATGTATTGATGGGTTTGTACCCCTTTCACATCACAGCGCATTGTCTAGACAATGTTGTACTGCAGCTATTAAAGCTATTCACAGTCCTATCGGAAATTGTAAATTTGGTTCTTGTTAAAATCTTTTTTCATTCATTTTGATTACATAAAGTAAAGGGACAATTAGGTTTCAAACCCGAAAGTTGGTTTAAATGAGGAAAGTATTGCATTCTAAACATTGAATACCTCACTACTGGAGCAATGAGCGTGATCAATATTAATTGAAAACATCTTTACTTCAATTTGAGTTACAGATACAGTCTTGATTGTGACCTCAAAAACTTCCAGAGTGGAAATTTCCCATGTATTGGCAAAGTATTCCCATCAAATGGTAATTGCGACCTCAAGTAGTGGGATGTGTAACCTTCACCTAAGAACTATTCAGACTTGACTTAACATGTGAATCAGAATCAGTCTAATTGTTGTGTCAAGCTTTTAATTTGGGTGGATTTATTTCTTCAAAATTATTTTTGACTGGAAATATAAAGTGCTCGATAATATTCTTGGAGAAAAACATTAATTTTGAATAATAGTGAATCCTGTCAAAAAGCTGTATGGAATCTCACACATTTGGACCTGCGATAGAACGTTTAGGACTATATGAGATTTAGTGCACAATAATGTAAGGTTTGTGTAAAAATGTTTCACTTTATATATATAATTTTTTAATAAGTAGCAATCTTGACCATATTCTTGCTATACTTACATGAACGTTAATGTGCACACTGTTGCACCTAATTTGAGTTTCTGCAATGCCTTACAACCTATAGTGTACTTAGCTTCGTAAATTGTAACACAGATAAGAGATCAACACACTTATTCTAGCATGCTAAAAAAGACCCTTATTCTAGCATGCTAAAAAAGGCCCAATTACTATGTGCCTGTAAATGTAATATATACACGCAAACCAGGTTTATTTACCACACCTTCTTAGGCAATCGAATTACATTGCGTGTAAAACACTTCCCTGTTTACTCCCATGGTGCTGGGCAGCCATTTTTAAACCGGTAACGAAGCTTGTCAGTGGAAATCAAACTTGAGTACAATTTTAGTTCGGTCCATCTGATTTGAGTGCATATCAAGTGCAGATAATTCGTGGGAAAGGTATGCTATTCTTATCTTCTTGAAATGGCCAAGTTGATGTATAATTTCTTCATTACAGAAAAGATATATCTCGCCTTGTTTTTGTTTACATAAAACGGGTCACCTTTATGATTTACTTGCGTGTAATAAGATCTAAAGTCCTCTGTAATATATGGATTGTCCCTTCTTAGTTTGAGAAGATTGGATGTATTTTAAAAGTCTTTGCGACACTTATGATAACAACATTCACAGTTTCTATTTCGAAAACCAATAACCATCATTTTGTTTCACTTGTATGTGTATATTCCCGCAACGTGTCCCAACAATAAGAACCGGTTCACACGACGACGGGTTTGCATATCATAACATGATCTTAAGTATCGGGCATACAGCAGGACAAACAGATTTCGTATTATGCAAATAAACAATATCATAGGGACGTTTTGATAAGTAGTGTGGGACACGTCAAGTTAAAATAAAATCGAAAAGCTTACAATCTTGGGTCTGATTTCAAGTTCAAGCCTGTTTTTTTTTTCTTCCATAGCAAACATATTTCCCTAATATAAGTATGTAGCATTTATAAATGGCTGACACACTATCAGTATATTTGCGGTGTTGTGTTTATCAGAGTCACGACATGCACACAAGGTGACTGCGAGCCTGTAAACTTGTTTATGAAGATTGTCATCATAAATATATGAAAGTGCATTTATTATGAAAGAGCGAAATCAAGTTGGCTACTTATTCCTTATTCCCGATTCAATAAGGAATAAGTAACCAGTTACCGATTAAAAAAGGAATAAGTACCCAGTTACTTATTCCAGATTCAAATATTTTCACATACATTTGAAGACTTATTTCTTATTCACACAGAGTGTTTTTTTATTCCTAATTCAGAATGTAATTGGTTACGACTTAGTTAACGCGGATGAAAGCTCTTTAGGGCATGCATTGGTGTAATCCTAACCGGACGAGAAATGCGAGTGTTATATAAAGCTGAATATAGACAGATCAGGGACTATATCTAGGAATGGTTTAGGATATTGATAGGAATACGTGTTTAGTAATTTGATATAGGATTAATTAGTTGTGTTAGGCATTTGGGTCGTGTCTTGTGATGCATGGCGTTATGTATTAGTATTTGGGTTCGAAAAGCTTACTAATGACGCAAGTAAACGGGAAACCACAAAAAAACGTACAAGTGTGAAATTGGAGATTTCTCTTATGTGGTCGTCATGTCCTTAAAGGAGAATTATGTGGCGTATTTACGAGTTTAAGAAGCCTTCAGCTGACTTTGACTATTGTCTTGAAGTCCTTGGAACTGGGGAACTTAGCATAATTGTAACTGATTTGCAGAAATCGGGATTACATAAAGGTGAGTGGAGGGCGGGTAAAGCACATGCTGCAAGAAGATTACATCTTACTTATACAGTTTGGTCGTTAAGTATCACCTCTAAAGAGATTTGAGAAGGACCATTCTTGATATGTTATCTCTAGAGGATAGTATAGTCACGAAAGAATTCCTGAGGAATTTCGTTGAGCCGATTTTGAGAAATCAGCTAGATGGCAAAGGTCTCGTACGACACATGATGTAAGATTATAATATAGATCCTTCTTTGACATTTTATTTCTAGGGCATAGAGGTCTATCCACGAAAAATGTCCTGACGAATTTCGTCGAAAGGAAACAGCGAAATAAGGGACGTCCTATGGGTACCTGTTATTAACCCCCTTCCACCTGAAAAACCAACAAAAACAACAGCAACACGCAAATGTTAATAGATTGTATCGACAGTTTGTATTAATTGAACACCTGCTAAGAGGATTTTGATTTCAACGTCTCTTGCATATTATCTAACTAGTTACACGGTCTAACAGTAGAAAAAGTTTTTAAGAAAATTCGTCGAGGCGATTTCGAGAAATCTACGGTTAGATGGAGGTCGAGAAAGATACGTGCCGTAAGAACATTATATCTTTAAACAGTTTTGACATCGAAACTTTTTTGATATTTTATCTCTAGGGGATAGAGTCAACTCTCGAAGGAAGTCCTGACAAATTTCGTCGATAGCAAACCGCAATATAAGAGGCGTCCGATGGGTATCTGGTACGAAAAACACGCATAGATTAATAGACTGAATCAAGAGTTTGTACTAATTGAACCTCTGATTAGAGGATTTTGATTTCAACGCTGGTTAGGCACCCGTGCTAAAAGTATAAAAAAATTAAAAAATAAATGCGTCGAATTGATTCCGAGAAAGTCGCGGTCATATACAGACGGTCGGGTATAACACATTCCGTATGAAATTGTATTTTACGTATATATTTGGGCCATTGAGTCCTTTCTTTATATAGTTTGACAAAGACCCTTCTTTGACATTTTATCTGAAGGAAGATTGAGTCTATCCAAGAAAGAAGTCATGACGAATTTCGTCGAGAGGAAACAGGGGAATAAGGTACGCCAGATGGGTGCCGGGGATGAACAACACGCAACTGTTAATATAATGCATCAATAGTTGGTACTAATTGACCCCTTTCTTAGAGGATTCTTATTTCATAGCCTCTCAAAGAGTATCTAAATATAGCCCCATTCTAACAGCAGAGCTGATTTCGAGAAATTCGCTGCTAGAGAAAGGAGGTCGAGTACAACATATACCGTTGTACAGTTGGACCATTACGTCCCTTCTTTAGAGTTTCGTTATGGACCCTTCTTTAATATTTTATCTCTAGGGGATAGAACACATCCACAGATATAAGTCCTGACGAATTTTGTCGTGTGGTAAGAGTGAAATAAGAGGTATCAGATGGGTACCGGGTGTGAAGAACACTCAAATATTCATAGATTGTATCAATAGTTTGCACTAATGGAACCTCCACTTAGAGGACTTTTTTTAAACGCCTTTTGGACATCATTTAGCTAGGGACCTGTTCTAACAGCAGGAAAATACAGATAAGGATTGGTCGTGCTAAATTTGAGTAGATAATGGAGATCGAGTACAACACATGCCATAAGATTATATCTTACGTTACATTTGGGACACCACGTCACCTTTACATTGAGTTTTGACATAGTCACTTCTTTGATATTTTATATCTCGGGGATGGAGACCACCCACAAAGGAAGTCCTGATGAATTTCGTTGAAAGAAAACAACGAAATAAGGGGAGCCCTATGGGTACCGGATATGAAAACACGCCAAAGTTAATAGATTGTATCACTAGTTTATACTGATTGTACTCCGACTTAAAGGATTTAGATTTCAACGTCTCTTGTACAGTATCTAAATAGGGACCCGTTCTTACTGTATGAAAGGTGTAAAGAAACTTCTTCTAGCTAATTTCGAGAAATTCGCAATTGGAGAAAAATGATCGAGTACAACACATGCCGTCAGAAGATGACATTATACCTAACCAGATGGAGGTCCTCACGAATATCGTCAAGAGGAAACGACCAAATATGGGTAGCGGGTTTGAAAACCACGCAAATGTTAATAGATTACATCACTTGTTTGTACTGATTATTATCCAACTTAGAGGATTTTTATTTCAACATCTCTCAGACATTATATAATTAGGGACCGGTTCTAACATTAATCAAGGTTTGAAGAAAATTCTATGAGCTAATTTCGAGAAACTAGCGGCTAGATAAAGGAAATCGAGCAGTACACATGCTGTAAATTTATATCTTGCGTTTAGATATGGGCCATTACGTACCATTTTAACTGAGGTTTGATGTTTACTTCTAGGGGATTGCGCCTACCAACGACGTAAGTCCTGACGTATTTCGTTGAGAGGAAACAGCGCAATAAGGCGCCCCCTATATGTCCCGTGTATGAAATACTCGCAAATGTTAATAGATTGTATCACTAGTTTGTACTAAGAGTACTCCAACTTAGATGATTTTGATTTCAACGTGGCTTGGTCGGTATTTAAACGGGGACCCATTTCAACAGTAGGAAAAGTTTTAAGAAAATTTTTCTAGCCGGTTTTGAGAAATTTTTGGCTAGATAGTCGAGTACAACGCTTGCCATCAGAAGGTGCGATCTTACATATATTGTTGGGTCATTACGTCCCCTCTTAAGATTTTGACATAGACCTTTCTTTGATATTTGATTTCTATGGGATAAAGTCCATCCACAAAGGGAGTCCTGACGAATTCGTCAAGAGATAGGAACGAAATAATTGGCGAATGGTAAGTACCGGTTATAAAAAACACGCAAATAGTAATACATGGTATCTATTATTTTTACTAATTGTATTCCAACTTGGAGGATTTTGATTTCAGCTGCTCCTGAACAGCGTCTAATTAGTGATCCGTTCTAAAAGTAGTAAAAATTGGAAGAAATTTCTTCGAGCCAATTTCGAGAAATTCGCGAGTGGATGAAGGAGGTCGAATACAATACACACCGTATGAAGATGATATCTGACGTTTTCAGCTGGGTTATTGCTTCCATTCTTGAGAGCTTTGACACAGGCCCTTTCTTCGATATGTTATATATAGGTGATAGAGTCCATCCATGATGGAAGTGCTGACGAATTTTGTCGAGAAGAAACATGGAAATAAGGGCGTCCTATGGTTACTGGGTATGAAACAACCTCCATTGTTAATATATATTATCAATAGTTTGTACTAATTGCGTTTCTGCTTAGATGATTTTGATTGCAACGCCTCGTTGATATTATCTAGTGAGAGACCCGTTCATACAGTACGAAAAATTTGAAGAAAATTTGTCGAGCCCATTTAGAGAACTTCGCAGCTAGACGAAGGAGGTCGGTAACAACACATATCGTAAGAAGATTATATCTTATAAACACTTTTGGGCCATTACGCCCCCTCTTTAGAGTTTTGACATGGACTCATATTATATTCTAGAGCACATCTACGAAGGAAGTCCTGACGAATTTCGACGAGAGGAGTCTGCGATATAAGTGGGAGTAGGCTATACGACCCGGGTATGAAAAAAACGCAAAAGTTAATTGATTGTATCAATAGTCTAATAATTGTACACATATTTAGAGGATTTTGATTTCAACGTCTCTTGTACAATATCTAAATCAAGACCCGATCTAACAGTATAAACTGTTTGAAGAAAAGTCTTCGAGCCGATTTCAAGATTTCGTGGCTAGACACAGGAGTTCGTGTGATATGTTATCTCTTGAGGATAAAGTTCACCAAAGAATGAAGACCTGACGAATTTTGTCGAGAAGAAACAGCGATATAAAGTGCGCTCAGTGAGTGTCGTATATGAACAACACGAACATGTTAATATATCGTTTCAATAATTTGTACTCGTGCTTTAGAGGATTTTGATTTCAGCGTCTCTTGGACAGTATCTAAATAGGTACTCGTCCAAGTAATAGGAAAACTTTCATAAAGATTACTTGAGCGGATTTCGAGATATCAACGGCTAGGTGAATAATACATGCCGTTAGAAGATTATACCTTACGTTTACATTTTGACCAATGCGTCCACCCATTCTAGAGTTTTGACGTAGAACATTCTTTGATATTGCATCTCTAGTGTATAGATTCTACCCACGAAGGAAGACCAGTCGAACTTTGTCGACAGTAATAAGCGAAATAAGTGGCGAGCTATGGGTACAGGGTATGAAAAATAAGCAAATATTAATAGATTATATCAATAGGTTGTACTAATTGTACTCCTACTTAGCGGATTTTGATTTCAACGTCTCTTGGACATTACGAAAATAGAGATCCTTTCTAACATAAGGAAACATAAGGAAACATTAGAAGAAACTTTTTCCAGCCTATTTCTAGAAAATCGCGGCTAGATAAAGCATTTAGAGCTCTACACATGCTGTAAGAATATATCTTACGTTTCAATTTGGACCATTACGTCCCCTCTATATTCGGTTTTTACATGGACCCTTCTTTGATATTTTAGCCCTAGGGCATAAGGTCGGACTATGGGTGTCGGGTATGAAAAATACGAAAATGTTAATACATCAATCATTTGTACTAATTGTACTCCGGATCACAAAACTGATTTGGAGGTTTCTTCAATAGTATCTAATGAGGGACCCGTCCTAGCAATAGGAAAAATTTCAAACAATATTTGTCTCACCGATTTCGAGAAATTCGCGGCTAGATAAAGGGGTTCGGACCGAACACACGCCGTAAGAAGATTATATCTTACGTATAATGCTGGGACATTACCTCCCCTCCTTAAAGAGTTTCGACATGGACTCTTCATTGACATTTCATCTCTGTTTGATCTAGGAAGCAAGTCCTGACGGATGTCAAGTAGAGGAATCATCCAAATAAACGGATCCTTAGAATAGCGGGTATGAAATACATGCATAATATAGATCGTTTTGAGCAATAATAAAATATAATTTGTAGTAATTCAACACAGACTTAGAGGGTTTTTATTTAAACGCCTCCTGGAAAGTATCTAGCTAGGGATCTGTTCCAGCAGCAGGGAAGTTTGAAGAAAATTCGTCGAACCGATTTGGAGAAACTCGCTGCTATATAGAGGGGTTTCAGTACAGAACAGGTTGTACGGAGATTATACCATAGCTATTACGTACCGTCTTAAAAGAGTTTTGACATGTACTTATCTTTGAGAATTTATGTCAGGGGATAGAATCGACCCGCGAAGGGACACCCTATGGTTACTGGGTATGAAAAACTCGTACAATTAGGATCGATTGCATCAATATTTATTCTAATATGGCACATATTTAGAGGATCTTGATTCATCGCCTTTTCGGCGGTATCTAGATTTGTATATGTTCCAACATTAGGAAAATTGTTAATTAATTTCGTCGAGCCGATTTAGAGAAATTTTGGGCTAGTTCAAGGGGTTTGGGTACACTGCATGCTGTAATGAATATCTTACATATACAGTTGAGACATTACGTATCCTCTTGAAAGAGCTTTGACTTGGATCCTTTTTTGACATTTTATCTCCCGGAGATAGGGTCGACCCGCGAAGACCGTTCTGACGAATTTCGTCTGTAAAAATCAGGGAAATAAGGGGTACCCTATGGGTACTGGGTATGATAAAAGCACAGTGAGGATCTAGTGGATCAATCATTTTTAATTTGACCACTACTTAGATGATTTTGTTTTCAACGCTTCGTCGGCGGTATCTAGATTTGTGTGTGTTCCAACAGTATGAAAATGTTTAAAAAAATTAGTCGATCCGATTCCGAGAAACGTTTGGCTGCATAACGGGTTTAGATACATTGCTTCCGGAAGAAGATTATATATTACGTATACAGTTGGGACATTACGTTCCCTCGTTGAAATGAACACTTCCTTAAAATGTTATTTCTGTTGAATGGAGGCGACCGACGAAGAACGTCCTGACGAATTATGTCGACAAGAATCAGCGAAATTAGGGGTTTCCTATGCTTACTAGGCTTGCAAACATGCACAATGTCGATCGATTGTTTCAATATTTTTACTATTTGAACCTCTTCTAAAACGATTTAATTTCAACGCTTCTTCGGCGATAAATAACCCGGTATCGCTTACAACAGGAGGAAAAGTTGAAAGAAAATTCATAGAGCCGATTTCGAGATTTTCTCGGCTAGATAAAGACGTTAAGATCACACATGCCGTAAGAATATTATATCTTACGTGTAAAATTTGGATATTACGTACCCTCTTAAAGAGTTCTGACATTTACTCTTCTTTAACATTCTATATTGAGGTCATAGAGGCGATGCCCGAAGTAATTTTCGTTTCATATAAGTTAATTTTAGTTTCATTAGCGTTTATGTTTAAATATTGGCGGGCTTTGTAGTGCCTTCTAGCGTTTTAGTTTGGGTCACGTGATTCGGCCAGGATATATATGCGTAACAACTGTTGCTGCAATGGACGTGTGTTATGCTGCGGTATTATGTAAAGACGTCCCCTTTCAAGTGAAGCAGTACAAACACCCACCGGAGCAAGCACATTTGGTCGTAAATCGCCGAACAGAGAAAGGCGATGCTAGTGAATTTAAAAAGTGTATTGACAAGGACTTTCTTGCACCAGGATACAGGCGCTACCAGGCTCGTCCAAGAATCGCGGAAATCTTGCGACAATGCACATTTTAACTGATAATATCTTTTGTCTCATCATTTCGCACTGTTCGTCTCTCTGTGTGTCGATCTTGATCTAGTAACGATGCTCAACCACGACCTTGACGAGAACACAGTCAATTACACTGCCGGCGACTGCGACCAAGTCAGCGACACAGTCGACAAATCTGCGACTCATTCGGGTCCCAGTCGGCGATTCTGCGACCAAGTTAGCGACACAATGGTTGACTCTGGGACCCATTCGGCGACTCTGCGACCAAGCATTTAGACCCAGTCGGTGACTCTGCGATCATGCTGACAAACCTGTCGGTGACTCTGCAACATAGTCATCGACACAGTCGGCGACTCTGCGACCAAATGTGCGACCCAGTCGGCGACTCTGCAACACAGTCAGCAACACAGTCGACGATTCTACGACTCACTCGGACCCATTCGGTGACTCTGCGACACAGTCAGCGACACAGTATACGACTCTGCAACCAAGTCTGCGACACACACACAGACACACAGACACACACATAGCAAAGACACACACATAACACAGACACACACACACACACACACACACACACACACACACACATATATATATATATATATTAGAGTCTACCCACGAAGGATGTCCTAACGAATGTCTTTGAGAGGAATCAGCGAAATAAGTGGCGCTTTTTCGGTACCAGATATGAAAACCCCACCTTTAGCATAGATTATCTCAATACCTCTTACCTCAACTCACTATAAAATAAACCATCCACCCTAGAATTTCATCATAACTGCAATTTGTGATGCTTTTTCCTAGCAATTGGCTAATTAGTCGGGCTGAGTACACCAACTTCCCCAAATCAATGAAGTGATGACTTAAATCTATGAAATCCTTAAAATGGAGAGCTAAATGCAAATGGTTGATACTCCAAATTTAGGGATGGGTCGGTGTAAAAACTGTATAAATAGGAGACGTATTAGCTCAGATGTAAACGTAATATAAAGTCTTTCGTCATGTGTTGTGCTCGACTAACTTTATCTAGCCGAGAATTTCTCGACATTGGCTTGACGTGTTTTCTTCCACTTTTTCTTTCTGTTATATACATAATATCCAAGAGGCGTTGTAATCAAAATCCCATTAGAAGAGGTTCAGTTAGCGCAAAAGTTTGATACAATCTAATTACTCAATTATGAGTAAGAATGAGAATAATGCTAAAAAATCCCTACATGTGCTCAGACAGCTACTACAGCATAAAGTCTGGATGATGGTCGTCATCATCGCATGTCACTTGATAGAAATACACGTATAATTCAAACAGACATAAAACATTTTACGAAAGGAAGTCACCATTTTACTGCTTTTTCTTTCATTAGCGAATTGCAAGCTTTTCTTTTAATGTGCCATGCCCATTTAGATGGTGATGATCATCTATACCGCTTATTCCAAACAGTACTGAACAATTAAACACACCATGTTCCAAGAAGAAGATAGGAGAGAGAGAGAGAGAGAGAGAGAGAGAGAGAGACCCGTGTCGGAAACTATTGAACATGATAATAGCCATCTTCTAAACATTAATGATCCTTAATCGTAATCTCCCACAAGTGGACCACGACAGTAACTCAAGATCATCTGGTTTTTAATAATGTTAAATAACACCAGCTCTCTCGTTTCTTTCCATCCCAAACTGACAGAAAAGAGTGGTAAAACGTTGAAAAAAATAATGATCAGTGACATTGTTTTTACGATTATTGGATATATAATATAATTTACTTTGCTTTTTTGTGTGGCTCGCATGGCTTTTCCCCCACTGAGGTCAGGCTGTTGATTTTGTGAGGGGGGAAACCATATCTGCTTCGAAAACGATACCCCAACAACAATGCGTTATGTGTCAGCAAAGCATAAACTTACTGCAAATTTTTGCATATTATGTGAATCTGGATATAGATTAACAATGATAAGACATGTTTATTTTTACATGATTTCTGTATTACCATGTTGTGCTTATGGCAATGACAATACATGATACGGCGCTCCTTCACGCAAATAGGTTGCTCTTGAAAGACTAATTCTGTATTTAGGGGGCACTCTATAGATATTATGAACTTCGGAAATAGTAGCAGATGTATGGTGAACTGGTTTACATTTGCAACATACACAATGGAGAAAATGTTAGTATACCTATATGTTACTTGGATGTGTTGTGGCTGAATGTTTCATTGGATATTGTGCTTGGAGAAGTTGTACATGATCTAAGCACACAGCCATGTAAAACTACTGCTCCCTTGTACTCAAAAATTCGGACTGAATTAGTCAACGTACACTATCGCTGGCAGTTATTAAAACATGGAAAATGAATTTTGCCGGACTAGACAATACAGCGTCTGAAAGTGCAATGAATGAATTACCAAATGTATAAAATGTGAGAGAAATAAAACGTTATCGGCTCTTGTTTTTACAAGTTACCTCTGAAGTCCAGGAAGTGAAAATGATCAAGTTGAGCGGGCATTATCTGATGTTAAGCCCAGCTGTATAATCTATAACTTGTATTAAAACTATCGATCATACACCAAAAAAAAGAAAAAATAAAGGCTCTTTGAACTATACTTAACATATCCAAGGTATTTTTTTACATGCCATTATAAACAGTGAGGAAACCAGGGGATATTCTTGTTCTTTAAAATTCTAACCCCATGCAAAATACCAAACTGTAAAGCGCCACCGTAATTCAGTACGTTGTGCAGTAAGCCTTTCAAGAGTGATTTGTTTTCACTGCAGTAACACTGCGAGTGTGTAAAGCAATATGACCATATAAGAATATAACACTAAATTATACTCATCACATGAATATTAAACCTAATACATTCTCAAGAAACTGTATACATTTAAAGACTTGGTCATACTTACGGCAGGATGATAATTATGTACAAATGTGTAACAAGATAACCGGGTGGATTTCGTATTTACAATAGAACCCTTCTAATGGTGACACAAATACAATGCTTAATGATAAATGACTTGAATGAGAAAATAATTATGATTAATGCATGTGTACATAATATCCAAATATTGTATAAATTAACATAATCCGCGCGAACTAATTAATGAAAATACAAATAAATGACCTTACATCGTACAAGGACAAGGGTTGAATGATTCACAGTGATTTCACAACGAAAGACAGGGCCTGGAGTGGTCGAGGGGTCTAAAGCGCCATCTCACGTCTGTCTGCGTGGGTTCGAGTCTAGTATTCGGCTAATGTAGATATGTGAGAAAGCTTGCCACTAGCTTCTTGTGGGTCGGTGGTTCTTCCCGGGGTTTTCCGGGTTCTTCCTCCACCATTAATACTGGCCGCCATACATAGCCTATCGTGTGCTGTAAAATGGCGTTAAACCCCACAACAACAACAACACAACGAAAGAATGATGTGTTTTACTCAAATAGTAAAACTGTGGTATAAATAAAAGGATTTATACAATTCCGTGACAAAATGTATCTTTAAATAGTTAGTCTTTCTTTCTATACGTCGTATATTTTTGCTTACATCTTTCATTCTTTCATTATTGGTAAACATTAGTGTTTTTTTTATCTGATAACATTTTCGTAATAAATCTGTTCGTTTACTCTATTTACGATACCATGAGTAGTATAAGACGGCAATCGAGCGTCGATGTTCAACAGGTTAAAACGCTTATAGTATCCAGCTGTTAATTTGACATGGGAATGGAAAATTGGAGTCAGTAGAAATTTATCAATATGACGCTATGTTGAAATATACCGGAAAAAATGTAATGCCTAAAGATTGGTTCAACGGTTTCCCAGGACTAATCTATCTGTCTGGAAATGTAATAGGTTAGAGTTTGTCTGCCTTCTAACTGCAATGAATATTATGTCGTAGGTTCATTGTGTGTGGGTCTGGATGAGCTCTAAAAGGAATTGAATGCACTCACTAACAAATTGCTACGTATGCTACCGATGGTACGTTTTAGAATAACATTTTGCTAGCTTCACTGTCTGCTAGAGGTGTTTTGCAAAAGGTTGGCAAATATTTCATTCATCAGTTTGTGAAGACGAGTGTTATTTTGCTAATTATAAAAGGAATACAGTACGATTAGCTACGCGTCATAATTTAGGATACAGAAAACCGTCCTGAAGTATGTTTTGCCAAAACAGCCAACCGCAACATACATGTATATTACTAGTATATCGTTGCACGCCTATGTCAAAGTAATTGGATTTATATAGCTGTTTCATATTACACACTCCATATGCGATGCAGTCTTGACGAAATTATTAGTCTCTGACACTGAGTTTCAAAATGTTATATTTGAAAACTTGAGTTTGAATTGGCACGAAACGAAACAAAAAAGCCAGGCCAGCGTAGCTTTGAAGTTGTACGATCAAGACACATAGAATACCGTCATGGTGAACAGTTACCACATCACAAAATCCCCAATAATAATGGATAACTCCATATTACAGTGTAGAATCTCCATCGGGGTATTCAACAATCGTTCGATGTTTTGCGGAAAATCCATGAAAGTCAACATCATAAATACATCTGAAAGCATGTTTTATAAGCAATCAAATGCAATTATTGCATTGGCAATTTATCTAGAATATTACATTCATTTTAATGATTTCACTCTTATTAACTCTTTGTGGGGACTTTGAAACAAACCCGGGAACTTTCGAGGTTAATGAAATTTCTTTACTTCAAATAAATATTAGGAGAATTTGACAAAACGTGATTACTTAGAAAGTATAGCGGAGGAATTCCCAATTTTATGCTCTAGTGAAACAATCTCCCTACTTAGCCGTGTCGCAAAAATCTTTGAAAGATACATTTTTAAACACATATATAATTACTTTCATATAATACGTCTTTTTTATTAGTATTAATCAGGATTCCTTCCTAGTCACTCCACTGTTTTTAAACTTATTGAAATGTATCTTAGTATTTGCAGTTTATTAGAACAATTCCAAAATTCTTGTATTTTGTGATCTATCAAATGCTTTCGATCGGGTCTGGCACAGAGTGCTATTATTTAAATTGAAGTAATACGGAGTTTCATGTAATCTGATCAAATGGTTTGAAAGTTATTTAAGTAGTAGAAAACAAGCGATGGTTTTGCATGATATGTATTCACGGGAAATGATTATAAATGATGGTGTGCTTTTAATCTGTGTAAACGATACTGTCGATGATACGAGCTCTCTCGCTCGTCTTTTTGTTAATGACTCATCTCTGCATTATTTATCCCCCTATTGGGCTGAAATAGAGCTTGTCATGAATCATGACCTAATAAAATTGTATAACTGGTCGAAGAAATGGCTCTTAAAGTTTTAATTCAAAAAAGACAGTGGCTGTGTTTTTCACGAACAAAAATGGAACAAACAATCCTGAACTTGTTTTTGATAATACTGAACTTAAATATGAAGATTCTCATCGCCATCTATGATTATTACGTTTATCAAATACCAAATGGACTTGTCACAATGATATTAGTTTAAAACAGCATCATGTCAAATATCTAATCTAGAAAACAAAAACATAAACTAAGTAGACAAATTTTATCAAAACTGTATATAACTTATATCTGGCCTATCTTGAAATATGCCAGAGTAGTCTGGGACTGATGCTCATTGATCGATTCAGAAAATTTGGAAAAACTACAGTTTTAAGCGGCAAGAATAGTTACTAGACTTCCAAATTATACTAGCAGGCAATCTCTCTATTTTGAAATGGTGGGAAAGTCTGCAGTCCAGAAGAAAAAGAAAAAAATTACTAACACTCTGCAACATTAAAATGATTTAAACTTTAGACTATATCTTTGAATTACTCCTGTCTCCGAACAAACAAATTAGAACCTTCGAGGTTCACACAAAATGGTCATTTGCAGTTTCGGGTTAAATTTTACCAAATCATCTTTTATGCCTTTAACAGTGTCTTTGTGACGCAATATCGAACAGGATAATCACTGTAGTATATCTTACAGTGCTTTGAAAAAGCGTATATGTCCAAAATTTGTATCGAGCAAAATGCCTAGTATTATTAATCGAACACTGGATATTATCTATACTAGATTACGACACAATGTAATTTCAATATAAAGCTGATTTTTACCGTGTTCAACTTGCTGACACTCCTTTTTGTTCATGCGGTTGGATCGAAACCTCCATGAACTTTTTCACGTTCTGTCCCAAGTGCAAAAGAGAAAGAACTGAGTTTGTTTGTGTGTGCGTGTGTTTGTGTGTGTGTGTGTGTGTGTGTTTGTGTGATTTTGATTTTTAATGTAGCTTTTAAAAAATTCAGTCATATCGCTACAATGTCCTCATTTTGGTAGTTTATAGTGATGTTTAGTACTTGGGTATCAAGCAGCAGATATGTAGCATGATGTCCCAACCAGTCACATCATCCTGACATCAGACCGACCAGTCCTAACACTAACCTCTTAAGGTTGAGCGCACAGCGTGGCAGTGGTTAGCACCATTTTTATAAGTCTTTGGTATGACTCGGCGTTCTCGACATGTTCATTGATTATTATTTAATCACGGCGAATCCTTCCACGTTGATTCCAAAAGGAGACCAAATAATAAAATCACACAATATCAAGCCTGTTATCAACAACTGGAATTGTATCCAAAGTAGTTAAGTGGGGCACTATACGTACAATGGAAATTAGCATTACGGAGACCCCTGGGTGAATATACGTACAATGGAAATTTAACATGGCGAAAAATCGTGGGTTAATATACGTACAAGGGGAATTAACATGGGAAAAAATTGTGGGCCGATATACGTACAAGGGGAATTTAACATGGGAATAGAGTTTGGGGGTTGTTTAGGGATCATTCATTCATTAACATAAATGGTACCGCATTGGTCTTCTTCTTGTCCTTAGGCTACGTCTCACTGTTGGTCCGTAAATCAGCACTCTTTTCAGGCATCCTTGTCTTTCAACGTAGATCCTACGTATCCACAGGCTGGTGTTTGTCCTGTGGACAACGGTCCACTTGGATCGGACATACATGAGCATGTCCGTCCGGAACATCATGGAAGACACAAGCGTAGAAGATTGCACATCGGTCCACATCTTGAAGCGACGAGAACAAGTGAATCAATGCAGTGAACTGCGCTTATTTATAGGTACAGGAAGGATTGAAACGGATTGAATTCATTCACCAATCCGAACACGCGTTACAAAATTCAGTCAGCTCGCATCCAATCCGAAGAGAGCAGTCTGTGACGTCACGTGGTCTATATAGATTCGTTAGCGCTTGTGTGCAGTCAATCTATGCGACAGTGATTCAACATGACGGAAACTCAGAAAACGATCCATTGGGGTGCACCAGCAGGGGAGACTGCCCAAGGGAACCCGGACTTACTTTCAGAAGAGGTACATTGGGATTTTGTGGATTTTCTTACCTCGCAAGAATTTGTTCCGGTACCTTCGTTACCTTCTTCATTACCGCAAGTGGAGAATTTTAGACAGAGACAGAAAGAAGAATTGGAGAAATTTATGCAACGACAAAAGGAAGCGGAACAAGCTTTTCTCCTACAGCAACAGCAACAGCAACAAGAAGAGGTAAGAAAAAAACAACAGCAACAACAGCAAGAAGAAGTAGCAGCAAAGAAACAAGAGGGTGAAAATCAAACGGCTACGGTACTGTTGGACATTTTAGCGGAGTTAAGAAGTCTGAAACAAATGTATCAGACTTCTTTATCACGACCGAAGAGAATACGACTTTCCCGAGCTAAACACGCCAACCCTGTGACTAAGCCTGTCGTACCACCATTAGTGATTTCAACCCAATCATCAGAAGTAGGCCTTGGCCGTGGCAAAGGCTTAAGGCAGTTAAAGTTGATTGGTTAAACTCACCCCTACACCAAAATAAAAAGGCCCTTTTCAGGGCCACCCACATTTCTCGAAAAGAAATACAATTTCAATTTGCCAATAACTCAAAAATAACCCCCACCCATTTTACCCTTATAGTACGTGTCTGTGTATGAGTGCGTGAGTGTAGCTTCTTATTTTAAAATCAAAACTCAAAGACACTTACCTTATATCATTCATGTATTCTTTTATCCATTTTTTACAATCCAATTCACAACACAACACTTTAATTAAAAGTTCATTGACTTCTTCTTCCTCCTTGTTTAGTCTCTCTGTTTTTTGAATTTCTTCACCGTTTTTTCCTCATTTTCTTCCCTTCTTCTTTTCTTCTCCTGTTTCTTTGCTTCTTTTAAATAGAATTGTCTTCTTTCTTCCTCTGAAGAATCCCTCTCTTCTTTCGAAGAATCCCTCTCTTCTTCCGAAGAATCCCTCTCTTCTTCTGAAGAATCCTTCTTTTCTTCTGACTCCTCTTGTTTCTTTTTTGGGCAATCTGGAGACCAATGTCCTTTTTCTTTACAATAATAACAGGTATCTTGACTTTTGTCTTTTTTAGCCCCTGTTTTTTTTTTCTTTTTTGACGGTCTGGACACTCTGAAGACCAATGCCCTTTCTTCTGACAGATATAGCAAGTATCCTGACTCTTATCTCGAAAGGAAGGAGAGTAGTCCGTCGGCTGGTCTGAAGAGAATTTTCTAATGACCCCTCGCAAAGCTCTGACGAAACGTTCCATCTGGGTAGTCTCTTCCATCGTTCTCCTCGGTTTGAGAGTGAAATGAATAGTGAAAGGACAAGACACACCCTTTTTATATACGCTGGTTTGCCAAGACTATAAATTAGTCTATGGTGTTTAAACTTGAGTCATTTGACGTTTTGCACTCAAGATGAAACGATCCCATTCATTCGAGAAGAAAGAAAAAGAAGAAGAAAGTAAGAGGCAGAAACGTGATCTATCGCCTCGTTCCAGGGCTGAAATCTTGGCACAAATTCATGCCAGTGATTTTGAATAGGACATGAGTGAACCAGAATCCGAACCCTCTAAACCAAGTTCACCACCCTTAGTCAACCCTGAAAAGTACTATTCCATTCGAGAGACGGAAAAGCGCTCCTCTAGAAAATTTAGAACCACGGCTTACACCTACACGGTGAAGTTTAAAGATTTCAAGGCCGACGTACCATTGGAGAAAGCAGAAGGGTTTATCACCGAGATGTGGGATTCTTTGCTCACCGCACTCAAGCGACAATGTCAACCCAAAGAAGACGATCGCTTGACACTATCCATAGATCACGACGGTTTGAAATCCCCTGTTTGGATCGAGTTTAGCAGACCTGCAGAACTAACCCTTTCCAAAGTCATGGACAATATTCAACACGTACAACAATCTAATGACCAGTTTGACATCACCGATGGTAAAGCCACACTGAAAATGGCTCACGTCTCTCTTCCTCAAGGGACAGGACGCAAAAAGATGTTATTGGTGAACGAGCTTCGCAGCATTAAGCGTAGTCTTGTCCAAATTCACAATCCTCATGACCAGATGTGTTTAGCCCGTGCCATCGTGGTGGGACGAACCTATGCCAACAAGAACGACACGACAGAATGGAAAAGAACCTGGAACACTATTCAACGATCCGATCGAGCCAAACAACGAAACGAAGCAGAACTCCTGTTGCAACAAGCTGGCCTGTCCAAAGACACACCCTGTGGCATTCCTGAGATGCAAAAATTGCAAGATGCCCTAGCTCCACGCTACACCTTGAAAGTGTACCCTCAAGAAATGCGCGGGTCTCTGTTGTTTCGAGGCCAGGATTTTAAGGACGGAAAATACATTCACCTTTATTATCACGATGACCATTTCGATACCATTACCAGTATCACCGGATTCCTGGGATACAGTTATTATTGTGAGAAATGTGATTATTTTTATAACAATCGAGAGCAATACAAGCATTGTGGATTGAAATGCCCAGGATGTTTGGCCTCTCCACTCTGTCTGAGCGAAGAACCAGTGCCTTGTTCAACTTGTCTGCGCACGTTTGTCAGCCCTGCCTGTTACCAGCAACATTTGAAAACACAAGGTTCACAGAAGAAATGTGCTTGGCAACTCCTGAGATTGTGCCCTACGTGTGGACAAGGCATACTTACCAACAATGCCAAGGCACACGTATGTCGAGGAAAGAAAAAATGTCACATTTGTCACCACATCGTGGACTTGGAACACGAATGTTACGTGCAAAAATACCAACCCCCACCAGAGAAAGAGGACGGTCACAAGAAGAAAGGCAATTTCATCTTTTTCGATTTCGAATGCATGCAAGAGACTGGCATTCACATCCCTAATTTCTGCGTGGCTCATCGAGCGTGCGAGAAGTGCATTCAAGAACCTATCTTCAGTCATTGCCCTCACTGCAGCAAGATTCCCGGAGGGCGTGAAAAAATCTTTCGGGGACCAAACACGTTAGCCGATTTTACCCGATGGGTCTTAGACCCCATCGACAAGACGTGGAACCAAGAGGACATCGAACGTTACTGAGATTGTCATCGTCATGCCACGGTGATGGCTGACAATTTCTCCGGATACGATGGACAGTTTCTTTTGAGGTACTATACGGAACATGGCACCGAACGTCCTAAAGTGATTTTGAACGGAGCCAAAATCATTTTCATGCAAGTGGGACAAGTGCAGTTTAAAGATTCGATGAGTTACTTGGCCATGCCTTTGAGTCGAATGCCTAAAACGTTTGGAATGACAGAAATGGCTAAAGGGTACTTTCCACACTTTTTCAATACGGAAGCCAATCAACACGCCGTTCTACCCCATTTGCCTGAGGCTCACTATTACGACCCCGACAACATGCGTACCGAACAACGAGAAGCTTTCTACGCTTGGTACCAGGCTCATGCCTCTGACCCCTTCGACTTTCAGGAAGAAATGTTAAAGTATTGTCGTTCCGACGTGGACATTTTACGACGTTGCTGTGGAAAATTTCGAGAACTGTTCATGGAACACGGAGGGGTCGATCCTTTGAAAGAAGCTTGCACCATTGCCAAAGCGTGTTCCTTAGTGTACCGCCAACGATTCATGCCTGAAAACACCGTGGCTGTCATCAGTCCTCAAACGACCCACTATGTCAAACGTCAATACTCGGTCAAAGCCCTACGTTGGTTACATTACTTGTGCGACAAGGAAGACAAGTGGATTCAGCATGCCCGCAACGGAGGAGGCGAAAAGACCATCGGAACGTATTCGGTCGATGGCTGGGACTTAGAAAACCCCAAGATCGTGTACGAGTTTAACGGTTGCTTATTTCACGGATGTCCCGTCTGTTACCCTGACCGTGACACTAAAAATCAGTTTTTGCAACGAACCATGGAAGACTTGTACCAGGACACTTGTCAGCGACGCCTAAAGTTAGAACAGCAAGGATACCAAGTGGTGGAAATGTGGGAACACGAGTACGATCACCGTTTGAAAACCGATCCCGAGTTTAAACGCCTCGTGGAAAGTTACCAGTTCATGGACCCGCTGAACCCGAGGGATAGTTTGTACGGAGGAAGGACCAATGCCACCTGTTTGCTGTACCAAGCCGACGAAGAGAAAGGAGAAGAAATCAAATACTTGGACGTGTGTTCGCTGTATCCCTACGTGTGCAAATATTGTCGCTTTCCTGTAGGGCACCCGCAATTGTTGACGGAACACATCGACCTGAAAAACATTCGACAATACGAAGGCTTGATCAAGTGTAAAGTTTTGCCTCCCACGAACCTATACCATCCCGTCTTACCTCACCATTGTCAAGGCAAACTGATGTTTCCCTTGTGCCGTACTTGTGCCGAAACGTGCAACCAGGACCAACCTTGCCATCACAGCCAGGAAGAACGTGCCTTGACGGGAACCTGGGTCAGCGTGGAATTGTTCAAAGCTCTGGACATGGGATACCAACTGTTAGAAGTGTACGAAATTTGCCACTTTCCCAAGACACAACAGTACCACAAGGGTGACCCTACTCAGAAAGGCATTTTCGCCGACTACGTGGATGCCTTTTTGAAACTGAAACAAGAAGCCAGCGGCTATCCTTCCTGGTGTCACACTCCCGAAGACCAAATACAATTCAAAGAGAAATACTACGCACAAGAAGGCATCTCTCTAGACCACATCGAAAAAAACGAAGGCAGGCGATCGTTTGCCAAAGTGATGTTAAATTGCTTGTGGGGTAAAATGGCACAACGCCCGTGTTTACCCAAGACGGAGTATTTGACAGAACCTTCCCGCTACTTCCAGATGATTCACGACAAAACCAAATACATGAAACACGTGGACGTCGTTCGAGAGGATTTGATCTTGGTAAATTACGTAGAAGATCTGGACTTTGTACAAGACGACCCTTTTGGAAATGTCATCATTGCGGCTTACGTGACAGCTCATGCTCGCTTAAAATTGTACGAAGCTTTAGAACTGTTAGAAGAACGCGTCCTGTACTTTGACACGGACAGTTGCATTTACATCCATCACCCGATTGAACAGCACCCTGACATCGAAGGAGACCGTGTAGGAGCCTGGACAGACGAGCATCCCGACGACAAGATTCTAAGTTTCGTCAGTGGTGGTCCCAAAAATTACGGCTACGAATACCGGGACAAACAAGGAGAAGTGCACACGACGTGCAATGTGAAAGGACTGACTCTGAATCATCGTACCAGTCAAGTGGTCAACTTTGGGGTATTGAAAGAAGCCTTGCAATCGGGAGAGGATGGAAACTTTAAAGTGACCACCTATCAACCGAACAAGATTGTACGTTTACCCACTCACCACATCGTCAGTCGACCCTTGGAAAAAGTCTATCAAATTGTATACCAGAAGCGAGTGCGACTTCCCAATCACTTCACCTTACCGTACGGTCACGTCGGTATTGGTCTGTATATAAAAAGGAACCCTAGGCAAGATCGATAGTTCATTGTTCATTCAAGAGGTGGCCCAGTATGCACGAGAGTTATTCAAGGAAAAAAGTTACTTTTCAACCCGTGTTAGTGACGGTGCCAGAAGAACCCGTCACCCAGGACGGGACTGTCGTGGACAGGCCTGAAAAACCCTATCGGGAGGACACTTGTGTGACCTTACCCCCTACTATAGAACTGGTTAGAACTTTACCCAAAACATGTTGTACAGACACTTGTGTTTATTCCACGTTCATGGTTATCATGTGCCTTTTATTCTTGTACTTAAGCCTTTGGCTTTTATGTATTTTTGTCTTTCGTATTCATGTTTGAAACATTCAATAAACGTGTTCTGAAAAAGTATATAAACTCTTGTCTTGTTTGTTTTCGTGTCACAAGTGACATTTCTCACACCATGGCTACCTCTGCTGTCTCTGCTCCCTCTTCCTCTACTGTCAAAGTCATCGACGAACACTTAGATCGTGCCAGTTGGGAGGCTTTGTATCTTCGCCATCCCTTTAACATGCTCATTGCTGGACCTAGCGGTTCAGGCAAAACCGAATTCGTCAAACGTTTGATCGAACATAAACATCATTTGATCGATCGACCACCTCAACGGATCGTGTGGTGTTACAAAGAGTGGCAATCGGCGTACAGCCTCTTGCGAGAAAGTCAAGGAGATTCCATCGTGTTTGTGGAAGGCATTCCTAAAGAAGACGACGGCATCGTCTCTGACTCCCGTCAAGCCCATTTGGTCATTTTCGACGACATGTTAGGAGAAGACGAAGAAGAAATTAAACTGTGGTTTACGCGCAAAGGGCATCACCGTAATGCCAGTGTCGTTTACATCACCCAAAATTTGTTTCAACAAAGTAAAGCCCATCGCACCATCAGTCTCAATGCGCATTACGTGGTCTTGTTTAAAAGCCCTCGAGATAAATCGCAAGTGCAAGTCTTAGCCAAACAGTTAGGAACGCCTTGGTTGACTCAGGCGTACGACGATGCCACTCAAACGCCACACGCCTATTTACTCGTCCATTTGAAACCTACGACTCCCGAGGATTTGCGATTTCGTACCCACTTGTTTCACCACTGGTGCCAAGACGGAGGGCCTGTCCTGTACACGTCTCCGTCCTCGACTTCATTTCACTCCCCATAAAAAAATCTATAAAAACCTCAGACCCTTTTCGTCTGTCTCACACACAGTGTGAACATGACGTCCCTTCAGTCACATCTTCCCGTCAAATTGATTCGTGCCTTGTATGGCATCAGTCGAGAAAAAAATCCACAAACACGAGCTCGTGTCTTAGAAGCTAGTCTCAAAGAAGTCTTACGATGGTTCACGGTGACGGTACGTCAACTACTCCAAGGAATCATTCAGATTCCTCATCAAACCAAACGCTTTTTCGATCGAAACAAAGTCGCTTTGGTCCAACTGGCCGATCCCCGCATCGACACTCAAACCAAAAAACAAATCATTTTGAAACCTGGAGGGAGCGGTACTCTAGGAGGGGTCATCATTCGCTCTCTCTTAAGATGGGATCCTAATGCCCCCAAAGTTATCCCCAAGACAAAAGTCCAACGAAGCCCAGAGAAAGAAAAAGACCAGGTCCCCAAGGAGAACTTCTCCAGTGGCAGGACCCTCCTCTGACCAGACACCACCACCCCGGAAAAAGAAAAGAAGCCCCCAGAAAAAGGAACAGAGAAAAAGTCCCCAGAAAAAGAAAAGTCCACAGAAGAAAACTAGTCGCAAGAGAGGCACTTCGGCCAGGACGCAACCTTACACTCGCAAACCACGATCTGCCACGGCAGTGACTGCGTCTCCGGCATCGTCACGTTTGTCCACTTCTCCGTTGATGACACCAGGAACTGAAGAGTACTTGGAGACGTTGATCACACCAAGAACTTCTCCGTTGATGACCCCAAAAAGAACTTCCCCAGTGGCAGGACCCTCCAATTTAGTGGCAGTGGCTGCTGCTCACAAAGTACCTTCTCCCAAAATCAAAGTCCATGAAAGATCGGGCATGTTACAAAGTTTACTGGATTTGTCCAAGCAAGAACTGGCTCGATTTAGTCCGTTGCGTACCCCTGCACGACGTGTCATGCCTGTCCTCAAACTGATACGACGTAAAGACAATCAGTGGCGACGCGTTCCAGTATAAAAAAGGCCTGTGACCGAGTAGGGTATCAGTGTTTTTTTGGTGCTCCTGAAGACTCAAAGATGTCACCCTCCAGAAAACCCCAAGGAAAGAAAAGGAAAGGACTGCCACCACGTTTAGCCAAACATGGGGACATGTTATCTGTCCTGTCCAAAGCTTCTCCACCCCTACGAAAAAAACTCATTCAAACAGCCTCCGAAGAGGTCATCGATACCGTGTGCGAATGTTGTTTGAACGTTTTGAAAGGCACGATCCCTTTGTCCAAACACCAGAAACAATGCTTAGGCAAACGTCGTCACGTTCTTCGCCAAATGGTTCAAAAGAAAATTCCCATTCGTCATAAAGAGAAGATGTTGGTCCAACGTGGAGGTATTTTGCCTCTCTTGTTAGGCCCCATACTGAAAGGAGTCTTGAGAACCATTTTGGGAGGACTGGTGGGCGGCAAGATAAAAAGGCCCTTGGAAGTCCCAAGATCTCAGAATCGACCCCTGACAACCCCATGGAAGGACGAAAACTAGCTTTAGTGCCTTACAAACGATGGATGGAATACCATCGGTGGCAAGAACAACGCACCCCGCATTTACCTCCCAATCCCCATTTGAGCGAGATGTCCCAGTTACAACACGAATTGCAGTCCTTGATGGATCGCCAAGATTTGTCCGAAACAGAAAAATCGCAAAAGTACGGTCAACTCTTGCAACGACTGCAACTCTTTCACCAGAAAGCTTTAGACGAAACAGCTCTACCCACTCTGAAAGATTTTAAGACCTTGATGAAAAGTCCAGCACCATCACCAGTACCAGTACCAGTACCAGTGACCAAGACAGAAAAAGGAAAAGAAGAAGAAGAAGAAGGGTTTCAAACTCCACCAGAAAAAGTACGCAAGTTAACAACACCACCTACCTCCAGAATTGGATGGATTAAAAAGATGATGGCCACCCCTTCTTCATCACAAGAGAAAAAGAAAGTGAAGACAGAAGTGAAGACAGAAGTGAAACAAGAACCGATATCCCCCGCTCAGACATCCTCCTCCTCTTCAACACCTATTGCCGGTCGCACACGCAAAGCATTGCAATCCAAGAAAATACCCCAAGAGAAAAAGAGTAGCATCCTCCAAGAGTGGGTGCCTTATTAACACACCAACCAACACAAAAAAATGGAAAAAGTCTTAGCCAGCATTTACTACGATCCCTCCCATCCTGCAGGTTACGCAGGAGTTCAAAAATTGTATCGTGCTGCCAAAACGCGACTGAAAAGTCTCCGTTTACCTCAAGTGCAACGATGGTTACAAGAACAAGCTACCTACACTTTACACAAACCCATTCGACGCAAGTTTGCCAGAAGTCGCACCCGAGTGGAAGGCATCGATTATCAAAGGCAAGCCGATTTAGCCGATGTCTCTCATTTGGCCAGCTACAATCGTGGCTACAAATATTTGTTTTGTGTCATCGACGTCTTTTCCAAATTTGCTTGGGTCGTACCCTTGACTTCCAAATCGAGCAGCGAGTTAGTGCGAGCCCTGCAACGGGTGTTGAAACAAAGCGGTCGTCACCCTCTCCGATGGCAAACGGACAAAGGCACCGAATTTCTGAACCAAGCGTTCCAAAAGAATTAAAGAAACGTGACATTCATTTTTTTACCACCGAGAATCCCGAAACCAAAGCCAGCATCGTGGAACGTTTTCAACGCACTTTGAAAGAACGCATGTGGAAATATTTTACGCATCACCACACTCTGAAGTACATCGACATCTTACCGCACCTGGTGCAAGCGTACAACCAATCTTACCATCGAAGCATCGGACGTACCCCGCAAGAAGTGACTCCCGACAACGAAGTGTTGGTGTTTGAGCGTCTGTTTGGTACGTCCCCGACGAGGGCTGTCCCCAAGAAAAGTGGAGAGTTGGCCGTAGGAGATTGGGTGCGCATTGGCAAAACCAAACGCACTTTTGACAAAGGTTACTTACCTAACTGGACTACCGAATTGTTTCGCGTCACTGGACGAGTGCATGGCCGTCATCCTGCCGTCTATAAATTGGAAGACATGAACGGAGAAGTGCTCAAAGGAACGTTTTATTTGCCCGAGTTACAACGTGTCACCAAAAAAGAAGACGACGTGTACGACATCGAAAGCTTTCTCGAACGCAGAACCCGTAAAGTGGGCAAACGACGTGTCAAAGAAGTCAAAGTACGTTGGAAAGGATATCCACCCAGTTTTGATTCTTGGATCGACGCTTCGCAAGTCATCGACTATAAAAAGAAGTGACCATCATGCCCTTTCACACAGCAGACGCAGCTACGTCGACCACTCCTCCTTCACCTAGTTCTTCTGTGCAAGATTTACAAAAACAACCCTTGTGGGTGTGGTGTGGAGAACGTGTGCCTAAAACGCAAATCGTCTTTTTCTGCCAAATCTTCGTGGTGTATTGTGTCATCGGGGCAGCCATCGCCAATTTGAGTTTGCAACAAGGAGACAAACAATTGTGGACCATTTTATTGAGCAGTTGCATCGGTTACCTGCTTCCTAATCCCTCCCTGAAATTCACCTCGAACGGGAACCCCGGGAACCTTGTGTCCAGTGCCAGTGCCAGTCACCACTTCAATCACAACCAGAACCCCATTTTAGACGGAGACACGCCTCTGACGTCCAGTAATATCCCCTCGGACAGCCACAGAACTCTGGAATTATGAGTCACCAAAACCAATTTTACTTAACTTTACCCAGTGACAGTTCCATGGAGGTGTTTCCCAACAACACGTTGTGCTGTTACACGGCCAAATTACCTCAGGCCATCCAGTTAGATCACGAAGCCCATTGGGAAGTGGCTTTAGTAGAAATGATTCACCCGACCCAAGTCCTCAATGTCCTTCCCAATCAAAATTTTTTTTGATGTGGAAGTTCATGACGAGCAAATGCAACAGTGGATGGATAGCAATGTCAAATATGACAAGAAAACCCGTACACAAAAGTACACCACCTATCACTTGTTCATTTCCCCAGGCTATTATTTTAGTGGTCAACATTTGGTCAGCACCATAACCTCCAGGTTTAATGTCGTGTTTCTGAAAGCTTTGGAGCATGTCAACAAAAATGTCACCCTGGAGTACCACAAACCAGCTCGTCGCTTCTTGATGAAATTTGAACGAAGTAAAATCCTGTCCATTTTATTTTGTCCTGAATTGTTTGACATGTTGGGCGGAGACATGGACATGAGAAAGACCATGATCAAGAAAAACGAATTACCCATCGTTTACGACAACGAGTCTTTTAGCAAGTTATTTCGTGCCCCGGTAGAACTGAACCAAGGACTGAATTTGATGTTCGTGTATTCCGATGTGGTGGAGTACAACGTGGTGGGACACACCTCCGTACCGTTACTGCGTGTCATTCCTTTCAAAGTAGATTCTGCCACGAACGCTGACGAGGAAGGTGGAAACACTTACCACGTCCACCGCGAATTTGTCCATCCTCACTATTTGCCGGTCAGCAAGTCGTATTTGGACACGGTCAACATTGCTATAAAGGGAGATTTGGGACAAAATATTCCATTCACCAAAGGAAAAGTCACGGTGAAACTCCATTTTCGAAAACGGTTCTCTCACGACTCTTAAGTCATGTATCCAGTGTACCGAGGGGTTGCTCGACAGCGAGGACACGGCTTAGGAGATATGTTAAAATCGGCCTTTCGTTCGGTGGCCCCGGTGTTGAAACCGATGGTGACACGCGGATTGCACGCCTTGAAAGATGCGGCACTGACGCAAGGCAAAGAATTTCTCCAAAATGTCATCATCGACAAACAAAACCCTAAAGAAGCCTTCATGAGGGCAGGCAAAAATGTCTTGCTGCAAACGGGCAAAGACATTTTAGACCAACAAGAAACACCTATAAATGCCGTGCACGCTACCGAGTCAGGCATTCTGCAAGGACAAGGCAGAAAGAGACGACGAAGAAAACACCCTTTCACCAGACTTCAAGCGAGAAAGGCCAAGAAAAGAAGAACCGTTCGAGACTTAGACGTTTTCGATTATTGAGAAAAGAGACAAAAAAATGATGCACCGAGAATCTTGCGCTTGTTCCAAGACGGAACTGGACCTGTTTGCCATGCCCCCCACGATGATGACGATGCAAGAATCCCAGTGGGTGTAATTTCACCCCGTCTCCACACTGACCGATTCCGCTCCCATCGAGTTTGAAATCAAAGGACAGCCCGAAGATTACATCGATCTGAATAGCAGTTACTTGTACCTGAAAGTCAAAATTCTAGATAAGACTGGAGGTGCTATAGACGATGAAGCAGTAGCTCCCGTCAACAATTTCATACATTCCTTGTTCAGTGGAGTGGACTTGTACTTGAATAACAAACTGGTCAGTAGCAGCATGGATACTTACCCTTATCGTGCCTACCTGGAAAATCTCTTGACGTACGGAATAGATGCCAAGAAGACTCATCTCAATGCCTGTGTGGTATGGGAAGCTGACGAACCTACCAAATTTGAAATTTTGGAAACTGATGAAAAGAAAGACAACAATGATGGATTTGTAGAACGAAGAAAGAGAATCACGGGAGTCGACACAAGTTTAGAACTGATGGATCGTTTGCATTTGGACATGTGGTTGCAAGAAAAGTATTTGCTGAACGGGGTGGATGTCCGCCTGAGACTGAATCGTAGCAGTGCCGCTTTCCATTTGATGGCTGATAGTGACGGTTACAAAACCAAAATCCTAGAAGCCAGACTCTACGTACGCCGTGTGGAAGTGTTACCTAAAGTGGGAAACGACATCAGTCAGACGTTGAGCAGAACGACTGCCAAGTATCCCATACGACGCGTGGAAGTGAAAACCTTCACCATTCCCAAGGGACAGCGATCCATGATCGAAGATCATCTGTTCCAAGGACAGTTACCCAAACGTTTGATCGTTGGTATCGTCGAGAATACAGCCTTCAACGGAGCTGCCGAAAAAAATCCTTTCTACTTTCAACACTTTGGCGTGTCCAAAATCGAAGTCAGTCGCGATGGCAAGACCTTGTGTACCCGACCTTTCGAACCTGACTTTACCAAGAAGAATTACTTGAGATCGTACTTGTCCCTGTACGAAGCCACCGGACAGTTAGGAACCAATACCAGTCACGGTATTACGTACGAGGATTATGCAGGAGGCTACGCTTTGTGGGCTTTCGATTTCACTCCAGACCAAGGCAGCGACGAGGGACATTTCCACCCTATAAAATCCGGCCAGATTCGTGTGGAAATTCAGTTTAAAGACCGAGACCCTAATGAAACGGTGAACGTCATCCTGTATGCAGAATTCGATAATACCATAGAAATCAACAGTTTGAGAGAAGTCATCCTAGATTACTAGAAACCAGGGAAGACTGTTATCCCTCTTTACCTAGTGGAGAAACTTTTAGTGTTGAATTATTGTTAAAAAATGTTAGAGTTGTTGTTGTTTAGTGTTAAGTGATTTTTGAATAAAAAATGTTGTGTTTTGAAAAAATTGTTTGATGTTATATTGTTGGATTATTGTTAAAAATGTTAGAGTTGTTGTTTAGTGTTAAGTGATTTTTGAATAAAAAAATGTTGTGTTTTGAAAAAAATGCCTTTGTCTTTTGTTTAGCTATAAGAATGTTGGATTGATGCTCTTTCATTTCTTACTATCCCTCTCATGACACTCACTAAACGTTGCGACTCAAAAACCGTGTGGGGGATGTTTTCCTTCACGTCCGCGCTTTGACTTTAAGACCCGGGTTGTTTCCAGTCTAACCATCCATTGTCGACTCATCCTCCTACGAAGATGTGCTCCAAACTAGCTAAGCTCAACGAAGCCTACGTGAATTTGCATAGGGTCAGACACAGTCTGATACCGAAGCCAGAAGAAATAGAGAATGTGAGAATGTTAAAAATCACTGAAGACCTGATAGAAGAGCTCTTCAGAGAAGAAATGAACAGGGAAAAAGAAGAATGGACAGAGAAGTACAGACTTCAGAGACAGCAGCAACAACAACAAGAGCAGCAGCAGCAACCTGAAGCTGACAGAGGCTTTGTCGATTGTCGTATCGACACCAAAGAGTTCTTCTTCTCTTTCCGAAGAAGCAGACCTATCGCCAGAAAGTCTATCCTCAGAGGACATCGCATTCTTAGAAACTAAAAAGAATCCCATAGCAAACAAAAAAAACCCAGCCCTTTTCAGGGCTACCCAATACTCTAGAAAAGAAATAACAATCGATTTGCCAATGTGTGTAGGTAGAGTAGTGTGAAAATAAACACTAACTCTTTTTTAAAAAAATGTGAGGGTATGTGTTTGTGTGTTTGTGTTTGTAAGTGGTTAAGTAAGTTGGTATGGATAGTAGATTAAAATGATGTCTTTTTTTGGTGTTTGAGGTGTAAATTTGGGGTTAGATTGGATTGCTTTGCGTATGTGGATAGTCTATTGAAGTGATTTATAAAAAATTTTAAAATAGTGATGGGTAGCATAAAAAGTGAGTGAGTGTTTCTTTTAGGTCCGCGCGTTGTTGTTTTTTGGTCATGATGTAGGTAAGATCAATTTTATGTTTTTAGGGGATGTTTTCCTTCACGTCCGCGCTTTCACTATAAATTGAAACTCGTTCGGCAGTCCAGCTACCCTTGTTGATTGATCAACACCAAAAATGAACACGAGACTGAAGAAACTGTTGAAACTTCATGTGCATCTGGAATATGCCAGGCGCATATTAAATGAACTGGCCGCGGAAGCCATTGTGGAGGAGGGAAGGATAAGAGAGGAGGAGGAAAGAAGAAAAAAAGAAGAGGAGGAGAGAAGATATAAAGAAGAAGAAGAGGAAAGAAGATACAAAGAGGAGGAGAGAAGATACAAAGAAGAGGAGGAGGAGGAAAAGGAGAGAAGAAGAAGAAATTTCAGAATCCCAGAGAGCGAAAATTGGGATTCTGAAGCGACATATCCTGCCTCTGCTCTCTCCCCCAAAAGGGTAAAAAGTAACTGGGGGATAAGATGTGTATGCGGCGCCAGGCCTGGAAGGTGCCACCATTAACCAGGTGTCCATGAAGTTCCAAACAAAAAAACAGCCCTTTTCAGGGCTACCCAATACTCTAGAAAAGAAATAACCATCGATTTGCCAATGTGTAGGTAGAGTAGTGTGAATATAAACACTAACTCTTTTTTAAGATAGTGTGAGGGTATGTGTTTGTGTGTTGGTGCTTGTAAGAGCTAAGGTATGTTTGTGTGAATAGTAGATTATGGGTTTCTTTATTGTTTCTTAGCGTAGGTGAAGAGTATAGTTAGGGTTCTGTAAGCGCTCACGTACGATTGTGTGGATAGTAGATTATGGATTTTGTTTATTGTTTCTTAGCGTATGTGGAGAGTATAGTTAGGGTTTTGTAAGCGCTCACGTACGATTGTGTGGATAGTAGATTATGGATTTTGTTTATTGTTTCTTAGCGTATGTGGAGAGTATAGTTAGGGTTTTGTAAGCGCTCACGTAAGATTGTGTGGATAGTAGATTATGGATTTTGTTAATTGTTTCTTAGTGTATGTGGAAAGTATAGTTTGGGTTTTATTATATGAAATGAAAAAGTAGGGGATGTTTTCCTTCACGTCCGCGCTTTTCGTATAAGAACCCACAGTATTCGTCGTTCCAACCATTCTACAAAGAATAATCTAGACAAGTGACTGATTTATTTAATCAATTGAGGCATATCTATTTCTGGATAATAGATGCAGAATATGCTATAGAAAGGATACAAAAGGAATGGGAGTATGAAGATAAGGAACACTTGGTAACCAGTCAAGTCGAACGTATAAAGGCCGCCAGACATATAATAGAAGGAATGATAGAAGATGAAGTCAACAAATCAAGAGGATTTATTGACCCACCTTATGTAAGAGTGGGGAGTTTGAAGGAACCACTGGATTATGTCATCCAAGTCCGGTGCTTCCTAGAAGATATAGTGTATTGGACGGAGTTGTCATATATGAAGAGGGGACTGAACAGGTTGAAGAAAGGAGAAGAAATAATGAAACAAGTGATGACCCAAGAAGTAGAAAACATAAAGGAAAGGTGGACTAAAGAAAGAAAGGAAGAACAGAATAAGAAGAAGAAATTAGAATTCGACCAACTGAATAACAACTGGATGAAAATACAGGCCAAGTTCCGAGCCATGGGTCACCCGGACTGGATACCAGAAGCAGAAAAGAAAAAGAAGAAAGGAATGATGGACAAAATAAGAGGATGGTGGAAAAAGTTAAGAAGTTAAAAGAAGAAGAAGAAGAAGAAAAAACCCAAAGGCCCTTTTCAGGGCCAGCCATATTTCTCGAAAAGAGATAGCCTTTCCATTGCCTACCCCTTTTTTAAAAAAAATTAAAAAAAAAAATCCCATATTCAATTCCCCTTTATCCCTAAACAACCCCCAAACTCTATTCCCATGTTAAATTCCCCTTGTACGTATATCGGCCCACAATTTTTTCCCATGTTAATTCCCCTTGTACGTATATTAACCCACGATTTTTCGCCATGTTAAATTTCCATTGTACGTATATTCACCCAGGGGTCTCCGTAATGCTAATTTCCATTGTACGTATAGTGCCCCACTTAACTACTATCCAAGCAGAATGTTGATGATTTAAGTCCAAAATTAGACGATCTTCAATTTTAAAACAGGCATATTTTAAGTGTTTCTTAGAATTGAATCCATCTGAAACAGCATCAGGTATGTTATGTGGGGATACAGTTTGGAACATTTTGATACATTACATAAATGACATTTGTACAAATGTTTTAAAAGCCCTACATATATGTAGATATTGTAATTTATCAATTTCTGGACAGGTGCATTGTTTACATTTTACCAAGTTATTTTGCTAATATAACTGTTGAACTGATATTCATGAGACACCCATGTATCTGACTTGGACCGCAAAGTTGTCAAAGGAAATTTGTCATAGAAATAGTATTGATTGTCACGTTACTACTGCGTTATTTTATTAAATGTTCTTAACACTTAGCTGTGGAGAATATCTTTCCTTTGATTTTCTATTGAATACTTGGAACTAAGGTAAAATGTTCCACATTTATGGCATGTCTATCTATAGATCTTCTCTGGCAAAATCTGATCATAGTTTTAGATCAAAGCCTAATACTTGCTTTTTCTCTTTGTAACTAGGGAAGGACACATCGTATATATTCCATGGATTTATCCATCTTTTCTTTTATTGTTTCCATGCACGTGGTTTACCTGTACATGAAAGTAGTTCATGTCCATGCATTTTATAATGTTTAACCAATATATGTAATACACCACCAAAGTAGCTACTTCTAAGTGTACGTGACAACACCACTCATACACGATACTGTTACATGAACAGTGCACTGCTGTGACGTCATAAATATATCGACAGTGACATTGAGATAGTTACAATAATGGAAAACATTGTCCAACAATTTGTGAATACATAGTGAAACCCTTTCGCTATGGTTTTACAGTTTTATTTTCTAATGTATCATCATCACTGTCAGTGTCACTGTTACACCAACTACTGGTAAATATGTCCATAATTGAAGTTTACTGGTATATGTCTACTTGGAAAATATTTACATCTTGTAACTGGTGGTATAGAACGTCCCTTGACACTAGACACTGCAGACAACTTTTGTTTCATGTCATAGCAATTACTTTATCAATTCGTTGATTTCAGAACTTTGATCACTGTCATTGGTGTCCTTGCATCTAACATGAAACAGAAATTCACTTTTACCAAATCGATATTCTGTGTAAATCCACTATCTAAACAAGTATTTATGCAAATGCAAATTGTTCTTTATTTAAATATCCCGAATCTGTCTAACTTTACAGAACACGAAATAGGATTATAATCACATTGCATTGACATATTGTGGTACCCCACTCACCCGGAACGATTACAAATATTAACCCTTCACATTTTCTCTGCACAATGACACGGTGATATTTCTTCAAGAAAATTTACTTTATAAACTCCTTGGCACATCTACGTAGCTATTCACCTGAAGTATTTTAGCATACTTATTTGAAATTTTGAATAAAGACGGTATTCGTTGAAAAAAACAGACGATCAAAGGAAATCATGAAATCTGAATCAGTTCAAATTTATTTTCGCTTGTGTTTCATTCTTTGCGTTCTAGCCATCATATAAGTTGAACATTTGAGTGTTTTGTTATTGATATGTCACAAAATTTAGCCCCGGGTACATAGTCTTCTGTCCAATTTATCTTCACACTCAATCCGTGATAAGATATTGTCTGATAGCGGCCATTAGATTTCCTTCGACTCCGGTTTTTTCACGTGTTCACTATACATTTATTAAAGTCAAGATAAATATGCTTTTGATACAGATCACTTTTTGACTGTCTTCTGAATCTGTAATGGTAGAATTGACAGCATAATCGATCAACAAAGACAACAATAAACCAGAGTGATGTACAATAAAAAATAATATTAGGCCATCCATACATAATGTTATGGTTATCCACACACCCTCGCTTTATTTAAAGAAATTTTAAATATAATCTACAGAAAAAGAATACACTCACACACACACATATACACATGCATATGGCTTTATTGGCAGCTCAAGCAGCATGCTATTTGTAACCCATCGTCGCAAGCTACGGGCAGAAATGCGTTCAAGAAGCTCGCTCCGGATAGTCATTTTGTGGCAGGCGACAATGTATCTGGACGCATGATGGTTAAATAGACAGACAAACCGTACGAAGGAGAGACATAGAAGATAAAAATAATCTTATTATATGTAGCAATGGTATGTAAAGCAAAATAATAACAAAGACCAACTGTAAATAATTTTTTTAATGTTTTTATTACATCGCGTTGGTTCACCATATCGCTTAGTCTATATTACCCAATTGTTTCAATATACTCTCCGGCTGTTGGATGGATTAGCGTACTCTGTTCGAGAAGTTTCTCATGCAATGTTGTGGTGCTCTCCTTTCTCCATTTAACCAACTTTATATTTAAATCACAAGTGTATCTTTTATTTAATTACTATGGATGAAAACAGAGCTCAAGAAAGAATAAAGAGCAACGTATCAATTTCCAAAGAGAACTGTCGATAGCTGCAAAAGCCTCAGAACTACATTTTTTAGTGGAAACACTGGGCAAAGATGGCAAGAGTTCACTTCTTCCGACTATGCGCAGATTCTTGTAGTCAGCCTTAACTTCGTTAGAAACACATACGTATGTATATGTATGGGGTATACACAAAATATTTGCAAGGTATGCATCTTCAATATAACTCTCGTAGTATAAAGTTTTCATTGAAAGGAAACTTGACAAGAATCGTTTCGTTTAAATGAAGCAGTTGTTCATCTCGTGGCATATCAAAGGTACATACCAAATGAAATGTATTAGACACTGTAAACGTTTGGTGGAGAGGTGTAGAAATAGTTTGAGATCATTAGGGACCTACGTGTTTTTTCATAAAAGACAAATAATTACAAAGATATTTAAACAAGGAGGACAACCAATGAACACATAAACACAAACACACGGTTACAAGTAACGTATTCCATTTTTTCTATCAATCTTTTACGTCTGTGAATGCGCGATTACTGAATCAATGAAATTTCTGTTTATCATTCACTTCCAACCGAAGACTGATGTCTCGCTTGGCGCTCAACATTAAGAGCTTAGTGTTAGGATGGGTCAGCCTGGTGTCAGGATAATGTGACTGGGTGGGAAATGATGCTACATGTCGGCGAGATGATGTCCTAGTGCTAGATATCAATAAAAACTGTCATACTGAAAACATCCTAGCGATATGACTGAAAAAGTGTAAAAGCCACGTTAAAAATCCAAATCAAACACACACACAAACACACACACACACACACACACACACAGTCACACACACATATTTAGAAAGGTACACTTTGCATATGTGCATATCTGCATAAAAGAGGTAGGAAGTATTTTAAATGTTTGCGTCGCTTATTTTTTCGGTATCTGTGCGTGCGTGTGTTTTTTCGAATTCTTTGTTTTTGATAAGGGGAACCCGAAACCAAGCAGGGATGATGCAGCCTTCCTGGTGTGATGGTATCTGGATCATTCTACTAATCTGAAAGTCATGTGACGTTGTATTAGAAAATCTGTTTTCCCTCTTGATGTTTTCTACACCCATTGCGTATACTATAAATGCAGAACGTGCATCAACGAGAGAGAGAGAGAGAGAGAGAGAGAGAGAGAGATACCCATACATTATCGGAAGAAAAGACGAAAAAAGACAGCATTAACGCACAAAATTTTCTGAAGTAGAATAAAATATTTTTTCAAAACATCGCATGGACTAACCCTGCACGACGCTGTTTGCTTTTGTTTAAAGAGAATTGTGTGCAAAAGTTTTGTACTGTTTCCATAGAAATGTCTAGTAGTGTAATAGTTATCAAAGCATGATCTAAGTGTTTGAATCGTTATTAAGTTAATATATTATCTCCTAACCGAAATGAGCAGGTGCTGCTCTTATTGCTACAGAGAGAGAGAGAGAGAGAGAGAGGGAGACTCTTGCCCTAGACGACTTTCTGCAAGACCAGTTTATGCACGATATATGTAGATTGCTGTAGGACTGAGATGCTCAACTAGCAGATCTGACAGAATACCTTACTTTGTCTGTTGCATTTACATAAAAAGCTGAAATTATATTGAATTAAACTGGGATTAAATTTTCGTTTCAACGTTTTTTATTTGTTGACTGTCTTATATGATGAACAAAGAAGTTAACTGCTAAATTAAAACTGCATATGCAGGCTACTTTGATGTATGTATTAACACATCAGTACCATCCAACTGTGGCTAAAGATCATTCTTGTAGTATTCAGACAGGTCTTTTTTGATATTGAGTTAGTTGTATATGTGCTCATGACACTAGACATATAATGTCATTAGAATCTGCTAAACTCCTAATCTCTTACTTATTGATTATTTGCAATACTAACAATGCAGACAAGATGAGTAATGTATCATTACCCCTGTTGTAGAAAACCACTCACTGAGGTTCTAAAACTTTAGGAGATCACCTTGCACTGATAACTCAAGGTTATGAATATAATTAAATCTTGTATGCTAGTAGTGCAGGTAGTTGCACCAACTGCGATATGTCGATCTTTTTATATTTTATATTTCGTTTGTGCGGTAGTAGGTGAGATGAATATTTTACTTCTTAGTAAAGCAGAAAGTTTAATAAAAGTTTAAAGATACTTCTGTGTCAAACTAAGAAAAATAGTTGATCATATCTCAACGTGACGTCATTATTTAATCGTGAAACTATTGAACTAGTGAGTGAGTTGCAGAGGTTAAATTTATTCTCATGGTCACTATAGAAACAGGTAAAATCTTTTCATAGCAATTCCAATATCACTTTTCATAATTAACAGATGCAGAGCTACAATAAAAAATAATTTTCTGTTTCGTTATATCGCATATAGAGATATTCAGACAAGTCGATGTCCAAGCATACACCCTTGTGTAAGTTGTATTTTTATAACTTACAGACATTATTTGCAGAGGAGCATGGATGCACACTAAAATGTCCGACAAGATAACTAGAAGTAGGCATAGTGATTAGCAATCACGGGACCAACTCAATAGCCAAGTCATGATGATCTGCCCCAGATATCATATTAACCTAGGGTAACTAAGCAGAGAGCAAGGTGTTCATAATATCTCAGATGTGTACAACTTGTGTTTCATTCTACTTGTATATGCCGTATTTGAGAATGCCACACTCGCTTTCAGTTAGGTAGACACAAGAAAGTAACTCTAGCCCTTGTATACTTTTCTAAACGGTTCTAAGCAATCGCCATGCGCCTGGCTGTCTCTCATTTAATAGGGTTTATATGTGTGTCTTTCATAATATTCAGATAAAAATTATGGAAATGTGGAAATGCCTTACTGTTATATATTACATGGTGAGATATTGAAATTTTCATTGTGAGAAAATTCGATAGTGACACAGCATTGTCCTGTGGTGATATCAACTCTGAAAATAGTTTAGATTTGCATTTAGAGAACATATCTACTCTTACACGGGGGTTTCTCACAACAGATCTAATTTTGCCTAGATGGTCCAAGCTGAAAATGGCGTCGATCTTAGTCCAATATGGCTGCCACATGCTAATTTGAATATCTTGTTATTTCTAAGCAATATCAGATATAGTTTCAGCCCTCAGCAGTTAGTAAACATTCCCGGAAATTCTGTTTTGCCATTAAAGCGTGCATCCGTTCGAGGGACTCGTATCTGGTCAAGAGTTTAATGGACATGGAGTCTACTTTATTGTTTAGCTGCGCTTTATAGCATATTCCTATTCACGTGAGACACATTTTGCCCGCGTGAGAATACTGTGTGGGATGAATTTTCGAGCTAGAACGCACCTGATGACAGGAAATTAAAATCATCTTGTCATCAAAGATGACAAACCAAAATTACATTACAGCTGTAGTTTTCAGCAGTTGACAAATGAATTGAAATATAATAGTCAAAAGAAGGATGCGAAAGAAAAAAACAACAATCATATGCTTTTTGCAGAATACGAAACTATAATCCGATGGGTCAAAATTTGTTGTGGGCAGAAAGTCGTCAAAGTCTCGTGTCTGGCTTCAGATTATGATCCTTAGTTTGGTAATTCTGTATTCCACACAAATACTTATGGCTGATTTTGTTAATCTCATTAATCTGTTACAGGAGTTTTTAACGAAATTCATAAAATGGTAAGTAACCTCTTACATCTATTGTTTTCGTCTTTTGTTGCCAATCATCATTTGCAATTTAACTACATGAATATGATTCAATAAAGTTTTCTGTTTCAAGGCAATCCATACTTTATGAAAATGAATCTTTACTTAAATGGTTCAATTCAAAGCATATAATCTTTATAAGTTGTTGCATTTTTCAGTTAGATTAAAAAAGATTATGTGCATACATATGTGTATATGCATTTTTATTTGTACGTACGTACGCAGGTAATAACGTATATAGGAGTGTGGGTATGTAAATTGGCAGTTCGGTTGAAAGAATAGAATACGTTCATTTATACATTTACTTATACTATAAAAAGTTTAGATTTCATAAGAACTGCTTTATATTGCTAAAGGGTTCCCCAATGTTGGTCGCAGCAATAGACTTTGGAACGACTTACTCTGGATGGGCATACAGCTTTGAGCATCAATTCAAAAAGGACCCAACACAAATATCTGCAAAAGTCTGGTCGGGTGGACGGCTCGTGTCAGAGAAAGCCCCCACAACGGTTCTAATAGAGCCAGACGGAAATACATTCAAAGCTTTTGGTTATGAGGCTGAGGACAGGTACGCTGAACTTGCTGAAACTGGGGAGCACAAGAAGTGGTTTTATTTCCGGAGGTTTAAAATGCTTCTCATGGACAAAATTGTAAGTTATTAAATACTTGTTTGCAAATTTCATCTACACAAAAATGATTTGTCCAATTCAAATGTTTGCCATGACATGAGGGAAGAGTCTGAGGGCGCACGTTTGAACTTAACAAAGCCTTTATCGTTATATTTACGTGTATTATTGCTTGCTGAACACACTTTGTATGAATTACTTGTAGAAAGGTCTTTTACAATTTAAAAGCCTGTATTCAATCGTAACTTGCAATTTTGATGCTTAAGAACATCTTGCGTAATAAAAGCCCACAATTTAAAACAGCCGGATCCATTCGTGTACTATCATCTCACATCATTATCTCCACAACTGGCTAAACTGTGCTTTCAATAAGCGGGTTAATAACCTCAATTATCGACAACGGACTGTTATTATATTGTCCCCACAAACCTGTAAGCAACGCTTTTTTTCTTTAATAAAATGGTTTTCCCTGTCTCTCCAGCTGATGCTATTCATTTTCGCTTTTGCTTTTTTTCACTAGGCCATTAGGTATGTTTCCATTTGTATTATTATTGCTGCTACTAGTACTACTATTATTATTTTTTCATCTTAGCGGCATAAGGTGAATTTAATAAAGCTATTTCGATCAGCAATCTTTAGGCACATGAAAATGACAGTTTTCTGGTCGAATATAATTTCGTTTCATATGGCAAATGGATGCTATACAAAGATGGCGTTTCGTCACACACTACATATCAGCTCACCACTCACGTGTACAAAGTAATGGTGGCAAGAAAAAAAAATGATATCAGCTTAGCGGGTCGGTTGGTACATATTCCAGGTTCGACCACATCGAAAACTGAACTTGCATTTTTTGCCCTTCAGTCTATTGGCTGATGATCATATCATGCATAATGACCGTGATGGTAATACCTACATATTCTGCTCTAGTTTCATTTTATACAGATGTTTAAAAAGTTTGTTGCAATTCTTTAAGGTTACATTTTTAGAACTTAACGTTTATTCAGCACCGTATAACCATTATTGTCCTTACGTGCCGTTTAACATACATACATACATAGGTCTATTTATATGTTTACTCAAACATAAAGCATGCAATTTATGATGAAAAACCAATCGGAATATATAGTCTTTTGGTTCAACATATCATTAGGATAGAATGATAGCATAAGAAATATAATATACTGTGAGAAATAACTGTCGGGTGTAACGCTGAGATGGTCCAAAATTCTACAAGATCTTCTTTTAAACTGAGATATCGCATACATTATTTACGATACCCTGGCATAAAATAGAAAGCATGAAAATATCTGTTAAACTGCTTGGCTTTAGTACACATTAAAACTTCACTGGAACAAAATATTATATTTGTAAATCTCCACATTATTTAACATTTGTATATTTACCAACACGCTATGAAAATATCTTACAACTAGTTTTGTTTTAAAACATCAGCATTTGTGTTATTAACATATAATCTAACGGAGGGTAGCATAGTCAGAAGGTGGGTTCTACTTCCAATGACCTTAAAAAAGAATTAAATTTCCTGTGTATTTATAATTGGTAATGACAAATATTGTAGGGAAAGAAATCTTAAGCAATAGTCGGCAACTAATTGCCATGAGCAGTGTATCTTTCATAACTTATGACGGTTGTCTTAAGGGAGGATAAGTTTATGTTTTTAAACAGTCTTAATGTATAAGGATGTGAAAATACAACGAGATGTAAATAGACATAACTATTTATTTTATTTCTTTTAAATTTATTTATGAATTTATTGTGATATATAAGGCTACATATAAAAAAATATATAAAAAATAAAAAAACAACACAAAAATAACATTCACTTTGGGGGTAATTAAAATCCTCTAATTCAAAATCTTGCTAAACCTTTTGCTCACATTGCAATTTAATTTGGGAAAACTTGAGAAAACGGAAGTTTTGAAGAAAAACGTTTTAATGAACAAGTTTGTAGAGCTTAATCAACAATATTATGGATAGAATAGACATTATATCTTTATTTGTTTCATACAAATTTAAAATTAATATGATACAAGTTAGTTCTGTCTTTATTTGAAAGAAATAGAAAAGATGAACCCAAAATGGGTCTGATATGGCTCACCTGACAAACAGTTGTCTAAAACGTCATGTACCTTGAATTGCTAAACACTGATAATAGGACACTTTCCAGTTATTTGGTTGAATATTGGTGGTATTTGAATTGTTGATTAACTGTATATGTTTACTTCAGTTGAACTACATATAGATAGTACATTTGTGTCTTATGCATGATTATGAAAGGTGTTCATGATAGAACGCTACCTAGCACATTTGGTTCAATGTGATAAGACATTTCGTTATGTGTCCGCCATATCTAATAGGAGAATATATCGTCGTTCTCCGTCCAGTCATATTACGTCCCATACAGTTCGTTTAGGCTTAGTACCTTTTGAATGCACGAAATGAATTCAAGGCTTGGCGCCTGGCTTTATATTCAGAATACCTTGGTCAAGTTTACTTTGCAAAGTTTTCGAACAAAACACTGCGGGGTTATGGTCATTGTATGACTTAGCTCTGTTCCTTTCGCTTTTGTTTCATGGTCTTCACGGACTGCAAATATACTTGGAATGAAGGTTTTTATCATGAATAGCTTGGCGAATTTGAAGCTTTCCTGTTTTCTTGCAAATTTTATTGATTTATGGTCTGTGTTTTGACATAGTAAAGACTCCATGGATTGATATATTTACATTTGTTAGATACCTTACGTTAAGAATACGTGGGTAAAGTTTCAGTTTCCGTTTTTGAGGTAGAAGTTCTTTAAGGATTGAAACAAAATTGGTATGAGGTTTAAATTCTTAAACTTTAGGTCAAGTTTGATTTTTATCGTTTTGCTACAAACTTATACTTAAGTCATGGTCTTGTTTTTCTTTTATATTTGCAATTCAAAAACATATTAGCAAGGGGATAAGTGTCATGTGGACGCATTTCAAGTGGTATACTAATAACAATAACAGTACGAGATGGGATATAGTTATCATTTGCAAGGTTCCACATGGTTGCTATAGAAACCACTCCGCTGATAGGGATTCACTCGAAACACAATTCTGGCACATCATATCGTAACAAACATTCCAACCAACTTTGATCAAAACTGAATGATCCATGCTGATTATATATGCTTGGATTAATGGCATATAACCTGGTTTCTTTGTAAACTACATGAGCGTAAGTAGTTAATCCGGAAACATTTTAGTAGAGTTGGTACAACGAATTGTGGGGCTCCGAGTGGCCGAGTGGTCTAAAGCGCTCTCTGTTACGGATCAATACCATCTCACCTCTGTCTGCGCCGGTTCGAGTCACGGATTCAGCCAATGTTAGTATGCGAGAAAGCTTGCCAGTAGCTTCTCATGGGTCGGTGGTTCTTTCCGGGGTTTCCCGGGTTCTTCCTCCACCATTAATACTGGCCGCCATGTATAGCCTATCGTGTGCTGAAAAATGGCGTTAAACCCAACAACAACAACCAGAGAATTATTTGCTCAGAGTTTAATTAAAACAAAACTTCCATGTACATTCTATAGAGGTTTAAATTGCTTTGTAACCTATGTTTTATAATAAAGTTGTTGTAGGGTTTATCGCCATTTTCAGCACAAGATAGGCTATACATGGCGGCCAGTATAGTTGGTGGAGGAAGAACCCTGGAAAACCCCGGGGAGAACCACCGACCCACGAGAATCTACTGGCAGGCTTTCTCACGTACCAACGTTAGCCGAGTCTGAGACTCGAACTCACGCAGACAAAGGTGAGATGGCAGTGATCCATAACGGTGAGCGCTTTAGACTTCTCGGCCACTCTGCGCCCCTGTTTGTTTTAAGAAAGCTACACATTCGATATAAAAAATACACTTGCACCTAATTCAATTTAATAAGTCCTATTACCACGTATTTCAAGTTTGACATCGTCGCCTTCGAATTGGTACAGAAAATGTAAGCGTTTTTCAGGTTTTTAATCATGGATACTTAGTACGGTATTTATACATTTTCGAGTAACATATGTATTTGCAGTCCAATCACAATATATTAATCACTGCGAAGTATATTGAAACTCCCCCAGTTAACGTTCTTCATGCCGATTCGTGCGCTGAAAGAGCGGAACAACTCAAGATTCCAAAGTGGCCCGTTATTCCAAGCTGTCACCCAAAACTCAACATGAAATATATTAGGAGGGCAACGAAATGTTTTACAAGCCATTCTTTAGTCTGTTGTTGATCATTTCATGCATAATGCTCTTTACTTTAATATTATGTAATACTATGAACTATGTATCCAGTGTTCATTCGGTGCTAAGAATAGTCCCGATTAAGTAGAACTCTTTACAAGCGCGCGGTGATGTGTATTTAATGATAACGATAGCGCATTATTGAAGCCAAAGCTATTCATTCCCATAATTCATTGCCAAAAATAAAATAAATGAGAAGTTACAATTTTTTAATCATATTTTGTTTGGATAAATTATTATATTAATCATTTCCAGCCGTTTGTAATAAGATGCCAAGATTTTCAATTGCCCTTGCCCTCCCCTCATATGTATTTGATAGGGATATACAGATTAAACTTTTGTTTTGTTTCTGCTTGTTTACCTACCTACCTACATGCATGTTAAAATGTGATTTGTAGACAATATGATGATATATCGTCTTTATGAAAAAATCAGGATCTAATTTATTCATTGAAAGTTTACTTAACTGTTTACTTATTTATAAATATTACTCAAAGACTACCATCAATGCATTATCGGTCTCTTGTACCTAGTGAACTATTCGCGTACACATATCTTTGCCATACCGACATATTTTCTGATAACGGCATTTGCACCGTGGCGAATTTAGTAGAATTTTGTGGCGAAATGGGTTGCTGTAAGTATATAACAGTGAAGAAATATAATTTTATAAACATGCAAACAGTAACTGCTTTAGAGACATTATTTGTGATCGTTTTACACAAAGGTTTCTAATTTGAAGAGCCATAAATATTTGTATGATACTGTTTTATGTGATTACTGGTTTGAAAAATAATTATATTCAATTTAAGTTATTATCCTATTCTTTCTATACATGATGTTGAATTAACCAATATGTATGTATGTCTGTATGCATGCATGCGTGTGTGTGTGTATCTATGTATGTTGTATGTATGTATGTATGTATGTATGTATGTATGTATGTATGTCTTTGTGTTTGTGTTAAATACACATTTTATCAATCTTAGGGTCTGGAGCGTGGACTGACTATAGAAGATGCAACAGGAAAAGAACTTTCTGCAAAGACCGTTTTTTCTATGGTAATCAAGTACCTGAAGGACGACTTGTTGAAAGAGTGTGCCACTCGTGTTGCGGGAATAGTGCAGCCTGAGGACATCATGTGGATATTGACAGTTCCCGCCATATGGAATGATTCCGCAAAACAATTCATGAGAGAGGCAGCGGTGGAGGTATGCTATCTTTCTGTTGTTGGGGCATGTTCACAACTCCATTTATCGTGACAAAGCTTATGATGTATTTGACGATACAATTGCTTCTAGGAAGCACTAATAAAAACACAAGTTAAATTTAGGCTCATAAGGAAAAATCAGATCGCCATTATCTATTCTCGATCGTATTTTATGCATTTAAAGTAAAAACAAGAACATCTCCACATTTTAATATCAATACGCAAGAGCCAAATTGTAAGTGTGCATCAAGAATAAAAATTGAAAGTCAAACAAGATGACCGACTGTACATGTGATCTGATTTTGTTTAACCTGCAGGCTGGATTGAGCACTGAAAGATTGAAGCTCGCTCTCGAACCGGAGACGGCTTCCTTGTTTTGTCGTCATTTGCCGATGAATAGAATGATAGGGGGAATAGATATATCTAAGATGAAAGCTGGATCAACATACATGGTCATTGATGCTGGAGGTAAGGATTTATTATATTTCAGTTCTTTTGTTAAGATTTTTAATGTATACTCTCTTTATGAAAGTGTTATGTACATTTAATTATATAGTGTGCTTGACTTTTGTCCGTGATTGAGGGTCGTGGGTGACGTTTCTGCCAAATTTGGCCATTTCTGCAAGTGATAAACAAGATACTTATTATAATTTGAGTTCCAGGTCTAGCCGTATTTGCGAGTTAGTGACATTTTCCATAGGAATTCCGTAAAAGTTTATTGCGCCGTAAGTCAAGTGGGGATCTGAATAAATAGAGAGTAGTTAAGCATTCCTGTTTTAGACCAGTCTTTGTGAATCTATTGTATTTACATTTGTATTACTGCAATCAGAAAAACATTCGAGAAGAATTTCTTCCTTAAATCATTAATTGGATTTCTTGTGAATTCGTTCAAAACGTCATTCTGGATCGTATAATTGATGTATCAGGACAATTGTCTTAACAGTACATTCAAACCTACTGGTACATCAGGATATTCAAGACTATTGGAGTTCATTCGGAACATTCTATATTCTTGGATATTGTAATAGGACATTTAAGATTATTTGGAATTTAGTTCATAATACCTTCAGTCTTTTTAATTTTTAAGATTGTTTTAGGGAAATACATTTTTTTGTTGACTTTTTATTAAATTGTTGGTTTCACTTTCGTTCTGTTGCATATTGTAAGACCTAGATTCGTATGAAATGACACATCTTTTATTAAGTTTCTCCAGTAGCGTCGTATATGTTCAGATGTAAAAAGTAGATACATAACTTTATGGCGATCATTGTCATTGTATTATGCTAAGCATTTAACGTATGAAATATTCATATACTTTAGTGCTTGACAACATTATCTGATTTACTGTTTTAAATTATTCATTTATTAGAAACTGAACTGAATATCTAAACTACAGGCACTGTGATATATTGTTGTTTGAATATTATAATTTTATTTAATCCACATTTTGATTTGGAATTTGTTCCACATGATCAGATGATACAACCGTATTGTTAAGTCCAAAAGAGAATTTAACCCTATCAGTCAATCACTGTATGTATGTATGTATGTATGTATCTATGTATGTATGTATGAATGAATGTGTGTGTGTGTGTGTGTGTGTGTTTGTAAGCCATGCATAAGTCCATCACTTACTGACCAGTACTTTTTTCCTTTCTAAGTTTCTATTCACTGGTCTTGATTTTGCTTTTTATAATTGTTTCAATCTTTTTACTTTCATTCGTTTCTTTTATACATTGTACCTACTTACATACTTAGCAACCTATCTACATAGAACTGGTTTTGCCATACTTTTATGTTGGATTTACAGGTGGGACTGTGGATATCACTGTTCACCAGGTTATCGAAGGAGGAGGACTGAAGGAAATTCATAAAGCGAGCGGAGGCGCATGGGGTGGGACAAAGGTTGACGAAGCATACCGGCAGTTCCTCATTAGCATCGTGGGTAATCCTGTATTTCAAAAATTTGTTAACAAGCACATGGAGGATTACCTCGACATTAATAGAGAGTTTGAAATAAAGAAAAGAAAGATTGATCCATTAACAGATTCAAATGATTCAGGGGCGGATCATTCAAAAGTTGTTATCAGATTTCCTTTGGCCTTGAAGGAAATATTTGAAGAGGAAACGGGTGAAGATCTTCAAGCAGCCATAAAACAAAAAACACGTTCAGAACAAATCACTCTTTCAAGGGACAAATTAAAAGTCGACGCAAGAATGATGAGAAGTTTTTTTGAAGAAGCAACTCGAAGCATTGTTGATCATGTGAAGATGTTGTTCTCCAAGCCTGCATTGAGGGACGTCTCACATATTCTGTTGGTTGGCGGGTTCTCCGAGTCAAAGATACTTCATCATGCAATTCAGAAGGAATTTATAAAGAAAAAGATCGTTGTTCCGCATGAGGCTGGGATGGTTGTCTTGAAAGGAGCCGTTGTGTTCGGCCACGATACTAGTGCCATATCAGAACGTATTGCCAAATATTCCTACGGTGTGTCATCTAGAATGGATTTTATCGAAGGCGAGCACGATGAGAAATACAAAATCGTCGATGATGATGGGAATGTAAAATGTGACAATCTGTTTACTAAGCATGTTGAAATAGGACAGTCACTACAATGTGATGAAAGTTTCCAGAGTGGATATCATTCTCCAGACTCCAAAGCAACTAGCTTTACGGTGCAGTTATATGCTACCCTGAAGGAAAACCCGAAATATGTAACCGATGCAGGATGTTTTAAAGTAGGAGAGATGAGAGTAGATGTTGATACCAACGTACTTTTTGAGGACAGAGCATTTATTATCAGCCTATCGTTTGGTGACACGGAAATACACGTAAAAGCGCTTGAGAAGAGTACAGGACGAGAAACAACTTGCTCTTTGAATTGTCTAGATTAAGTTAGGCTGCTGTATTAATCCTATTCTTCTGTAGTGTAATTATTAATGAAGAGGCAGTTAGAAGTTGATGCCAAACGTGAGAGCTGTTATTTTTATCACATGTACCCCCCCCAAAAAAAAAAAAAAAAAAATTGTGGACAGACATTGTATCATTAGTTTCAAATAGAAGTGCTAAAGACTGTATATATGCGTGTGTGTGTGTGTGTGTGTGTGTTGTCTCATTTATCCTTTGATTTTAGTGACTTTGAACAGAGTTCCTTTTAACACGCAATTCACTTTGTGTAAAGTTATTTCCCCGATACATGAAATACTGCAATTAACTATATATTGAATAACGAAAATGTGTGTAAGTATATGAACTGTATGTATAAATAGTATTGAGAAAATGTATCCGCATTATATATAGGACTTTAAACGTTTGCCATATTTCAGAAAGACAACTGTGTTAAAAATATTTATTTTTGTACATTTGAATGGTTAATTCTTATTTGAATTATTTGTACAAAACACTATGAGTGACACATTTTTCATCGTGTACATTTTTGTAAAAATCTTTCTTAGCAGACGTTAGCTAAGAAAAAATAAAGGGAAAATTTTGTGTTGCTTGGCATTATAAGAGAAATTTAAACTGTATCTATAAAATGTTCAGTACTTCATTGTAAAGTATAGAAATACGCAGAGGATGGCCTTTTGGAAATCTACTTGATTTGGCAAAAGTGTGTTTGACTTTGTATTACGAAAACTTTGATTATGCCGTCTGCAATAACACGTACGAAGACATGGATATCATATTTATAAAAAGGAATGAAAATTGTATATTCCGAAAAAATGACCAACACCTGCATATGAAGGCATGGTCAATGTAACCTAGATCCTCCAGAAGTTGCAAGGGCATGATTTACAACAATTCTCACAGTGCTGTATTTACATTAATGACAGCCATCGAAAAGGCTAAATTTTAAGCAATTGCATTATCATAATATGTTTTCTTCGACATCATGTAAAACAGATAAAGGATTAGTGTTTTAGACATTTGTACTCCTTCTTTAATCTATGCATGAAACGACGTTTCAAATAAATTGTATTTACTATATGTATTAGTAGAGTGTAGGATTAAAATACTTTTCATTTCGCTGTTTGCAGTGTACAAAAAAATGTTGTTAATTAAATACATGTACTCGGGTTTCGTTTCTTTTCTCTGTACAACGATACCGGAGGGTGATTATAATATGGTCTATGTATTTCGAAATCGTGAGTACGATTCGTCCTGTGCCACACGTGCAAGGTGCCTTTGATAAAGAATAACGAAAATTCTAAAGGTATAAATATGTTACTACATGTAAAGGACCTTTACAATACTAATGGTTTTGTCAGCAAGCGGCCTGCTAAAAGGATTCGCACAACTCCAGCTGTAGGGGTAGGTAATGTTTTGGGTTTTAAGTGATAACTAGTGTATTACCATATTTGCCTTTGCATGTTTGTTATAGTTTTCTTTACATACCATAACGCGTGCATTTTTCATTCTTGTTGCGACGTAGTGCAGGATTTATATTGGTAATGTAAAGCTACATTTTTTAAAAGAATTGTTTACTATTGTCTTATCAAGCAGGGTTAGGTTTACTATTGAACGTCTGTTTTGTAATTGCCATTATAATATAATCTTTTTAACTTACCATGTATAACGTCCTTACGTTATGTCTATATCAAGTGTAGTACACTGTATCGGGTATATTTTCAGCTGAGTGTGAGGTTTTGATGGTAGGAATATCCGGGGTGTCCGGTGTTGTCAGAGGGTAGAAACGTCCGTGTGTCCGGAGCGTTTAAGGTGCCGGAGCGTCTAATGTCTAGCGTCCGGAGTGTCCAGAGGGACTAAGGTGACCCAGCTGTAGAGCCGTCAAAGGACCAGGGGGTCCGGAGGGTCTAATATTTCAAGTGTCCGGAGGGTCTAATGTTTCAAGTGATCATAATATTCCGAGGGTCCGGAGTCTATATTGGTTGTGAAATTGATTCGGAGGAGCTGTGGAGCGGATATGGTGCACGGGTGACGGAGTGCATCTCCACACATGTATTTTTAGCTGTATGCTAATTTTGGGTTAGTAAGACCCAAGGTATTATTCAGGACTGGAAGGATAGATTGTATATCCGTTCTTGTTTAGTGACATAATTTCGCTACCTGAGCGAATACATTGTTTTACTATGTGTAAACACTTACATTGTTTACTATTTGAGTGAACTATATTCATCTTTCCATTATTGAATCATTTGTGAAATCATTTATCCTGTATTTTAGGGTTACTGAAATAAATTTATTTGTATATTTTTTCCATCTTTGAAACTGTGCGTTTTTTATGTTAAATAGATCCAATATTTGGATTATAAATACGCACACATCTTCATAATCCACTATTCATATAAATCGCCACATTAAATCATATATATGTGTCGTCATTACGTGTTCTGTTGTTAATCCGAAATATCCCACCCGGTTATCTTGTTACAATAAAAAGGAATGAAAATTGTATATTCCGAAAAAATGACCAACACCTGCATATGAAGGCATGGTCAATGTAACCTAGATCCTCCAGAAGTTGCAAGGGCATGATTTACAACAATTCTCACAGTGCTGTATTTACATTAATGACAGCCATCGAAAAGGCTAAATTTTAAGCAATTGCATTATCATAATGTTTTCTTCGACATCATGTAAAACGGATAAAGGATTAGTGTTTTAGACATTTGTACTCCTTCTTTAATCTATGCATGAAACGACGTTTCAAATAAATTGTATTTACTATATGTATTAGTAGAGTGTAGGATTAAAATACTTTTCATTTCGCTGTTTGCAGTGTACAAAAAAAATGCAATTGGAAGCAGTTTTGTTTAATTTAGCCACTGTCGTAAACTCTGAAAAGTCATGATGATCTTTGTTACTAAAAAAGAATCTAGCGCGGCTTTGCTATTGTATCTATCCAGCAATTTCGATTGTTGATGGTATATGGGACGAACATTCACTGTCATCCTGTTCTTTGCGCTTTTTCTGCATATGTATTCAGGCGGTTATTTTAAAGTTCATGAAGCCTGCATTAACCGAAAATACCTATAGTGCACAGCTTTCTGACACCTATGTCAAATTCGAAAAGGTGATTTTCTATCTAGACATGAATGTTCAACAGGAAGACATTTAGTAATCTCTGACAAATAATTTCACGAACTATCTATCAACATAAGCAATTTTGTCTGCGTAAACGCACAGATGCCCATACGTATGTCTAAGACAGTTTGAACAATCAATAAAGTAGTATGGGTCTACATTAAAAATATGTATCTTGTTCTCAAGACTTGTAATAATTACAAGGACAATTATGTAGGACATATTGACATTATGTAGGACATATTTGCATTATGTAGGACATAGTGACATGTAGGACATAGTGACATGTAGGACATATTGGCATCATGTAGGCTATTGTGGCAGTATGTATGACATAGTGGCATCATGTAGGACATAGTGGCATTATGTAGGATATCCTGGCATTATGTAAGACATAGTTCCATCATGTAGGACATAGTGGCATTATGTAGGACATAGTGGCAGTATGTAGGACATAGTGGCATTTTGTAGGATATACTGGCATTATGTAGGACATAGTGGCATTATGTAGGACATACTGGTATCATGTAGGACATATTGGCATTATGTAGGATATACTGGCATTATGTTGGATATACTGGCATTATGTAGGATATACTGGCATTATGTAAGACATAGTTCCATCATGTAGGACACAGTGGCATTATGTAGGACATAGTGGCAGTATGTAGGACATAGCGGCATTATGTAGGATATACTGGCATTATGTAGGACATGGTGGAATTATGTAGGACAAAGTGGCATTATGTAGGACATACTGGCATCATGTAGGACATAATGGCATTATGTAGGGCATAGTGGCATTATGTAGGACAAAGTGGCAGCAAACTTAATTTAACAGTAGAGATATCGTCTTTAGCAAAGTTTAGACAAAGCAACGCGAGTATTGCCATTGTAGTATTTTCCTTAATGAGATATAGCAATAATGTGTTCTTATTTCTATCGCTATCACATAGGGAACACATAGGGAACCAAAACGTTGTCGGCTTTATCAGCATTTACATACATGAATTTCAAGCCTTTCTATAACAAACAAGGACAGAGCTATGGATCTTTGTCCTGGCCCTCTTTTTCCTTTGTTACAAAGGTAATAAAAACTTCGAAAATACTAAAGTTTTGGTAAGACATTGTTCCTATGTAACTCTGTGCCTTAGTTAATTCGGTTGTACGTTAGCTATTCTACGTTATGTGAAGGGGGAAAGGGCAAAATGTTCGCCTATATAATCTCTAGTGATTGCTGCTCATTTTTTGGTCGTTGGACATGTTTTTGAAGTTGAATGTTAGATACTAAAATAAAATCTCAGATCATTTGAATGAATCCTGACACATTTTTAATTTGTAATGGCTCCAACTACTATAACAATATTAATTTTTGTAAAGACTTACAGAAAAATGCTTAAGAAGCAAAAGCCGGTTGTATACATAGATAATATTGATGGGTCACTGGATATATTATGAACTAAAAGTGCTACATGTTTATACAAGATACCTTCGTCAAGGGCAATTTAACATGGGAAATACACTTGAGTGTAAAGGGGATTTTAATATAGGAGATACACTTGAGTGTAAAGGGGAATTTAATATGGGAAATACATTTGAGTGTAAAGGGGATTTTAATATGGGAGATGCACTTGAGCGACAAGAGGAAATTTAACATGGAAGAGCCTCTACAGCAACAAGGGGAAAGTTAACATGAGAAAGTCTATGAGTTTATTGGTTAAATAGGAATGGGCAAGGATTTTTAAGTTGGGGCTGTCAACATAAAACACACACACTTGTTACTGGATTAAGTGTGAGTGACGGTACTCCATTCTGGAAACGAGGAAACGAGTGTTTTGAGAGAGAGAGAGAGAGAGAGAGAGAAGCATCATAAAACGGGAACATACAACATTAGGATTTCAATATAAGTCATTTTATAAGAAACATTGTGTGTGTGTATGTGTGTGTTTGTGAAACGTAGCATTGTCGTTACGACGGGGGGTGGGAGAATATGTTATTCTTACTTTTAAAAATATGAAGACACTTGCATTTCGTTATGGAATATTTTCCTTAAGAAGTTTCTATCATACTTATTAGAAAATCACATTCATTGGAAAATTATCGTTTCGGTAAAATATCACTTGAGTCGACTAAAATGATTCTTTTCTTCTTTTTTTTTTGAAAACGTCGAGGTAAAGTTTTCACAAAATAGGACAACCACACATTCTCTAACGTACATTGCAATAAGACTGACACAATTTTCACCAATCGTACAATTGTTCGGGTGTAATTATTTTTTTTAGAAAAGCGTCTAATGGTTAAGCGCAGAAATGCACGTCCAATTATTATCACTTTGTGAAGAGCCACGGAAGTAGATTCGAAGCGAACACGGTAAGAAAATATGTGCAGGTAATGAAATTGCTCATAACGAATGACGCATTCTTTTTGTTCTAAGGTAGTGTGGTAAAATAAGGCCTTTGCGCTAGCATTTGCTGGGCAGACCAACTATCTAGAGTGTTAATTTGCAATCCTCTGTTGTGTGTTATCTCATTTTTCATGCCATACTAAATAATAAACGATTACATTATTAGTTAGCGTTCTGAAACGGACTTTTTTTATACAACGTACACACATTCACACAGGTAGAGAGACAAGGGCTACACTATCTAGGGGCAGATTTTTCAAACTAGTGAATTTGGGGCTTTGAATAAATTGAACATTTCCGGACAAGTTGCAGGTATGCAGGCAGCAGCAGGGAGGGTGAACATACCATTTTTAGAAGGGTACATTTGCTAAAATAAAGCTTCCTACGAAAAATGAAAATACAAGGTCAAAAACGTCAAACAGAAGACAGTAACCGACCGAGATTTTCTCTAATTGGGTTAGCTCATTTTGATACTTTATCTTTGTCGCTTGTGTTTTCAAATTTGTGTATGTGTTTGTTTACCCGTCGGACACTCATTGTGGTCGCGTCCTCCCTGCTGCCATTTCTTAACCAAAACATTTATCAAGAGCTACACGTTATCGCGACCGATGATGATGTAAATTTATTGTGATAAATCCGTGTTGGGTAGCTTGAGCACGTAAAAAGAAGTTTTTGAACTTAATCATATCCATATCGCCTGAACACCAAGTCTGGTGAAAAGTTTTCGGAGCATGTTTATCGACTCCATTAAACACAGCTAAAATATTGCAGTTATCTCTGAGCACTTTATGTATTTGTGTATATCGCTGAGTAACATATATACCATCGGTGTTTTTGTGTCTGCCTCGAGAAAATATCCGAGCTGGATTTGATTGTTTGTCCAGCATCACATCATCGTATACTACGAGATTATTAATAAATCCTTCCAGGTCATCTACGGATGGGGCTTCATCAATATCGGTGATAAAATAAATAATATCATTACCATCATCGTCCAACAACTTTGCGTTTTCATTAAAATCTTTAAGCACACCGTAGCATTGCTGATTATCTACGGATGGTGCCACTAAATACAATTTATCCCATCTGAGCCATCTCATTATCAAATTAAACAATAGTTGCGTCTTACCAGACCCAGATGGACCTGTGATAATTGATTTGATATAATTTGGTAGCGCTGGATGATGTTTGGCTGGCTCTTGTTTCCGCGTCGCTGAAAAATCAATGACATCTATGTTGTGCAAATATAATAAATAATATGCATTTATATTGTGTTCGATGCAGAGCACCCACTCCCACAAGTAGATTAACAACAATAATAACAAAAATTAAAAAGCGTGCACTTACAGGTAATTGTGTGAAATGTGGTACAGACAAATACAAATTTATCTCCCTTGACAAGTCAAGGAAAACAGGTGGTGATATCACTGCTTCACTGGGAAAATTATCAGGAGCTCCATGGGCTAAATACCCAGGAGAAAAATATATTCCTGGATATAATTATTGTATTCCTGGAACCCGACCTGTTATTAGACTTGACGAACGAGATCAACCAAGACCTGGAGAGTTTCCAGTAAATGATGTTGAACAAGTTTACCATGTTCATGATGTAGCGTATAAAAATAAGGATTTACAACAAAGACATATTGCAGATGTCATGTTAATTCACTCGTTAAATTTCATTATAAAAAAGTCTCTCAGAGAAAACCTTGCTAGCTTCCTAGTAAAATCCGCGATGAAAGGTAAACTAGTATTGGGGGCCGGTGATGATTAATCAATGGATTATTATTATTATTATTATTATTATTATTATTATTATTATTATTGAATCGATTTATTATAAACCAGGAGGATATTAGAGGGGTAGAGCAGCGATTAGCAAACGTGCTGCTACAGCACATGTTACACGTTCTGTTGCTGCAAACTGGTTAACACGACAGCTAATATGGCAAATTTATTCTCCACCACCTAAACATATTCAGTATACACATTTTGATGTCAGCGCTCTAAATGAGCTTCATCTAGCAGATATTTTGTTTTTACCACTGTAATGTCGCCCTCTTAGTAAGTGGGTGGTTAATTTGATTTGGCTGAGAAATAAACAATATGGGCCCCTTTGACAAGAAAATAACAAACTTAATCAGAACAAATTAATAACGGCAATTCAAATTCAAGTTAGATTATGTCAATATAATTTACCAGGTGTGTCCAATTCGGATATATTTCATCATCATCATCACGAAAGGTGACAAGAGCGCAATGTTCACGATTGATTTGCATCACCTTCCTCTCTTCACCGCATATCAACGTATCCTATTTGATCCTTCCTAAGCCCTTTGCTTTTCCCCTTGATGGACTTCCTGGTCCTTTTATTCTGTCTTCGTCCTTCTTTTCCTCTGACTTCTTTCTCCAGACTGTCTCGTCTCTCTCTCAGCAAGCTGTTCCTTATTGCTGTTCTCTTTCAGAACTTGTGCGTCCATGCACTAAACCTGTCTTTCATTTTACAAGATGGCCACCTGGTCCCTTCCTTGTTTAAAGAGGAAAGCACTAATCTCTTTATGCCTCCCCGGAACCGACTATACTTCCTCCTTCCAGGAAATTTTCAGACTAAGGTCGTCACTTTAAAGTTTGATCGCTCTAAAGTGTATGCCATAATTTATTCTGCCGAATCGTAGGCAGCGGTCCCTAATTTTTCCCAAAGAAATAATTCCTTACATCAGGTTTTGACAGCTCATAATCTGTGAACGACCGTGCGTGACAATTTCTCTTTGATAAAATTATAAATGGACAAATTTTCCTACCAAGCGGTTAGGGTTGGTAGTTCAAATGTTTACTTTGAAAGGACCCTGTTAAGATACCCCGGACAATTCCACTGAGGTGGAATGCTGCTCCTTTGAATTTTACACTGACATGGGGGAGATGAACGAAGAAATGTCGAAGTGACCCTTGACAAAGACTTTTTCTGGCATAAATGCGATAGAATTTTAATGCTAAATGCATTCAACTTCAAAGTTCACTGCAATTTAAAATTCGACACTTCACAACCACACGATACTATTAAAACACGTGGACATCAATCACGCACATAAAAATAGGCGTTAACTGTCGTTGAAGTTGTAAGTATATATAAACAAGCAGAACCACTATCAACCAAAGCAGCAACTGCAGTTGCGTCTCATTTGAACGAATTTATCAACGTGGCGTTCTGCGATGGCCACAGTTGCTATATGTTGATTCTGGCAAGGAATTTCTTGGTGCAGTATCATCTCTGATGAAAAACCATAACGTCTAAATGAGACGAGGACATACCGCAATTTCAGGCAATTGTTGAACGATTTAACTGAACATTTGCTGGTGGGTTATTTGGATACCAGTCTGCGAAAGAAATAATTCAGAAAGACAAGAGATCTCGTGAATGGGTTGCAAAACTACCAAGTGTAATAGCCGCATTAAATAATGCTATTACTCGTGCAATTTCTATGAAACTTCCCAATGCAATCACAGAAACATATAACAATACAATGACATGATTCCTTCTCAAAACAACCAACACTAGGTAATGTGACTGTAAGATATTTATATGAACCTGGTGAACTTGAAGGTGGAAAAAAAGGGCTACTGATCCTATTTGGAGTGTGACCACACATACAATTTGCAGCGTGGTAAGATCCACGGGTAGACCTGCACTATATAGAATAAATTCAATTGCTCCTCAAGGTGGATTTGTACGTGAAAAGTTGCAAATAATTCCCGAAGACACACAATTACCACCGTCTTCACTTTTGTGAACTGGCTCCTCGACGTCGATTCCATTCAAGACAGATCAGCATTACATTTTCGCATGTGTGACCAAGACTACTATTAAGTCTATCTACGGTAAACAGTCTTGGATTATTATTTGAATAATACCACAACATTACTGTGTTGCGGCTCGCACAATCATTATTATGTTGTTGTTTCAATGTCATGATAAATTCAGGGTCGAGATCAAAGTCGCGCTTTTTTGTCACATTGTTTATAACTAGCTATATTTTTCTTATTACATCGTCGCCATTGCTAGCAGTTTGATTATTATTTTCTGTGACGTCTACGATAACCCTTCGCATCTGAGATATTCTTCCGACTGGAGACACTGCGAAATAAACTAAATTTGATCATTCGATACGATCATCAACAATCCCAATATTTGTATCCGAAATAGTTGATCCTTGTGACAAATGAATCATTATAGTATATATGGACTTCCATGTAGTTTTGCTCATCGTTAACGCGCTCTCAACAACACTTACAGAACTAAAACAATATCATTTAATACAAGAATTTGTTTACTACCGAAATCTGGAATTTCAACGTCGATGTTTTGCAGTCGAGTATCTGCTGGGCGATTACACAATGGTACAGATAGATTTGAAACATTTTCTTGATGTAACAGAAAGAATTGTTGATGAAGTGTATCACGGCCTATCTTTGTACTTGCAACTATCAAAAATATTAATCATATGTGTTTCTGAAATCATCTAACGCATTCTTTCACACTGAATTTTATTTGGTTGTAGTCTGATTAATTTCTTAAGATTTCTTAATTCTGGATCAAGCGCTCTATGATCATCAGTTATTTCCTTATAATAATCTACGAACTTTTTTAGCCATTCAAGTGGAGACAATCCAACAAAAGGTGGCGGTTGACCATGATTAGCACACATTGTCACTGCAGTATTCTTTGTCAACAACCGATCAAAAATATTTTTAATGTCTTCAGCGACACTGTACATATTTCATCACAGATAATAATCTTTGGAATATGTTAATCGTATCTGGTATTTCACATTATTACATGCTCATTTTTTTCTCCGTTAACTTTACATTGTCAGAATTGTTCAATATTACCCGATACCGAACACCCGTGCACATACACATGATGCATTCACCTGCATAAAAATAATACTTTCTGTTGTAAACAAACAAATCCGAATTACATGAGCCATGTCATAGGTTCTCATTCTTGATTACACATTTCGAAATTGTACTGTAATTTCGATGATAAGGGCAATTACATCCTCCTGCTGCACTCTAAATGAAAAAAGCATTAAATTCCATAGCGTCGTTTTGATAATTGAAATTGAAAGACTTCATATTTTTCCTACATTATGATTTTAAACATTCAATGACAGAAACAGAAACACATTTGCAGATGTCAACACGCTTCTCTCTCGGTTCTTCAAACCCATGTATTTCATGTTGAATTGTCACATATAAATCCAGTCCATAATCACGAAATTTCATAGAATCGAAAGGAAAAAAATACCAAAATCTATTCGTTCGAGATCAAATGGGAAAGTTGTTGCAATCCACATTTATTTATAATGAGACTCCAAATTTCAATTTTAACTAGACACTCCATTTTCTTTCGACAGTTATGTCGAGCCCGCGACCAAGTTTAAATTTATCTTGGCGGAGGTATGTGCGTAGTAATAATGTTGTTGTTGTGTAATGATGCATATGCGCTTGTGTATTTAGTTTTTAATGCGGCATACATTCAGTTACTTTGTTTCGTGTAGTGTATTTTGTGAATATAATTAAGCATTAGGTAGAATAAATTTGTTTAGCATATAATGAAAAGGTTATTTCATTTGTATGGGAAAATATGAACTCGTTTAGTCGGATGGATATACTGCACTCCCAAGGTCGTGCAGTATTCCATTCGAAAAACTCGTTCATATTTTCGCATACAAATGCAGCAGCCTATAAATCCACCGTGTCCTTATTCCCCTTAACTGCGTTGTATTTCCTCAAGAAATTCCAGTCATGATGGTTATCATGAATTTTCCTTCTGAGCAAAATGAGCAGCAACTGACGGAACGGTTAACACAATTATTCAGTAATTGTTCAATATCTTCATGGGTCTTTTCCAGCGATGAATATCTCTGAGCAATATTTTTCATTTCATCGTGGAGATTCTGTACGATAAATATATTCATTAGGTCGTACAAATTGATCATAGTTTCCATCATCGGAACTTTTAAACAGCCACACATGCACATCATAGCTTTTACTTATATTTTCGATAAAATCGAACATATCACCGTTATGGAACTTAACAGTTCGATCTCGGGACAAATATTGTCACCGCCGATGTCCACACATGCGCATAATGATCAATAATGTTCATCGGAGCTCCTTTCCATTTATATTTCGATTCGCAAAAAAACCTACCCGTTATTGTTTTTAGTGTTATTGGGAATTGTAATTTCTTTCCCAGTTCAGCGACGTCTTTTATGGGCGATCCGGTATCTTTCATTATTTGTGACCACTCATTTATTGCTTTACGTCTTAGATCCATTAAAACGTTTCAACGTATCACGTTTGTGAAATATTGTGTAACTCGTTCAGCAACACAATTCAGCGTCAAAGATTTCATAGTTTTGAGATCATCAACGCTAAGTTTATTATTCAGCGGATATATTGCATAAATAACTGCAGTCACAGGATACGCTTGTTCATAATACGGTTTGTCAATACCAGTCAACATTCCTGGTTTGAAATTTATTTTTAACGTAATATTTCCAGTGTGAAGACGGACAGGATCACGTTTGTCACGAATAATCCAATGATCGTCTAGCTCCGCTGTAAACTTTACTCTACAAAATATCTTTGATTGTCGAGACAATTAATAATCGTCGCTGCTCGTTGGTCATTCATTGTAGCATCGACAGCACTTTCGGTGTCACGTATAATACTGAATATTGACCACACATGAGATGCACCATCACCGCGAAAATCAGAGTTTCCGTCGCATCAACCAGAGCTCGCTTCGGCAAGTCAGGGGTTCTTCTGTCAAGATCGAATACAGCTTTAGAAGGTTCAATTATATATAATCTCTCAAACTCCTCTATATTATAATTAAGACAAATATATATTTAAATTGAAGTATACTTATATACATAATGATTCAAGCAGAATAACTATACGTGGCTAACGAAAGGTTCTTCAGTTCCTTGTAACAAAGCTTGCGTAAATGAATTCTGTGGACTTCACATACAAAGCGAACGTAGAGTGAGTCTAGGACCAAAACCGTGTTTGAAGTGTGGTTTTGGGGTTAGAGGATAAACGCAGTTATGTGTGCAATATGGCGGTAAAAAAGTACAGAGAGCTAAAACGATATTATGATATAAAATATAACTCCGGTAATGACAAGGTCATAAATAGCGCTGAAGACTATCTTGCCAGATTTTCAAAATAATTATTTAGACAAATAATATTAAAATGGAACAGAATGAAATTATCAAATATTATGAAGCATCTTGTGATGGTATCATCAGACACTGTCGATTAAAAAAACAGTCAGTTATATCATTAATACTGGGTATCTCATATTCAGTACCGGGGGAATAAAACATCTTTGTTGTAAATACATGTACGAGTATTTTCACGGATTTATCAAAAATGGAATTGTGACTGATCATATTAACGGCAGGAAACTCGATTATTCCTTGGGCTATTTACGAGCAGTTACACAAAGTCAAAATAGCAAATTTGGTGGTACTGGTAAACACTGTTAATTTCTAGGGTTGTTAAATCTGTGAATGTAGAGACTGGTGAAGAAATAATGTCAATCAATGAATGCAATTGAAAAAATATTTTGATACTTCATTACGTTCTGTACAATATGTCGCAGATAATATTACCAGATCGGCGTTTTCAAAGAAATATGAAGACAAAAGTTTCAGTGTCTCCGGTTTGTGTTAGATGCAAAATCTCCGGAAAGGATATAAGTCTGTCAAGCAAAGCTCTTTTTGATAGAGTAATTAAGTAGTTACCCCGCTTGTTACTGCGCAATGGCTTCAGCGTCATTCAGTAACTTAAATGTCTGTGTGCAAGTAGCTGTTAGTGGAGTAACGTAACTTTGTAATAGTTCACATTATTATTAACTGTACACCACCCGCCCCGTTTCTGTGTACAGTACAGCTGAGTTATTTTAGATCTCTCGGTATGAGCTGTGTACTAACATGCATCTTAACTCGACATAAATATATGTGAGATTATTTTATACGGTGTATATTGGAAATCGAAAATAATCCACACTGCAGTTTAAAACAATTATGATTTACTCAGTATAATGATCTGTAGCAATCCAGTATAGGTAACTTCATAATAATTTCTGAAACATATATCAGCAGTGGTGCAGTGCTAGAATTTTGGAATCTCATACTCGAGGTCTGGCGTTGTAATCCCATGATTGACAAACTTGTCGATGGTGGGTGATAATCGCAACTTTTCATTAATATATAATGTAGAGAAGACCCCTTGTATGCATTGTACCGTCCTTAATTAAGATTATATATAATGCTGAAATATGCTTCCTTAGAACGGCAATTGTATTTAATGTTGTACATAGCTTGATATAAATACTGTGCGGTCCTTTGAGCTAAGATTTGAGCTAAGATTTTATATATATCTCCCTCCGGACTTCCTAGAATATCATTTGGTAATCTATGGGTTCACAAAGCCCCAATTTGTAATCGGGTCCGGGAAAAAAGTGGCAAAAGGATATGCACCGATCAATATTAATTTATGCATGGCACGCGTATAATACGTGATTTTCTCACACTCTGTTCCATTTTGAGGACAATGGAAACTTACTCGGCGTGTGTCGTTCTTAGATCTAAGATTCTAAATATATCGCCCTCTTTACTTGCTAGAATGTCTCTTGGCAATCTAGGATTTCTCATGGTAGATGTGTTGTGCAGATATTTATTTTATTGTAGATATTTTTTATTTTAAATATATATTTATTATATAATGAATTTTGAAAATATTAATGCCATTATTTCTGTAATTGAAAAATTACAACATGACGGTATAAAAATATCTGATGAACTCAATCCTGACAAAATTATTTGTGATTCTGAATCTTAACGACAACGAAAATTAGAAGATAGATATACATTACAGCAGAATATCGATTCATTAAGCTGTGTCAACAATCTATGTTTCAATCCTTGGCGACAGTCAAAGATAGAGTAGTTGAAAAATTCGTATCGCTCGCAGGCGCGATTGAAGAAATTAGATCAGAATTATCTCACGAATACAAAACAAAAAAGATTGTGAATCCACGCGTAAGACAGTTGAGAAAGATTATGTCTGGTCGTGAAACGATTCATTGTAAAGTGAAAATGAAAACAATGAGAAAGTCACAAGTGATCGTGAAAGTGAAAGTAGTCGAAACGTCACTAAAGGGAATTGTGAAAGTGTAAGTAGTGAAAACTACACTAAAGGGGATTGTGAAGTTAAAGTTATGGCAAAAGCGAGGATTTCAGCTTTGTGTGGGGTAACGGATTCTGAAAATGAAAACAACCACAAAGTCATATTTATTGCAAAAGTGCTAAAACCAAATAATAACACATTCAATATTTATTCTGATAATAATATTTATTCTTATTCAGATTTATTTTCATTGATTCAATATTTATTTTTATTCAGAAATATTCTTAGTAATTATTATTATTGTGTAATTTTCTGTTTTCAGTAGGATTTTCGTCATTTCGAGTAGCATTTACCCCAACAAATTATGAAATCAGTCCTACAATTATTATTTTGAGTAACATTTACCCCATTAAATTATCAAATCTCACTGATTTTAATTATGTCTAGGACTATTTTTCCCAGTTAATTATGAAATCTGACTGATTATAATTATTTTGAATATTATTTAGCAAATTATGAAATATTCACAAGAATCCGTAAAGAAATAAATTGTTTCATAAGATATTTATTTGTTCCTTGACAAAATCAATGGTGAAATTATTATTATTATTATTATTATTATTATCATTATTATTATTATCATTATTATTATTATTATTATTATTATTATTATTATTATTATTATTATTATTATCATTAAATTTCTTATTTTTTCTGTTCTCAGCCTGATTTTCATTATTTTGATTACCCCAGCAAATCTGATATTCAGATTGTGATATTTATTCAGATTATATTATTTAATTTTATCAGAATCAGAATTATTTTGGCTGATCAAATTCAATGCAAGATTGGGCATAATTTAGAATCTGATCTCTATCACATATAATAGTAATAATATCATCTCGCTGCAGTTCATTTAACTGTCCCTGCGTTAATAAAAATTCTTCATCGCCTTATTCATCAATAATTATATTAAAACTAAATTGTTCTGCCTTGATTTTGTCAAGGGCGGATAGTGCTAATACTGTTCTGTCGGCACTTTTGAGTATCTCGTTGTTGTTTTTTACAAAAACTCTCGCGTGTTGATACATTATATAATGCCCCTTGATTAATTCAGGAATAATTATTTGTAAAACGCCAACTTCGACTCTACGTAAAGATCTTAATTATCTTACATACAGATTTATATTCAAAACTTCTTGTTGCAAAAGTAAATTTGAAATATGTTCACTTACAATTAAAACTCCAGGACGCACTTGAGGTGTAAATGTATATAAAATATATCCCTGTTGAGCTTGACTGGAATTTTCAAGATCAACTTGATAACTGCCGTCAATGATATCACATACAAGATTAACTGCGATCTTTGATGTTATATTAACAACACCCGATGAAATATGACGACCTCCACCATATACATCATTGTTATACTTGAGAATATTTGGAGAAGGGGCTGTTTTTTTCCATGACGCGATAATTTGTGGGGAGTATTCATCTATGAGATCGTTGAATGGCTTTTTTTTTTAGCTCGTCGGCGTTAAATGTTGGTAATTTAAATAAAGGTAATTCTGTTTTGTTTATTTTATAATAACTGAGAAACAACTGTTTAAGGGTTGTTGTACGGGCTTTTGTATAATGATCAACGAATTCATTACTGAGGCGAATCATATTCAAAATGATAGCTTTATTGATATAATTAAGGTTTGATATAACCTGATTTAGATGTATCGTTTCAATGATCAGTTATTTTATATCATCATTGTAGTGCTGTATAACGCTGGAAAGCAAATTTCGTAGTTTGTTGATTGATTGTCTAAACTCGGAATTAACGGGGTCGGTAAACGATTCGATAGATTTTTCATCCACGATCGGATTCATTTTATCATCATGGGTATATAATTATCCCATTATTTCAGGACGTAATTCACCATCAGAAGCCGTAAAACGATAACTAGTTCTCCATGGATATTTTTCTCGATATTCTGGAAGCTTCAAAAATATTTTATATCTGTGAAGAATTCATCGCGCTGTGGTTTTGGTGGTCCTTGATAAGCAGGTGGTATTTCTGGCTATCCTAATACACTTCGGATCGATGAAGAATATATATGCACGGCATAATCTAACAAATTTATTTATATCCCGGCTGATAATGTTGGTAAATGCACAGTGATAGCCATTTTGGATTTTTTTTCTTATAATATATTTAATTCTGCCCTGGAATTCATCGTAGATTTATTGACTCTGATAACTGCTGGTGGGAATACAAACAACTTGTCAATCGGGAGTTGCATCTTTTTTTTGTATACGAAAATACCTGAGAATTATTTGTCTGTAACCCACCAAGTGATTTTGATGTTATATTTCGTCAGCTGTGATGTACTCGTAATTGTGCTAGTGCGATTTCTTTAGCTGGGATCGCAGTTGGAAAGTTGACGCTAAATTCAGGATTGGTTGAGCTTGCTGATGTCATCATGTTTTTTGACGGAGTTGTATTAACGACAATCAGTTGTAGTGATTCTTTTGACGTTGACATTTTTATTATTATTTTCGAAATAGGACGTAGTTTCTGACAAAGTCATTGCCTCGTTGTAAATCTGAATCATTTCTGTTAACTCAGTATCTGATATCATTCCATCAACGAAGATAAATTGGAGTATGTATGTAATTTTATAGTATAATCATGTAATTTTGTTTTTGTACATGTACATATATTTTTGCGATAATATTAAGAATAACAGCAATTGATGTTGCAGCTGAAACACAAATTGTTATAATTGCTTGTGATGTGATTGTTATTGTTGATAGCAAAACGCCGGTTCCAGTGATAACAGCGGAAGCAGAATACACAGTTATGTCAACGACAACTACACGTCTGCGATATTTGTTTTACTTTTACTGTATACTCGTCAACGATATTTTTCAGTTTGGTTTGCCACTCACATACTTCATTGTATCTGTAATGTTGCGCTGCATCGTTGATTGGGGGGCTCATTTTATTTTAATTACTAAGTAATCAATTGAGGTGTTTCAGCGAAAAATTCCAGACACCACCAGTAAGACGCTGCGATTAATTTTTTATCAGATGGTTCCAGCATAAACGTTTCTTCGTCCGCTTTATTAACACAATAGAACGCTTCCAGAAAAATTATCGGTTGAATGACGCCAAGGATAACGTGATAAATATAATAATTTTTGCACCGCTGAACACGAACTGCCTATACACACCAGTGACGTCCGCGGTATATTTGCTAATATTATTTTGCTGTGACCATGTTGATGATTGTGATGATACTGTATATACCACATAAATGATCTGCTTATGAGGAATCTTAATTAGATCATTCTTTAGCAATATTAGGAATTCCACCGAAAACTTGTTTTTTTCTAATATCATCGATGTTACTCGATTTAGGATCTCTGATAACACCTAATCGTTGATTAATCATTTCAATGTCTGAGATAGCCGTTTTAATATCGCCCAATTTGTGTTAATTTCAGAGAGTTTTACATCAGCAAACAACGGATTTCCAAAGAAATCATCTTCGATTTTGGTGAGTGTTTGAAAATTTATACGAAGATTTGAAAACATATTTGCGTGAACGTTATACTCAGATCGCAGCGTGGTTAATTTGGTATGTACTGTAGCATAGTTATTGTCTACGTATTTTTTGGTTATGGCATCTTCTTTGGTTGTTGGTTCTCTTAAAGCGGTAGTGGAATTATTACACGTGTTGAGTTCACCTGTCACTGTATCACCGGTGGAACGTAAACGATTAGCAACACTGTTTACATAATTTCATTTCTTATAGTTGCGATTGACACAATTGAGTCTCCGATTCTACAGCCGTCAGTAGATACCGGAATATTATCCGATGTAGCACCAAGAACTCTACGAACTATGTCGACCCACTTAATATTACTCGTCTTGTAAACACCGTATTTATCTGGAAAAATAACAAATTCATCTCGATCAACTCCAGAGAGGTTCATCAGATCAGGAAGATCATCTCTGATAGCGTAATTTAACACATCAATGTCATCTTTTTTTCTTGTCTTTGATAGAAGATCTTCCATGAATATCAACCATTATATGATTAGTAATTATCTAAAATAGAACTTGAGTACGTATCCAAAACCTTATGATGTGCATCGGAAGGTTTTGACAGCGTCGAGTACATCATTTACCACGGCCACATATTGGCAGATTAGTTATTGTATGTGTTATTAGTGTTGAATACCAAATCAGCGGAGTGCTTTGCACTCTGCTGACATATTTGAAAATTTCTTTTGGTGGTGCCAGTCCATAACAATCGAAAAAAACAATTCCACGTGGATCAATCGCATATGCAACCCAGTGAGGACCTTTTCTAGAACTTCCCTCGAGATTAATGATACCGGTTACAACACGGTTTGGTTGTTATGGTAATTGGCCACGCATAAAATCACCTCGGAAGTTTTTGATATTTAATCGCTTAGCAGCATGAATTAAATCAAAATTGTACATAGGAAGGAAATGCTTTGCGTTTAACGAAGTGTTCCAGGAAGTCTCAGACCTTGACCGTACCATGAGTGGGAAGTTCCTGGTAGTCTTAGACCATTTTCCTTGTTTTGGAAGTTTTTATTCCGTGACCAGTTGCTTTCTTTAGTGCAATCCAATCAGCCGTTGCAACAGCTGAGATTGCGATGGCTATTAACGCTGAAATATCTGCAAGAAGTGTGAATATACTACCCGTCTTGACTGCGTCTTTAATGGCACTCGCAGAAAGATTAATTCGTACACCTGTCTTTGATTATTTGGAGTCCATGAAGTTCCTGACTTGACGATCAGTCAGTGTTAGTTTATTCAGACCACCTTCAATTTGTTTTTAGTGATATTTTTATTCCGCATTTACTTGCTGATTTCGATTGAAGCTTTTTAATCTAACAAGGAGTAAGACTGACACTAATGAGATGATATGACGTTATAATATCATGAGCGATTTAATTATATGTTTGGAAAACATTACATATTTTATACTGGGGCATCAATGACTCTCATTCGTCCATCAACACCTTCAAGTAGCATTGTTTTATCTGACAGTATAAC